>CM026551.1:39405874-39945874 GCA_015143295.1 Tetracentron sinense | reverse complement strand
GGCAATATCCTAAAGTGGATGCCCAAGTAATTAATAGAAGAATTGATCATGAGCTAATAGGTGGACACATGGCAAGTGCCACATGTCAACACCACAAGTGGGACGTCTAAGATTAACCGAAGATAGGGTTAATTAACTAGGAAGAGTTAATCAAAGGGTAAAAAGAATCATGATGGCATATGATGGACGTACAAGATTCAATCATGGGAATTATGTGCCACATGGCAACATCTTAAGGACGGACACCCAATTAATTAGGGAGAATTTATTGTTGAGTTAATCATGAATTAAGAAGATTAACTAGATGAGTTAATCAAGGAATCAAAACGATCTTGTGGCATAATGGACGATCAAGATTAACTCATGAGAATAAAGTGCCACATGGCATATTCATTTACGGTGATCATAAACCAAAGTAATAAAGGGAGATGCATGAAAGGAAGTAGAGAAGTATCAAATCTAATGCATTGAACCATGCTCACGCCCACTTATGATCAACCAAGGGTGATACTTCACCTTAGTTAGTTAGTCCATGTATCAAATTTAAAGTATACATGAACTATGGTTAGAACATTGGACTAACCATGAATTTAATTAAATGAGTGCATGAATACTACCTCGCGCCCAAAAACCCCTTGGCTATTAGGTTTGCGTTCACACTAATTAATTGGATAACCATGAGTGTAAATTAATACATACATGAATGTACTCTACGAACCTAGAAAAATATTCATGAATATATAAGATCCTTGAATCTAAATTAGTGATTCATGAATTTAGTGATTAATGTATTCATGAATTAATAGGATCCATGAACCTAATCGTGTACATAATTAATGTATACATGAATAAGGTTAGGAATGGTGAAGTGAATCTTCCAATTCATGAATTATGGGTTAAATAGGGGGCCTGAACCAATAATTATTATAGGCCATGACCCTTTGCCTATATATACCACACACCCAACTCTTGTGCCTCACTCCAAGTGAACGTCCAAACCATGAGGGAATAGTTAGAGAGCAAGGGAGAAAAGGAAGAAAGAAAGAAGAAAGAAAGGAAAGAGAAAAAGAAAGAAAGAAGAAAGAGAGAAAGAAAGAAAATCGTGCTGGTCCAACCGACTTCGGATTCGGAACCTTACGTCAAAGAAAGGGTAAGTTATATTCAATAACATTATTTTGAATAATATTTTAGAAGGAAGGTTAATAAAGGAAAATATTGTTAAATTAAGATAAAATAAGTAAGTTATATTCAATAATATTATTTTGAATAATATTTTAGAAGGAAGGTTAGTAAAGGCAAATATTGTTAAATTAAGATAAAATAAGTAAGTTATATTCGATAATATTATTTTGAATAATATTTTAGAAGGAAGGTTATTAAAGGAAAGTATTGTTAAATACTATGAGAAATAAATACTATGAGAAAAAATGAATATTCTGAATAATAATAAAAAATTATTATTTGATGATATTTTTTTGATATACTGGAAAATAGTAAAATAATACTATGTTGATGCTATGTGGGAATGCTGAAAAATAGTAGAAGAATACTATGCTGAAAATAATAAATGCGATGCTATGGTAAGGAGCTTAAAATATAAAGTAATGATACTTTATTGTTATATTTTCTACGTATGTTACATTCTAATTTATGATAAGAGAAATGATGTATTTGAAATACGAAAAAGAATTATTCTAAATTATAAAATTATAGTTATGAGATAGCTATAATAAAGATAATTAGAATGAAAAGTGTATAATCATAATGTTGTGATTTATATGAAATTATTATCTTATAATGTCTTAAAGAGAAGACAAGGAAAAGATAAATACGTTTATCTTAAAAAGACCTCAAGATAGTGGCAAGACAAATGGATACTAGTTGGCAAAAACTCATTAGGGATTAATGAAAATTCCAAGACGGGGTGAGCCAAAGGCAAAAACTCATGAGGGACTAATGAAAATTCCAAGACGGGGTGAGCCAAAAGCAAAAAATCATGAAAGGTTAATAAAATTCCAAGACGGGGTGAGCCTAAGACAAAAACTCATGAGGGGTTAATGATAACTCTAAAATGGGGTGAGTCTAAAGAGGTAACTTGCAATGATCATCTTGAGAGACGGAATTAAGATAAGTTTGGAAGATAAAAGAAAAGATAAAGGAAAGATAAAAATTGTTTATCTTAAAAAGGTATCAAGATAGTGGCAAGGCAAAGGGATATCATTTGGCAAAAACTAATGAGAGGTTAATGAAAACTTCAAGACTGGGTGAGCCTAAGGCAAAAACTCATGAGGGGTTAATGAAAACTCCAAGACGGGGTGAGCCTAATACAAAAACTCATGAGGGGTTATTGATAACTCCAAGACGGGGTGAGTCTAAAGAGGTACCTTTCAGTGATCAACTTGAGAGAGAGGGTTAAGATAAACCGGATCCAAAGTAAAAGATGTTTAAAGAAATGTCAAAAGTAATATTAAATGGTTTAATATTATATTTTTGTGATAAAGTTGTTATCTAAAAGTTTTATTATGCTTATTCTAACTCATTGTTCAGCATAATATTATGGTCTTATTGGGCTTCATAGCTCACTGACTTTTTATGTCGCCAGATGATAAGTGAAAGAACAACTTGAAAGTGACGTTTGAGAAGAGACGGAGTCGCTTTTGATTATGCTGTTATATTTTGTTATATGTTCATTTTGATATAATTAAGTTGGTTATGTAAACCTTAACTTTAATTATGGACATGGTTATGATGGCTATTGCGTATGAATGGATAAGGGTTTAAAAAGTTTTAAATTCCCTTGGTAATTTACGCTTCCGCATTATAAGAGAAAAAGGATCTCACGGACGGATTACTCTTACATTTCATTAGTGAAATGTTAAGTTTAAGTCGGGTCGTGACAGTTGGTATCAGAGAGAGACAATTCTCATCATAACATGTCCCTAGGTATAAAACTTAGTTTTATACATAGATATACACAAACAAAAATCTAGTTATATACATTGATACATAGTATAGACTAGGGAAAATGTGCATTGTTAGATGATATGACTAGTCGAGATGATTATGAAAACTAGATCATTTAATGATTGGATTATATTAATGGTTATTTATGATGATAGATGCAAACTACAAGAAAGAAATCATGAGTAATCCTCATAATAGTGAAGATGAATTTTAGGAAATTTTTGTGGATGACTTTGATGTGATTGTTTAGAGTTGGACAAAAATAGTCATATCTTTAGGTTATGATTGCGAATGATAGTATTCTAAAATATTTTGATGACTTCGAAATGATGTTAATAGAAGATATTAAAGTCTTGATCATTTTTAGGATTTATTGATCATTTAGTGACTGAAAAAAAAAATGGATTCAAATGATTATATCTCAGAAGATGAGGTAACAAGTAAGCCTCTAAGAGATGAAGATTTATGGCAAGAAAGTTTGGGAGATACTTTCTGAGTCTTTTAGTTTGGGATCTAGGAAAAACCATCTAGAGCCTAGAGCCTTATACCTATATGTTTTGAATTGATGTTGTTTGTTGAAATTTCTTTTAATGAATAAATTTTATGAGTTTGTTGAATTGTTTGCCTTAGTGTAAGTATTTTCAAGTTAGTTAAATTACTATTGTGTTTAATTGGAAAACATGCCGCCTAGGAGAGCCCCCAACAACACCTTAGCCGGAGCCTTTGAAGCCATAACAGCCCTAGCAAACCTGATACAACAACAGCAGAATCTGAATAATGCTCCTGTTGTACCACCCTTGAACCAAAGAAATGGAAATCAGTTAGAGCAATTCAAGAGATTGAGGCCGCCAACATTTTCTGGTACTACTGATCCCTTAGTAGCAGAAAAATAGATTCGAGGTATTGAGAAGATATTTAGGACAATGGCCTATACTGAGGAAAACAAGATCGAGTTAGCTGTATTTATGTTAGAATGAGAGTCTGAACACTGGTGGATAACAGTTGAGAGAACTATCGCAGAAAACCTTAGGCCTATTCCTTAGGTAAGATTTATTGAATTATTCTATAAAAAATATTTTTCATTTGCTATGAAGAAAAGAAAAGAAATTGAATTTCTTCAACTCAAACAAGGGAGTCTAACTGTAAGTGAGTACGGACAAAAATTTAATGAACTTTCGAGGTTTGCACCACGATTAGTGGAAGATGATCAACGGAGGATTGATAAGTTGAAGAAGGTTTGAAGACTGCAATTCGAGGAAAGTTAGCAGTTCAGCGATTTATTTCGTTTACAGATATTTTGGATAAGGCATTGGAGATTGAAAGAGTTAATGAGGAGTTTCAAAAGTCTAATTTGGAGAAAGGAAAGAAAACAGTTGGAAAGACTTGGGAGAAGAAACCAATCAGGAAGATTTGGGATAAGAAATTATCGGGAGACGGAAACAAGAAAAGAAAATTTGAAGAGATCAAGTAAGGAAATAATATTGAAAAGTCAGTACCCACTTGTGATCATTGTGGTAAGTGGGGTCACAAATCCGAAAACCGTCGAGCTATTTTCGGAGCGTGTTATCAGTGTGGCAAAACATGACATATTAGGAGAAATTGTCCAGAGTTACCAAAGAAATTGACGGATGGAGGCAAAGGTCGTGTCTTTGCTATTACTCAGAAAGAAGCCAAGGAATATGAGAACTTTATTGAAGGTAGATGCTTCTTTTCCAAATTCATGCTATAGCATTAATAGACACTGGCTCTAAACATTCTTTTGTGTCTTCCCATTTTGTTAAGAATATTAGAATTAAGCCTGACACATTAGAGCACATAATGTCGATTACCACACCATCTGGAAAGATTTTGTGCACCAAAACCTTCTACGATCAGTGTCCTATACAAATCGCCAGTGTGCAAATGATTGTTGATCTCATAGTGTTAGATATGAAAATTTTTAATCTCATACTAGGGATGGATTGGATTTCAAAACATTATGTAGTAAGTTGACTGTAAGGCTAGGACATTAACCTATAGGATTCTAGACATCTTTTAGTTTGTCATACGAGGAATTGATAAGGAAGGAGAGTTTATGATCTATAACACCTCAATAATCAAGGAATTTTTGAGATATATTTCCCGAGGAATTACCAAGACTTGCTCCAGTTTGGGAGATTGATTTTTCGATAGACATTATTCCTGGAACAAGCCCGATATAGAAAATACCTTAAGATTACACTCCAGACCTTGAAGGAAAATCAATTATTCACTAAATTCTTGAAGTGTGAATTTTGGGTAGAAAATGTATTTTTCTTAGGTCACATAGTATCCAGTGATGGAAATTCAATGGATCCATCCAAGATTAGGGCAGTAACGGAGTGGGTAAGGTCAACTAATGTCACGGAGATCCGAAGTTTTCTAGGACTAGCCGATTATTACAGGAGATTTGTTGATGGATTCTCTAGGTTAGCTGCCCCATTAACTGAATTAAGAAGGAAAAATGTCAAATTTGAATGGTCACCATTAGAGGAAAAGATTTTCAAGAATGGAAGAGTCAATTGACCACAATTTAATCCCTTCGAAAACGGGATATTATTATGATGTGTCTCAAAAAGGATTGAGTGTTGTATTGATACAAAATGGAAAAATGATAGCTTATGCATCTAGCAAGTTGTAAATTTATGAGCACAACTATCCCACTCACGATCTTGAGTTGTTAACAATTTGGAGACATTACTTATTTGGGAAAAGTTGGTAGTATTCACTGACCACAAAAGTTTGAAGTATTTATTTTCTCAAAGAGAACTCAATATGCGACAAGGAAGATAGATGGAGTTCTTGAAAGACTACTACTATATAATCTAATATCTATTGTTAAAGAAAATATCGTTGCTGATGCACTGAGGAGGAAAACAGTTGGATCATTGGCAAATATTAAAATGAGGATGTGAAAAGTGATTACAGAATTTTAGATTTGAGATTTGAATGTTGAGGAAAAAGATCAAAGTCAGTGTTGGTCAATATTCAAGTTTAGCCTGAATTAATACGGAAAATTAAGGAAACACAGGCTCGAGACATAGAATTAATGACAATTAAGGATAAAATCCAGGATGATCAATCTAATAATTTCAAAGTTTTGTCCGATGGGATTCTAAATTGTTCGAAATCGAATATATGTGTCAAGAGATACAGAGTTGAAAAATGAGTTACTAGACGAAGCTCATAAGTCTCAATATGTCGTACATCCAGGGAGTACAAAAATGTACCATAATTTAAAGACAAATTATTGGTGGAATGGTACGAAGAAAGGCTCATTAAAATTATTGACCATAAGGAACAAGACTTACGGAATAAGACAATCTCTTCGGTGAAAATATTGTGGCAAAATCACAGTCATGAAGAAGCGACTTGGGAACACGAGACCGAGATCAAGGAGAAGTACCCCCAATTGATCGAATAATCAGGTATGATTTTAAATTTTGAGGACAAAATTCCTATAAGAAGGGGACAATGTAACAACCCGAATATTTTTAGAAATAAAAATATTATATATATTCAGTATATGACAGAATATTTAGTAATTCCCAGTATTACCTAAGTATATAAGTCATTATCTTACTTAATTAGATGATATTGAAGTTTATATTAAGCTTAATGCATAAAGTTTAGTGTTAAAATAAATATTTAACACTAAAGTAAATAGGATTATGACAAGTGGCAATATCCTAAAGTGGATGCCCAAGTAATTAATAGAAGAATTGATCATGAGCTAAGAGGAGGACACGTGGCAAGTGCCACATGTCAACACCACAAGTGGGACGTCTAAGATTAACCGAGGATAGGGTTAATTAACTAGGAAGAGTTAATCAAAGGGTTAAAAGAATCATGATGACATATGATGGACGTACAAGATTCAATCATGGGAATTATGTGCCACATGACAACATCTTAAGGACGGACGCTCAATTAATTAGGGAGAATTTATTATTGAGTTAATCATGAATTAAGAAGATTAACTAGATGAGTTAATCAAGGAATCAAAACGATCTTGTGGCATAATGGACGATCAAGATTAAATCATGAGAATAAAGTGCCACATGGCATATTCATTTATGGTGATCATAAACCAAAGTAATAAAGGGAGATGCATGAAAGGAAGTAGGGCAGAAGTATCAAATCTAATGCATTGAACCATGCTAACGCCCATTTATGATCAACCAAGGGTGATACTTCACCTTAGTTAGTTAGTCCATGTATCAAATTTAAAGTATACATGAACTATGGTTAGAACATTGGACTAACCATGAATTTAATTAAATGAGTGCATGAATACTACCTCACGCCCAAAAACCCCTTGGCTATTAGGTTTGTGTTCACACTAATTAATTGGATAACCATGAGTGTAAATTAATATATACATGAATGTACTCTACAAACCTAGAAAAATATTCATGAATTTATAAGATCCTTGAATCTAAATTAGTGATTCATGAATTTAGTGATTAATGTATTCATGAATTAATAGGATCCATGAACCTAATCATGTACATAATTAATGTAAACATGAATAAGGTTAGGAATGGTGAAGTGAATCTTCCAATTCATGAACCATGGGTTAAGTAGGGGGGCTGAACCAATAATTATTATAGGCCATGACCCTTTGCCTATATATACCACTCACCCAACTCTTGTGCCTCACTCCAAGTGAACGTCCAAACCATGAGGGAATAGTTAGAGAGCAAGGGAGAAAAGGAAGAAAGAAAGAAGAAAGAAAGGAAAGAGAAAAAGAAGGAAGAAAGAAGAAAGAGAGAAATAAAGAAAATCATGCCGGTCCAACCGACTTCGGATTCGGAATCCTACATCAAAGAAAGGGTAAGTTGTATTCAATAACATTATTTTGAATAATATTTTAGAAGGAAGGTTAATAAAGGCAAATATTGTTAAATTAAGATAAAATAAGTAAGTTATATTCAATAATATTATTTTGAATAATATTTTAGAAGGAAGGTTAGTAAAGGCAAATATTGTTAAATTAAGATAAAATAAGTAAGTTATATTCGATAATATTATTTTGAATAATATTTTAGAGGGAAGGTTAGTAAAGGCAAGTGTTGTTAAAATAAGATGAAATAAGTAAGTTTATTCGATGATATTATTCTGAATAATATTTTAGAATGAAGGTTAGTAAGTAAAATTCTGAATTAATATTCTAAATAATGATTTAGAATAGAGGTTAGTATTTTGGAAATAAATACTTTGAGAAGAAATGAAGATGCTATTATATTCTGAATAATAATAAAAAATTATTATTTGATGATATTATGTTGATTTGCTGGAAAATAGTAAAGTAATACTATGTTGATGCTATGTCGGAATGCTAAAAAATAGTAGAAGAATACTATGCTAAAAATAATAAATGCGATCCTATGGTAAGGTGCTAAAAATATAAAGTAATGATACTTTATTGTTATATTTTCTACGTATGTTACATTCTAATTTATGATAAGAGAAATGATTTATTTGAAATATGAAAAAGAATTATTCTAAATTACAAAATTATAGTTATGAGATAGCTATAATAAAGATAATTAGAATGAAAAGTGTATAATCATAATGTTGTGTTTTATATGAAATTATTATCTTATAATGTCTTAAAGAGAAGACTAGGAAAAGATAAATACGCTTATCTTAAAAAGGCCTCAAGATAGTGGTAAGGCAAATGGATACCAGTTGGTAAAAACTCATGAGTGATTAATGAAAATTCCAAGACGGGGTGAGCCAAAGGCAAAAACTCATGAGGGGTTAACGAAAATTCTAAGACGGGGTGAGCCAAAGGCAAAAACTCATGAGGGGTTAATGAAAATTCCAAGACGGGGTGAGCTTAAGACAAAAACTCATGAGGGGTTAATGATAACTCCAAGACGGGGTGAGTTTAAAGAGGTAACTTGCAGTGATCATCTTGAGAGATGGAATTAAGATAAGTCTGGAAGATAAAAGAAAAAATAAAGGAAAGATAAAAATTGTTTATCTTAAAAAGGTCTCAAGATAGTGGCAAGGCGAAGGGATATCATTTGGCAAAAACTCATGAGAGGTTAATGAAAACTTCAAGACGGGGTGAGCCTAAGGCAAAAACTCATGAGGGGTTAATGAAAAATTTAAGACGGGATGAGCCTAATACAAAAAATCACGAGGGGTTAATGATAACTCCAAGACGGGGTGAGTCTAAAGATGTAGCACCCCGGACTTTTCTGTACTTAATGAATAGCATTTTCATAGCTAATTGACCTTTCTCGTAGTCTAATTAATAAATAAGGGAGAAATTGGAAACTATAAAATGTCAGAAATGTTCCTTTTTGAAGGACGAACCCAACGCAAGTTGAATCGTCGAAATTCGACGAGCGAGTCAAAAGATATGGTCAAAACAGTCGGGACCTGCAGAGCACCGATCGCTCGGTCATTGTAGCGATCGATCGGTCCAAAACCGATCGATCGGAGGTTATCGACTAGTTAACTTTTTTGTATGAAAAAATTTTCCCGAGAGGATGTTTTTGACCGGTCGTTCGGTAGGCAACCGATCGATCGGTCCTAACCACCGATCGCTCGGTGTTCGCGTTTTTACAGAAATTTCAGTAAGGGCTTTTTCGTCTTTTGGGTGTTAAACCCTTACCCATTAGGGCTTGCTCAACCATTTGGGTCCTCATTCACTACACTTAGATATTTTTGAGAGAGAGGGAGAAGAAACTAGGGTTCTAAAGATCCCTTTCCATTTGGGAGTATGATCAAGGGTTTCAAGACCCAAAATCATTCCTTTTTGCTTGGATCTCTCAAAGGCAAGCCTCAAGCACGAGTAGAGCTTCTCCTCCAAGTCTAGGGCAGCGTTTCCACGGTCATTTCAAGGGGGTTTCTTCCTCCACTCAAGCCTTCTTCAAGCAAGGGTTCTTCCCTACCATTTGTGGTTCTATTTCAAGGTTTCTTCAAGGTCAAGCCTTGATTCAAGGTTAGTACACCCTACTAACTTGCCCTAGCAATAATCTAGGTCTTTTTATGTGATATATGATTCTTGCTACTATGTATTCTCCCTTATGAAATGTATCATATTCATCAAATATAAACAAGATAAGGAAAATGGTATGGATGCATGGATGAGATGTTGATTGAGGCAAATGGATGCCGATGTGTATGAATGTGTGTGGTGTGTGAAATGGAAAAATGAAGGATGGGCATTGTATAAATAATGAACTCACTTTGGATGGAAAATATGCAATTAAAAGAAGAAGATTAACTATGGAGGAACCTTACAGGTTATGTGTTCGATAAATTGCCTAAACTATGAATAAATGACTTAAATTTAGAAATAGAAGTACGTTTTCTGCATGTATTCTTATGAATGGTGAATTGATTTAAATACCATGTTAATTAATCAAATGGCCAAATGCATGTACTATGAATTGAATGAATTGTGATGTCATATCTCTCTTGTTATCCTCATTTTCATGATTGTACTATTGACACGTACACGAACACGCATGTTGCATGAACCGAGATTTCAAGAGCATATGCATATAATAATTAACAAGAAAATATTGCATGTCAAGGAGGTTGGTAGCCCAGGGACATTCGGGTACTAGCCTCTGGCTCACAATAAAACCCAAAACACATATTGTCAAGGAGGTTGGTAGCCCAGGGACATTTGGGTACTAGCCTCTGGCTCACAAGAAAACTAAACAAGTAATAAAAATCACATATTGTCAAGGAGGTTGGTAGCCCAGGGACATTCGGGTACTAGCCTCTGGCTCACAAGAAAACCATATATCAAGGAGGTTGGTAGCCCAGGGAGATTCGGGTGCTAGCCTCTGGCTCACAAGTTACAAGATGCAAGTTTACAAAATGATGACAAGGCATTCATGCATGCACGCATATATGATTTCTACAAGGCATACCGAGATATGAAACGGGTTTTCAAGCACGAGTTTTATCGGAGTTTTTGCATTCATGCACGCACGTCAAGATGATTGCATTGTACCGTGTCTTATGCTATTTCTTTTGTGATGCTCTTATTTTTGCTTTGCATTGTACTATTGTTGTTGTGTGTTCTTATTGTTATGGTTAGCTAGTAGCTTGTACTCGTTGAGTATTCTATGCTCAGCCGTACTTTCATGTCGGCAAGTACTGAGGAAGCCCTTGACCCGGAGCCTTGGGTCAAGGAAGAGTATATAGAGGAGAGAGAGCCGTCTATGCCACTGCAGTATTAGGCGGACCGAGACCTCGACGTGTTCCCGTACCTCGACTAATATTGAGGGGAGAGTACGAGAGGGTTTTATGTAGTTTGACATTTTGATAGGTGGGCCTGTCCACCTTAGTCTTAGGCATGTTTGTATATTTATGATCACTTGGAATACCATTTTGAGAATTATAGAAGAAATGAAAAGTTAGTTTACACTTCCGCATTTATGTTTAGCTTCCGCGCTCTGATTATCATTGTTTTAGTACTGTAATTATCATGTTCTTGACAGGATGGTTTGGCAGGTACGTATAGTCACGCCTAAAGTATCCCTAAACTCGTAGGGGCTTTTTTAGGACGCGACAAAAGTGGTATCCGAGCTCTAGGCATTAGAGTCCCTAGGTCACTTAGTACTCGATACCATTATTGAACAAGGCATTAGGTATTAGGAATGAGTCGTATTCCAAGTATAGACTAACAAATTAGTCTTAGTCAAAAAGGTTGAACTTCGACCGAACTTAGAGTCCTACGCTAGGAACACGGAGTGTAAGTTATGATATTGTGTTGTATACCATGTGTGCATGATTGTGCTTAGTAAATATGCTTGATGAATATGTATTGAGTAAACTGTGAACTATTCCTAAATGCGTATCAAAGGTAGACTCATGTTGTATTGTCGTTCTCAGGAGAAATTATAAGACGCAATACCCGGGGTCGCGGGTACAACACAAGAGGCAATGGAGGTGATGCTCCATCGGGCAATGATCAACCCGACTTTGCCCAAGCTTTCGCTTCAATAGCCGAGACCTTGGCTATGCTAGCGGCAAGGCAACCGGCCACTTCGCCTAATGTCGCACTTATACCGGCTCCTCCTAATCGAGCACAAGCCGGAATAGAGGCTTTCCGGAGGATGAGGCCTCCAACCTTTTGTGGGAGTATTGACCCCCTTGTTCCCGAATGATGGATTCGGCAATTAGAAAAGATATTCTCTGTATTGGCGCCTACGGAGGCGGAAAGGGTTACTTGGGCCGCCTTCATGCTTGAAGGTGAGGCCGATCATTGGTGGAAGTCCGCACTTCGGACCTGAGAGTTGACCCGACAAGGTCAAGACTGGACTTGGGAGGAATTCTTGAACTTTTTGAACAAGAAGTACTTCCCAATAGGGATGAAAGAAAAGATGGAAGTTGAGTTCATTACCTTGGAGCAAGGTAATATGTCGGTAGCGGCTTATGAAGCCAAGTTTTCGGAGCTATCCAGATTTGCTCCACATATGATAGCGACCGAGGCTATGAAAGCCCAGAAATTGAGAGGGGGTTGAAGGCCTACCTCAAGGACCGTGTCTCAATGTTCAGACATGAGACATATTTAGAAGTAGTGGACAAGGCACTTTTGGCCGAGTCGAACTCCGAGGAGTTCTTCAAAAGAAGAGGAATGGAGAAAGGACAGTCTAGTAGTTCAGGGGAGAAAAGAGCAAGGACTAGTTTGTATTAGTCCGCAGGGACGGCTCAGTCACAGAGGATATATTCGGCACCACAGGCTCCCCGCCCTTTTTCTCCACCGGCTTTTCGCCCAGCTTTTGCTCAAACTTCTGACCCCGCAGTGACTCAGGCTACGGGATATGATCCTCTCACCTTTTTGCACGATATATGCACCCTTTGTGGAAGGAGGCATCCCGCGGGAGAATGCCGGAGGGTTACAGGAAGTTGCTTCCATTGTGGTGACCATGGCCACATGGTTAGAGATTGTCCTCGACGTCATTTGCCAGCTCAGTCTTCAAGGAGCAGGCCCCCAATTAGGCAAACATCTCAGCCTAGCTCTTCCTCGGCTTCGAGGGCCTCACAGTTTACACGGCCTCCTAGGCCAGCTACACATGGCCGAGTCTTTGCCCTGTCAGAGAGAGACACATGTGCATTCGACGATGTCGTGCAAGGTATGCAAAAATCCTAGAGTTTAAGTTGTGTAAGATTTCTATGGTTGGTTATGTGACTATTACTAGGGGTTACCTATGTATGATGCTTGTTATTGTTTGAAATCTACTGATATTAGTTACTTAATCGCACAGGCGCCTTATTAGTGAATGAGTGTCTCGCCCGAGTGTTGATAGACACAGGATCCACTCACTCTTTTGTCTCACCAAGTTTTGTAAAGGGCTTTTTGAATGAGGCTACTCCGTTAGAGCGGGAGTTGACCATTGCAACTCCACTCGGCAAGTCAGTTGATACTGATAAAATATTTAGAGATTGTGTGGTGCAAGTGGGGGAGAATGAACTGTTAGCCGATCTTATCGTCCTGGATTTCCAAGACGTAGATTTTGATGTCATTCTAGGGATGGATTGGTTGGCAAACCACCACGGTCATGTTGCATGTTTTGAAAAGATGGTGAATTTTAAGCTGGAAGGAGTCAAACCTTTTCACTTTCGAGGATTGAGAGAAAGGGATATTGCTCGCTTGGCAGCTTTGAGCTTAGCGAACCCCGAAGCACAAAACTCCTCGGGTATTCCGATCGTGAGTGAGTTCTTGGATGTGTTTCCGGAGGAATTTCCCGGGTTGCCTCCTGATAGAGAGATTGAGTTCACTATAAAGCTTGCTCCGGGTACCGCTCCGATTTCAAGGGCACCATATAGAATGGCCCCTATAGAGCTTGAAGAATTGAAGAAACAGATTGAGGAGTTACAACAACTTGGTTTCATCCAACCAAGTGTCTCGCCGTGGGGAGCTCCGGTTCTCTTTGTGAAGAAGAAAGACGGGTCAATGAGAATGTGTATAGACTACCGTCAGTTGAACAAGGTAACTATCAAGAATCATTATCCCTTGCCAAGGATAGAAAACTTGTTCGACCAACTAAAGGGAGCGATATTTTTCTCCAAATAGATCAGGGTATCATCAGTTAAAGATCAAGTCAGAGGATGTTCCGAAGACGGCTTTCAGGACTCGGTATGGGCATTACGAGTTCCTTGTCATGCCTTTTGGGTTGACGAATGCACTGACGGCGTTTATGGATTTGATGAACCGGGTGTTCTGATCATACTTGGATCGATGCATGAATGTGTTCATCGACGACATTTTGATGTATTCCCAGACATGGGAAGATCACGCACGAGACCTCCGCCTTGCCTCGGAGATGTTGAGAGAGCATAGGCTATATGCCAAATTGAGTAAGTGTGAATTTTGGTTAGAGAATGTGGTGTTCCTAGGCCACGTAGTGTCGGCCGAGGGCATTTCTGTAGACCCAGCCAAGGTTGAGGCAGTCATGAGTTGGGAGAGGCCCAAGAGGGTCACAGAGATACGTAGTTTCCTCGGATTAGCGGGCTACTACCGGAGATTTATGGAGGGATTCTCCAGTTTGGCTGCACCTCTCACTTACTTGATGACGAAGAATGCTAAGTTTAGTTGGAGCGACAAATGCGAAGTGAGTTTCTAAGAATTGAAGAAACGCCTCACCACTGCCCCTGTCCTTACTGTGCCATCTGGACATGGTGGTTATGAGATGTATAGCGATGCTTCGCACATCGGACTTGGGTGTGTCCTTATGCAGCACAAGAAAGTCATTGCCTATGTATCAAGGCAATTGAAGGAACATGAAAAGAATTATCCCACTCACGACTTGGAGCTTGCTGCGGTCGTGTTTGCACTCAAGATTTGGCGATATTATGTTTATGGGGAATAATTTGAGGTATTCACAGATCATAAAAGCCTTAAGTATTTGTTTTCCCAGAAGGAGCTGAACCTGAGGCAAAGAAGATGGGTAGAATTTTTGAAAGACTATGAGTGCTCCATTCAATACCACCCGGGCAAAGTGAATGTAGTAGTCGATGGCCTTAGCCGGAAGCCTACTGGACTTTTGGTGCATATGATGTTGAAGGAGTGGAGGTTGCTAGAGGATGCGTCCAACCTCGACATCAGTTTTAGTCTCCCTACCTTTGGGCCGGTAATGGCTAAGATCACAGTTAAGCCATATATCCTGGGCATGATCAAGGAGTTGCAGGGAATGGATGCCGAGCTACTTTCTTGCCTAGACAAGTCAGTTAAGGGTGGCAGCAAGGATTTTGCGGTGAGGGATGATGAGATTATCACTTTCAAGGGAAGAGTATGTGTCCCAACCGATGAGAAACTTAAACAAGAAATCTTATACGAGGCTCACCGGTCCAAGTACACCGTTCACCCCGGAGGTACCAAAATGTATAGGGACTTGAAAAAGCATTTTTGGTGGTGAAACATGAAGAGGGAGGTTGCGGAGTACGTGGCACAGTGTTTGGTGTGCCAACATGTGAAAGCAGAGCACTTGAGACCGGCAGGACTTTTACAGTCTCTCCCTATTCTCGAGTGGAAATGGGAACACATATCTATGGACTTCATTCTAGGGTTGCCAAAGACAGTTAGAAAGACTGATGCTATATGGGTTGTTGTTGAGAGACTCACGAAGTCCACCCATTTCTTACCGTACCGGACTACTTTCAATTCAAATTAGTTGGCGGCATTATACATCTCCAATTGCACGGGGTGCCAGTGAGCATTGTGTCGGATAGAGACCCGAGATTCACTTCCAGGTTTTGGAAAAGCTTTTAGGATGCCATGGGTTCCCGACTGGACTTTAGCACAGCTTTCCACCCACAGACCGACGGGCAAACCGAGAGGGTGAATCAAGTGATAGAAGACATGCTCTGAGCTTGTATGCTAGATTTTAAAGGAAGTTGGGGAGATCACCTACCTTTGGTGGAATTCGCCTACAATAACAGTTATCAGGCAAGCATACAGATGGCGCCTTTTGAGGCTTTGTATGGAAGGAGTTGTAGATCCCTGTTGTATTGGGATGAAGTTGGGGAAAGGAAAGTGTTGAGCCCCAAGTTAATTGAACAAACCGCAGATAGGGTTAAGCTAATCCAGGAGAGGTTGAAGACCGCACGAGATCGACAGAAAAGCTATGCCGACACCCGTAGGCGGGACCTTAAGTTTCGAGTTGGGGATTTTGTATTTGTTCTGGTTTCACCAACCAAGGGTGTTATGAGATTCGGAAAGAGAGGCAAGCTCAGTCCAAGATATATGGGCCCGTTCAAGATCATTACTAGAGTCGGTGAGGTGGCTTACCGTGTTGCTTTGCCCGCTCATATGGCGGCGGTCCATAATGTATTCCATGTCTCTATGCTTCGAAAGTACATCCCGGACCCTTCTCATGTCATCGAGTTTGATCCGGTAGAAATCCGGGAGGATCTTACACTAGTTGAGCAACCGGTGCAGATCTTGGATAGGCGAGATCAAGTTTTGCGCAACAAGACCATTCCCTTGGTCTTGGCAAGATGGCAACACCATTTAAGCGAGGAAGCTACATGGGAACAAGAAGCCGAAGTGCGAGGAAAGTATCCTCAGTTATTTGTTTAGGACCTTGGCCTTCTCTTGTATTTTTTGATGGTTTTGTGCATGTATGTATCGTCCAAATTTCAAGGATGAAATTTTTGTAAGGGGGGGAGAATGTAGCAGCCCGAACTTTTCTATACTTAATGAATAGCATTTTCATAGCTAATTGGCCTTTCTCGTAGTCTAATTAATAAATAAGGAAGAAAATTAGAAATTTTGAAATGTCAGAAATGTTCCTTTTTGAAAGACGAACCCAACACAAGTTGAATCGTCGAGAGTCAAAAGATATGGTCAAAACAGTCGAGACCTGCAGAGCACCGATCGCTCGGTCATTATAGCGATCGATCGGTCCAAAACCGATCGATCAGAGGCTATCGACTGGTTAACTCTTTTGTATGGGAAAATTTTCTAGAGAGCATGTTTTTAACCGGTCGCTCGGTCAAAACACCGATCGCTCGGTAGGCAACCGATCGATCGGTCATAACCACCGATCGCTCGGTGTTCGTGTTTTTGCAGAAATTTCAATAAGGGCTTTTTCGTCTTTTGGGCGTTAAACCCTTACCCATTAGGGCTTGCTCAACCATTTGGGTCCTCATTCACTACACTTAGAGATTTTTGAGAGAGAGGGAGAAGAAACTAGGGTTCTAAAGATCCCATTACATTTGGGAGTACGATCAAGGGTTTCAAGACCCAAAATCATTCCTTTTTGCTTGGATCTCTCAAACCCAAGCCTCAAGCACGAGTGGAGCTTCTCCTCCAAGGGTAGGGCAGCGTTTCCACGGTCATTTCAAGAGGGTTTCTACCTCAACTCAAGCCTTCTTCAAGCAAGGGATGATTCTTGCTACTATGTATTCTCCCTTATGAAATGTATCATATTCATCAAATATAAACAAGATAAGGAAAATGGTATGGATGCATGGATGTGATGTTGATTGAGGCGAATGGATGCCGATGTGTATGAATGTGTGTGATGTGTGAAATGGAAAAATGGAGGATGGGCATTGTATAAATAATGAACTCACTTTGGATGGAAAATATGCACTAAAAAGAAGAAGATTAACTATGGAGGAACCTTGCAGGGTATGTGTTCGACAAATTGCCTAAACGATGAATAAATGACTTAAATTTAGAAATAGAAGTAGGTTTTCTGCATGTATTCTTATGAATGGTGAATTGATTTAAATACCATGTTAATTACTCAAATGGACAATTGCATGTACTATGAATTGAATGAATTGTGATGTCATATCTCTCTTGTTATCCTCATTTTCATGATTGTACTATTGACACGTACACGAAGACGCATGTTGCATGAACCGAGATTTCAAGAGCATATGCATATAATAATTAACAAGAAAATATTGCATGTCAAGGAGGTTGGTAGCCCAGGGACATTCGGGTACTAGCCTCTGGCTCACAATAATACCCAAAACACATATTGTCAAGGAGGTTGGTAGCCCAGGGACATTCGAGTACTAGCCTCTGGCTGACAAGAAAACCATATATCAAGGAGGTTGGCAGCCCAGGGAGATTCGGGTGCTAGCCTCTGGCTCACAAGTTACAAGATGCAAGTTTACAAGATGATGACAAGGCATTCATGCATGCACGCATACATGATTTCTACAAGGTATACCGAGATATGAAACGGGTTTTCAAGCACGAGTTTTATCGGAGTTTTCGCATCCATGCACGCACGTCAAGATGATTGCATTGTAACGTGTCTTATGCTATTTCTTTTGTGATGCTCCTATTTCTGCTTTGTATTGTACTATTGTTGTTGTGCGTTCTTATTGTTATGGTTAGCTAGTAATGTAGAGCCCCGGACCTTTTCACATTTAATGCATGACACTTTCATAGCCATTTTGCCTTTAAAGTAGTACAATTAATAAATAAGGAAGAAATTGAAAATTTCAAAATGTCAGAAATGTTCCTTTTCGAAGTACGAACCCAACGCAAGTTGAATCGTCAAAATCCGACGAGCGAGTCAAAAGATATGGCCAAAACAGTCGGGACCTGTAGGCAACTGATCGCTCGGTCCATAGAGCAATCGATCGGTCCAAAACCGATCGATCGGTAGCTATCGACTGGTCAAGATTTTTGTAAGGGGAAATTTTCCAGAGAGTTGATTTTTGGTCGAGAGCTCGGTCAACACACCGATCGCTCGGTAGGCAACCGATCAATCGGTCATAAACACCGATCGCTCGGTCCTCGCGTTTTGCAGAATTTTCACTAAGGGCATTTTCGGCATTCGGGTGTTAAACCCTTTCTTATATTGGATCGCCCGAGCCTTTAGGGCTCATTCTCAACACTTAGAAGATTTGGGGGATTAGAAGAGAGGAGAAAGGGTTTCCTAAGCTAGGGTTTTGCTTTTGGAGAAGAATCAAAGGGGTTTTGAGACCCTAGATCAACCCCAAGCCCGTTTTCTTCAAGATCAAGGCTCAAGCATTCAAGGAGCTCGTGATCCAAGCTAGGGCAGCAGCTACACGGTCGTTTTTGGAAGGGGTTTCTTCCTCATTTCTTCAAGGTCGGTACTTCTTGCTACCCTCCTAGTTATAGTTCCTTCTTTTACTTTATTTCTCTTTGTCTTCTTTCATTTACACATGTATTATGAGATGGGTTGTGAATGGTGAATGGAGATGAATGTAGGCGATTGGATGCCGTGTGTATTGATGTGATGGATGAACGGGGAGGGCATTGTACCCATAATGAACATACACATGTGATGTGAGAAAAACCCACCTAGAAAAGCATGATTAGGTTTAAATGAATAATGAATAATGAATAATGAACACCCCATGTTTGATGAAATGCCAAGGTGAATAAAGTGAGTTGTAAATTAGGAAATGTACGCCTAATAAATCATGGATATTGCTAGGGCCTATGATAGTGTGTTTTCTTGCTTTCCCTAAATGATATGAATATTACATTGCTCAATCATTGATGTTATATGTGTTGTGAAATTACCCAAATGTCATATTTAAATTTAAATGCAAGTATGTACACGGTTCCCACAAGCACGGCATGCATGACATGATTTATCGAGGTTTTCAAGAACATGGTTAGAGGTGGGACATATCCTACGATATGTTTTACCTCACTTTTCACAAGAAAACAAGAACCAACATTCCACGAGGGGTCTCCCCTCACTCACAAGTGCATATCATGAAGAAGGGCCTCCCTTCCCTCGCAAGTACATACATATCATGAAGAAGGGTCTCCCTTCCCTCGCAAGTGCATTGCATAAAGAAGGGTCTCCCTTCCCTCTCAAGGCATCTCTCAAGCGCATCTCACAAGGATATCTCACAAGTGTATCTCACAAGTTACATGATCACAAGCAAGCACGCATGACATGCATGACATGACATGTACGACACGCTCGACAAGATCAAGTAAGACAAACACGACAAGCTTTCAAGTATGAAAAGATATTTCAAGCTAAGTCAAGTGCACGATGTTTTTAAAAGGTTTTATTGGCTTTCTACGAAACAAGCATGATTATAAATTGCTTTACTTCCTTGTATGATATAAATTGTTCCTGTTCTATATATGCAACTTGCTTCCTACTCTATGTATGCTATCTGTATACTATGACTGTTGGTTAGTATTTAGTACCCGCTGAGTATTCCATGCTCAGCCGTACTTCTTATGTCGGTAGGTTCTGAGGGAGCTGCTGCTCCATTTGATGTTTGTGCTCCTGGTCCATGGGTGGAGGAGGAGTACGTCGAGGAGCCTTTTGAGGAACCTCCCGTAGAGGGTTATCAGTAGGTGGTGTTAGATTCTGAGTGGATTAGCTGTGGGTAAGCATGAGTGATTATATCCATGTATTTTGGCGGGCATGTCCGCACTTTCTTGGTTTTGATTTCTTTGTATTAAACTTGGACCATGTGTATATACTTAGAGGTTGTTAGACTTCCGCTGTGTTTTATAGTTATGTTTCTGCTGTCATCCTCTATTGTATATGCTCTATGGGTTTTTGCAGGTTGGTTTGTCAAGCAAGTCATGTAAGCCATGATTAGTCGTCCAAAGTTCACTCTAACTCCTAGGGTGGGTTTTGGGTCGCGACAAGTAGCTTGTGCTCGTTGAGTATTCCATGCTCAGCCGTACTTTCTTGTCGGTAGGTACTGAGGAAGCCCTCAACCCGAAGCCTTGGGTCGAGGAAGAGTATATAGAGGAGAGAGAGCCGTCTATCCCACTGCAGTCTCAGGCGGACCGAGACCTCGACGTGTGGCCGTACCTCGACTACTATTAAGGGGAGAGTACGAGAGAGTTTTATGTAGTTTGACATTTTGATAGGTGGGCCTGTCCACCTTAGTCTTAGGCATGTTTGTATATTTATGATCACTTGGAATACCATTTTGAGAACTATAGAAGAAATGAAATGTTATTTTACGCTTCCGCATTTATGTTAAGCTTCCGCGCTCTGATTATCATTGTTTTAGTACTGTAATTATCATGTTCATGATAGGATGGTTTGGTAGGTACGTATAGTCACGCCTAAAGTATCCCTAAACTCCTAGGGGGTATTTTGGGGCGCGACAAAAGAGGTACCTTTCAGTGATCAACTTGAGAGAGAGGATTAAGATAAACCGGATCCAAAGTAAAAGATGTTTAAAGAAATGTCAAAAGTAATATTAAATGGTTTAATATTATATTTTTGTGATAAAGTTGTTATCTAAAAGTTTTATTATGCTTATTCTAACTTATTGTTCAACATAATATTATGGAATATTCTTATTGGGCTTCATAGCTCACTGACTTTTTATGTCGCCAATTGATCAGTGAAAGAACAACTTGAAAGTGACGTTCGAGAAAAGACGGAGTCCCTTTTGATTATGCTGTTATAAGTTCATTTTGATGTAATTAAGTTGGTTATGTAAACCTTAACTTTAATTATGGACATGGTTATGATGGCTATTGCGTATGTATGGATAAGGGTTTAAAAAGTTTTAAATTCCCTTGGTAATTTACATTTCCGCATTATAAGAGAAAAATGATCTCACGGACGGATTACTCTTACATTTCATTAGTGAAATGTTAAGTTTAAGTCGGGTCGTGACACTAACTATGGTTAAAACTCACTCCCCCCTAGGGTTCATCCATCAAACCTTGGTTTTTAGAAGAAAAAAAAAAACCTTAGGTTTCTTATGCTTTGTAACACCCCGAAATACCCCCTAGGATTTTAGGGATATTTTAGGTGTCACACTACGTACCTATCAAACCATCCTGTAATGCACAAGATAAAAATACAGTACTAACAACGATAATCAGAGCGCGGAAGCTATCATATATGCGGAAGCGTAAACAAATTTTCATTTCCTCTGATGATCCAAAATGGTATTCCAAGTTAACATAAATACAAGACATGTCTAAGTCTAAGGTGGACAGGCCCACCTATCAAAATATCAAAATACACAAGACCCTCTCATACTCTCCCCTCAACAGTAGTCGAGGTATAGCCACACATCGAGGTCTCGGTCCGCCTGAGACTGTAATGGAATAGTCGGCTCTCTCTCCTCTATATACTCTTCCTCGACCCAAGGCTCCGGGTCGAGGGCTCCCTCAGTACCTGCCGACATGAAAGTACGGCTGAGCATGGAATACTCAGCGAGTACAAGCTACTAGCAGACCATAACAATAATAAAACACACAATAGTAATATTATACAAGCAGTAATAGAAACATCGCAAAGAAACAGTATAGGGCATGACACAATACAAGCATCCTGACGTGCGTACATGAATGCGAAAACGCCGATAAAACTCATGCTTGAAAACCCCTGTCATGTCCCGGTATGCCTCGTAGAAATCATGTATGCGTGCATGCATGAATGCATGATCATCATCTTGTGAACCTCCATCTTGTAACTTGTGAGCCAGAGGCTAGCACCCGAATCTCCCTGGGCTGCCAACCTCCTTGATATGCGATGCACTTGTGAGCCAGAGGTTAGCACCCGAATCTCCCTGGGCTACCAACCTCCTTGTTATGAAATACAGGGTTTTCTTGTGAGCCAGAGGTTAGTACCCGAATGTCCCTGGGCTACCAACCTCCTTGACAATAGGTGATTTTTACTTCTTGTTTAGTTTTCTTGTGAGCCAGACACTAGTACCCGAATGTCCCTAGGCTACCACCTCCTTGACAATAGGTGTTTTAAGGGTTATCTTGTGAGCCAGAGGTTAGTACCCGAATCCTCCCTAGGCTACCAACCTCCTTGACATGCAATATTTTCTTGTTGTTTATTATATGCACATGCTCTTGAAATCTCGGTTCATGCTATCATGCGTGCTCGTGTACGTGTCCATAGTGACAATCATGATAATGGGAATAACCAAAATATGACATTACAATTCAATTCATGATATGAACATAGGTAACATAAGTAGTTTGCATAACATTTGATCAATTTATCATTTATAAGAACGCATGCATAAAACCCATTTCTATATTCTTCATTGAGATCATTTATTCATAGTTTAGGTATTTTGTCAAACACTTTCATACATTATTCCTTACTAGTTTATTTCCTTCTTTTAAATGCATATTTTCCATTCAATCACACAATGGTAAGTTTGTTATTTGTACTATGCCCATCCTCCATTTTCCAATCCACAACCCACACATCGTACATCACATTCGGCATCCAATCGCCACATCCAATCTCCCATTATCTTGTTTATATTTGTTGAGTTAATACAATGCATAGGGAAGGAAAAGCATAATATATAGAATCACCATTTACACTAGAAAACCTAGGTTATTGCTAGGGAAAGTTAGTAGGGTGTACTAACCTTGCTCAAGGCTTGATCCTTGGTGGGAAACTTGATTGAAGCTCCAAAAGGGTAGGGAACAACCCTTGCTTGAGGAAGACTCGAGTTGGGGAAGAAACCCCTTTCAACACGTACGTGAGATGGCTGCCCTAGCTTGGAGAGTGGCTCCCACACGAGCTTGAGCCTTGAACTTGAAGCAAATCCAAGTTTGAGGACGACCAAGGATGGTCCACCCCTTTGATTTCTTCCTCAATACCAAACCCTAGGTTAGAGCTTTCTCCTCTTCTCTCTCTATCTCTCAAAATCCCTCAAATGTTGTAAGTGAGGCCTCAAAGGGTCGAGCAAACCCTTATGGGTAAGGGTTTAACGCCCAAAAGACGAAAAAGCCCTTATTGAAATTTATGCAAAACACGGGGACCGAGCGATCGGTGGTTATGACCGATCGATCGGTTGCCTACCGAGCGATCGGTGTTACTGACCGATCGACCGGTCAAAAACTCACTCTCTGGAAAATTTCCCCATACAAAATTTCTGACCATGTGATAGCTACCGATCGATCGGTTATGGACCGATCGATCGCTGACTGGACCGAGCGATCGGTGCTCTGTATGTCTGGACTGTTTTGACCATATCTTTTGACTCGCTCGTCGGATTTCGACGATTCAACTTGCGTTGGATCCGTCTTTCGAAAACGAACATTTCTGACATTTCGGAATTTCTGATTTCTCCCTTATTTATTAATTAGACTACAAAAACGGCCAATTAGCTATGAAGGTGCTATTCATTAAGGATGAAAAAGTCCGGGGTGCTACATGCTTAACCACAATTAAAGGGAGCTCTACAAGCAGCCATGTGTCCCCTTTAACACCCACTAACTATGGTTAAAATTCACTCACCCCTAGGATTCATCCATTTAACCTTGATTTTTAGGGAAAAAAAAACCTTAGGTTGATTATGCGTAACCACAATTAAAGGGGGGCTCTACAAACTGCCACGTATCCCCTTTAACACCCACTAATTGTGCTTAAGATTCACTCACCCCTAAGATTAATCCATCTAACCTTGCTTTGAAGAAAAAAAATAAAAACATTAACCTTAAGTTAATTATGTTTAACCACAGTTAAAAGATCTCTCTATAACCCATTTGTCCCTTTTAATACCCACTAACTATGGTTAAGATTCACTCACCCCTACATTTCATCTATCTAACATTGGTTTTTAGAAAAAAATATATATATACTTGATTTTGGATATATACTTGATATTTTTGACCTTGGTTAGAAACCAATTAACATTTATTTTATTGAATTAACTAACCTTGTGTTGGAAAAAGGTAATTTAGACATTTTAAAATGTTTAAATGATGACATCATCAAAATCCATCCATAAAGTAACGGTAAACTTAAGTGAAGGGGTATATGTTATAGACAACCAAAGTTGAGGGGAGGGCAGTGTAATTTCATAAACTAGAGGGGAGGTTTTTGAAATTTCACCAAACCTCAAGGGAGGTGAGTGTAATTTACCCAAAACTTAATTTATTGTCTATCAAGTATCTTTAGCTATTACCCAAAGACAGAAAGGACATCTATATTAGATCTTAATCCAAGGGTCCAGATTTCCTGCCCAGCATTTAAACACCATTAACTCTTGCTAAAAAGTTTTAACCCTTGTGGTTAAAATTTTATCTTATTTGTCCCCCATAAACCCAAGTTAGAATCATTAGCCGTTGTTTGCCAAGATAATGAAAAAAGTACGAATAAGTAAAAGAAAAAGAAAACAAAAAAGGAAAAGGAAGAGGAAATATAAAAAGAAGAAGAAAAAGAAAAGGAAAAGAAAAAGAAAACTTGAAGTCGACCACGATCATACCCAAGGTTGAAACCAAGATATCTATGGTAGAAAACACCAAAAGAGAATTAAAAGACAAGTAATGGCAAGAAGAATGAGCCTTTTTTTGTGTTGTCATCATTTACCTACGTTAGTACAGTCAGTACGATCAGAAGTTAGCTGGGGCATTAGAGCTCTTGCAACTCATTGTTGTGTGAAAGTGTGCAAAGATAGTGAAACGAACTAAAAAACAGCAAATCTAAAACAAACCAACAGAGAACACGATTTACGTGGTTTGGCAAGATGCCTACATCCACGGGCAGTGGTGATCGATCATTAATTCAATAGAAAGATTTACAACTCTCACAAACCCTCTTCCCCAATACACCTAGAAAACAGCCCTCTCTTATATCTTACGAAATAAACCCTAAAAATACCTCATATAATTAGAGTTACAACATAAAGACAATATGGGTAAAATAAAAAAAACGGTCAGACCTTAAATCGGGTCAAAATTTTGGTCAGGGGCTTCGACCTCGTACCATTAGGTCACCAACGGGTCATCATAAATTTGGATAGAATTCATGTCAACTATCCAACAAATCTCCACCTTTGCTTGAATTCTCCCAAGCCAACCAAAAACAAACAAAAGAATGAATCACATTGCCTCCAGATGCACCGTTAGGCACCATGCACCCGAAGGCGCTCAAACATGAGAGATGTTGATCAAATTCAAATTGTGCTTGAACTTGACCCCTAGGGTTATCTACAGTCTCAATCTACTAAAGAATAACGTCACCTTCATCCAGAACTTCTTGAACAAAATGGAAACGAACATCAATATGCTTTGTTCAAGAATGATGAAACTGGTTCTTTACTAACCAAATTTCACTCTGACTGTTGCAGTAGACCTAAATGTGCTCCTGAAAAATCCCTAAGTCCTCAATCTACCCATGTAGCCAAATGACCTCTTTAATAGCCTCTGTCACTGCCATGACTCTCCCTTAGTAGTAGACAAAGCAATTGTTGATTGTAACATCAATCTGCAACTCACTGGTCCTCTAGCAAAAGTAAAGATATATCTTGTAGTTGACCATCAACTTTCCCCTTTACTCTGTCTCTTTTAATATCCATACCCAATATTTTCTTAGCTTCCCCAAGGTCCTTCATTTTAAATTCATTCTTCAACTAAGTCTTCAACTTGTTAATCTCCACCTTGCTCTTAGAAGCAATAAGTATGTCATCTACATATAAGAGTAAATATGTGAAGAAACCATCACGAAGCTTACAAAAATACACACAATGATCAAAATGACTTCTTGTGTAATTTTGCTCTACTATAAACCGATTAAATCGCTTGTACCACTGTCTTGGAGACTGTTTTAAACTATACAATGACTTTCTTAGTTTGCAAGCCCAATTCTCTTTTCCAGCAACCTTATATCCATCTGGTTGAGACATGTATATTTCCTCCTCCAAATCACTATGCAAGAAGGCAGTTTTGACGTTAAGTTGTGCTAACTCGAGATTAAACTGAGTAACTAAAGCTAGCAAAATTCGAATAGAAGAATGCTTAACGACGGGAGAAAAAACTTCATTGTAATCTATCCCTTCCTTCTGCGTATAGCTTTTAGCCACCAATCTTGCCTTGAATCTCTCAATGTCCTTCTCTGAAATACCTTCTTTCTTGGTGTATATTCACTTGCAACCAATTGCTTTCTTTCCCTTTGGAAGCTGTACTAACTCTCAAGTATGATTTTTATAAAGTGACTCCATCTCCTCATCCATTCCCTTCGTCCACTTTACATTTTCTGAATTCTTCAAGGCTTCTCTGTAAGTAAGCGGAACATCATCATCAGAAGTGCATAAGCCACTAAGTCAGTAAACCTTGCAGGTTTTCGAGCATCTCTTCTAAATTTACTGATTGTAATAGAATCTGGTTGCTGTGGGGGATCCTAAAACTGGAACCTCCTCAACTGAGCCTGAGTCCTCACCGCATGAATCTCCTGTGGTACTATTGACTGTCTGAACAGTCTTCATTGGAACCACTAGAACTTCAAACTCCACCTGCTGCAAAACACCAATTTTCATATTCTCCTTTTGAGAATCCTTATGCTTCATTTGATTTAACATTTTAGACTCCACAAAAGTAACATCCCTGCTTAAAAAGAATTTCTTTTCGTCGGGATACCAAAGCCTGTATCCCTTTACACTTGTGCTAAAGCCCAAGAATATAGCTTTCTTGGCTCTAGGATCTAACTTAGTTTCTTTGACATGAAAATATGCAGGACAAACAAATATATGCAATAAATCATAATCTGTAGCAAGTTTTTGTTAGCCGAAAGGTTACAACCTAAGGACCATAATTGATTTTGATGATAACTTAAATAATGAAATGACTTTTAAAGTACTAATGTCATCTTTAAGTGATTATGGAAAACAGTGAACAAAAGGCATTAGCTGTCAATTCAATTCAAAGTCATGAAAAATTCATCAAAGTAAAATGAATGAAGTACAAGGAAGTCAAAGTCTCAAGATGCTTCAAGTAACCAAAAGGACCACATAGAAGCTCATACCAAACTCTACCAAAAGAAGAAGAAGACATCTTGGAAGATATCAAGTAAAGAACATCTGTTGAAGATCCAAGATTTAAGAAGATTATCTTTTAGGTAGTAAGAGTATTTAGGACTTCTTGTAAAATGTCCTCAATAGTTGGTTGTTGAAAAGTCTCATTTGCCTAGAATGACCTTAGGTTCCTTAAGACCAAATTAAAATATGATTAAAGACCTAAAAATAAGTTAACAATCTTCAAAAAGTTAAAATACAAAATCTTGGAACTCAATCTTATCTTTAAGGTTATGTAAAATCGGATTTGTGCAAATATTGCACCATCCAGTCGACTGGATGGAGCTATCCAGACGACTAGATGGAGCTATCCAGATGACTGGATAGGCTAGAATTTTGATTTATGGCCTCTGTGCTTTCACTCCTCAGTTTACACCTTTTGATCATTCTTAAGATCAATGGAAAATCATGTTTCATCTTTCAAAATGTCTTAAAAAGATGTTTATCGTATTTATAAATAAAGGAAAAAGGTTTCAGAATCGAATCAAAGCATTAAAGTAGTGAAAATTGGATGAGTGCAAAAGATTGTACCATCCAGACGACTGGATAGGCGAAAATCGTGATTTTGGCTCTGAAATGTTTTTTCAGTTTTTGAAACATTCAAAGATCATTTAAAAATCATTCTAATTTGTTTTAATGATCATAAAACATTGATTATTATCTTTATAAAGTAAATCAAAGGTATTTGGAAATCATTCAAATCTTTAAAAGGCGTGAAAAATGAGTTTTGAGATGAGCAGAGTCATCCAGACGACTGGATCAAAGGCCAGAATCACCGTCTGGCCTTTGTGATCATCTAGACAACTAGATGCTCTCATCCAGTGTCGCTCCCCAAAATACCCCCTAGGAGTTAAGGGATACTTTGGTCGTGACTATACTTAACCTGTCAAACCATCCTGAAGTAAACAAAGCTAATATAGTAAAATACTAACAATGATCAGAGCGCGGAAGCTAAACATGTATGCGGAAGCGTAAACTAATTTTTTTCTTTTCTTTTAAAGTTCCAAAATAGTATTCCAAGTGAACACAAGTATATACAACACATGTCTAAGTCTAAGGTGGACAGACCCACCTATCAAAATATCAAAATATACAAAACCCTCTCGTACTCTTCCCTCAACAGTAGTCGAGGTACGGCCACACGTCGAGGTCTCGGTCTGCCTGAGACTGTAGTGAGATAGACGGCTCTCTCTCCTCTATGTATTCTTCCTCGACCAAGGCTCCGGGTCGAGGGCTCCCTCAGTACCTGCCGACATGAAAGTACGGCTGAGCATGGAATACTCAGCGAGTACAAGCTACTAGCTAACCATAGCAATAGTAAAAGCATAACAACAGTGAATACAATACAAGGCAATATCAATTCAAAGCAATAGTTGCATCATGAGATAAACAGCATTGAATAGGAAGCAATATCGTTATCACGACATGCGTGCATGAATGCAAAAACTCCGATAAGACTCATGCTTGGAAAACCCGTCTCATGTCTCGGTATGGCTTGTGAAAATCATGCATGTGTGTCTTGTCTCATCTTGTATACTTGTGAGCCCTTTCTTGTGAACTTGTTCTTACGAGCCAGAGGCTAGTACCCTTCACTTGGGCTACCAACCACCTTGACATGTTTCATTTACTTGTGAGCCAGAGGCTAGCACCCAAACCTCCCTGGGCTACCAACTTCCTTGACATATTGTTTTCTTGTGAGCCAGAGGCTAGCACCCTTCACTTGGACTACCAACCTCATTGACATGTTTCATTTACTTGTGAGCCAGAGGCTAGTACCCGAACCTCCCTGGGCTGCCAACCTCCTTGACATATTGTTTTCTTGTGAGCCAGAGGTTAGTACCCTTCACTTGGGCTACCAACCTCCTTGACATGTTTCATTTACTTTTGAGTCAGAGGCTAGCACCCGAACCTCCCTGGGCTGCTAACCTCCTTGACATATTATTTTCTTGTGAGCCAGAGGCTAGTACCCGCACATCCCTGGGCTACTAACCTCCTTGACATATATGAGTTTTAGTTACTTGTTTAGTTTTCTTGTGAGCCAGAGGCTAGTACCCGCACATCCCTGGGCTACCAACCTCCTTGACATGCAATGTTTTCTTGTTGATTTATTACATGCATATGCTCTTGAAAAGCTCGGTTCATGCAACCATTCGTGCTCGTGTGTGTGCCAATAGTGACAATCCTGATGACATGCTTGGATGAGGGGATCACATAAGCATAGCATTCCCATTTTGAATATAAGCATAAAGAAATATGGATAACATGTAGGGCATTTGATCAAGGTAGGGATTTAAACATAATAGCTAAATACATGCTTTCATAATTCCAGTTCATTTATTCAATACGTCATTTAAGCATTTTATCACACACTTGGTGTGAAATCCCATTCCTAGTCATTTTGTTTCGATTTCTTAATGCGTATATTTCATCACACCACACAAAATGTATTTATTATATTTGAAGTGCCCATCCACCATTTTCTAATACCCATTCATCAACCAACACGGCATCCAATCGCCTCAACCCATTTCATCTATTCATACATCCCACATTCATTCACATTATCTTGTTTAGGTTTTGGATATATAGCATGTTTCAAAGGGAAAAGGAATACAAGATCAACATCATGATTTTAAAAGAAGAAAGCCTAGAGTATTGCTAGAGAAGTTGGTAGAGTGTACTAACCTTGAAGATCAAGCTTGATCTTTGAGGAATCCTTTGATTGAGGATGGTTCTAGCTTAGAATCCTTCAAGCTTGCTCCCTTGATCTCAATCCCAAAGCCCTCTTTGGATTTTGCCTTCAATCTCTCCTCCTCCTTTTCCCCTTCTTTCTCTCCTTAGGTTTAGAAAATCCCCAAATGGGATCCCTAAACAAGACAAGGGTTTAAAACCCCCAAATTCGGAATCTGCTACCACATGCGATCGATCACGCCCTTATCTGCGATCGATCGCACACATGAACCCGAATGCATTGGTCTGATTTCCCTCTACATGCGATCGATCGCAGGTCCCTGCGATCTATCGCACCTAGGGATCCATCTATCGCATCTGACCCCGAGAGTTTGGAACCCAATTCGCCTGCATGCGATCGATCACACCTGACTTGTGATCGATCGCACCCTCTAGATCTTGTTGTTTTCTCCCATTTTCCCCTACTTTGGTAATTCGGCCATAACTTTTGACTCGGTTGTCCGATTTGGACAATTCAACTTGCGTTGGATTCGTCTTTCTAAGGGGAACATTCTTAATGTTTTAGAATTTCCAATTTCTTCCTTATTTATTAATTAGACTACGAGAAAGGCCAATTAGCTACAAATGTACTATTCATTAAGTATAGAAAAGTCCGGGGTGCTACATCCAGTCGACTGGATGACCCGACTGCATCATTAATAACACCTACGGCTATATTTATAATGGGAAGATTGCATTAAATGCACCTCTAATGGCTATAAAATTTGGTGAGCTATAAATAGAGATTTAATATGAATACTCAATCTAAAATCTCCTGAATCTTAATCTCCATCATTCTAAGTAAAAGATCACCAAATCCCAGGTACTCTGTTTTTCTGAGCTTTTCAACGCATACTGTTGGGTGATTTTAATAGAGATCAAAGAGTGTTATTTAACTCAAATATGGATTACAAATCCACATCTTTTTCTGTAAAAGAAAGTCAAGAATCTAGGATTCTTGCAACTGAAGCTGTGGCTTCGTTTCAACAAGAGAGGGGTTATGCTCTTGTGGTGAAAAGGTTCTATCCCAGCCTGAAGGAGGGATTGTAAAGGTTCTGTCTCGACCTGGAAGAGAGACTGTAACAGTCTGGACTTCACCTGGGAAGAAGTCTGTGCGATTAAAGAATTGTGGCGAACCCTCTAGCTTAAATAGCTAGAGGCGGGGAGTAGGCTGGATTTGCCGAACCTCGTTAACAAATCTTGGTATTTGATTCTCTCACTCTACTCCTTTAATTTCTGTATTGCTTTGATTATTTTTAATAGTTACATAACTTTCAATTCCACATAAAAGACGAAGAGTCTAAAATTTAAATTTTCCATAAACCCTATTAAACCCCCCCTTTAGGGTCAATACCTGACCAACAATTGGTATCAGAGCCTAGTACTCTACTGATAGATCTAAAAAATCTCAGAGTAAACGATAGATATGGCAAACAACATTTTTGCAACCATTTTAGGAGAAGGGTAGTCAACCACCAAACCTCCATTGTTTAATAGAGAAAACTGTAATTACTGGAAAACCAGAATAATGTATTACATCCAAGCTCTTGATTGTGAGTATTGGAGAGTAATCGTCAAAGGCCCCCATCTTCCCATAAATACCCAAGCTTGAGAAAGAATGGAATGAGGCTAATGCTAAACTCATCCAAATCAATGCTAAAGCTATCAGCAATCTTTATTGCGCTTTAAGCCCCCAAGGGTTTAACTGTATATCCGAATGTGACTCTGCTAAAGAAATTTGGGATAAACTCCAAGTCGCATATGAAGGAAAAACCAAGTTAAAGAGGAAAAGCTAAGCATGCTTGTTCACCAGTATGAATTATTTAAAATGGAAAAGGAAGAATCCATAGGTGACATGTTGTAGCGCCCCGAAATTTTGTCTATATATTGGAATTTGTGCCAAGGCTTTAAGCCCTTGTAATCTCCCATTTTGTAAGAAATGAGAATGTTGAAAGTTGGATAGTCTTAATTTCGTAATAGAGAATGTTCATTGGAGTCAAAATGGAAATGGAAAGTGCTCTAAAGTGTTAAAGAGTGGGATTTCCTAAGTCGGACATGTTGAAAACCCGGGCTGCTGAAACCCAATTCCAGATCAGTCAGCTTTAGGGGCCATTTGGTCCATGAATAAAGAAGAATTGGAAGATTCTAAAATATTAGAATTTTTTCTCTTCGAATGAAGAATCCAACACAAGTTGAATCGTCAAAATCTGATAAACAAGTCGAAAGTTATGGCCGAAATACCAAAGCGAGAAAATCTAGAAATTTTCTGTAGGATTTACAAACGATTGTACAAACCCTACGAACGATCGTAGGTGAGTTACGATTGATCGTAGAAAATCTACGATCGATCATAAAACTTCTGGAAATGGGCAAACTCTCTGTAACATTTACGATTGATCGTAGAAACTTACGACCAATCGTAGAGATGTTACGAACGATCGTATAAAACCTACGACCAATCGTAAGTCACGCGACCCAGATTTTTTTATGCGGGATTTTTAGGGTTTCTACCCATTGCCTATAAATAGGTGGTGACTTTTGGGGGTTTTTGTTTACCCTAAACCTAAAAAGAGACTACGAGAGATTAAGAGGAATAAGATTAGGGAGAAACCAAGGAGGGGTGTGGATTGAAGAGAGTGGAGCTCAAGCCAAGCTTGGATCATTCTTTAAGCAAGGATCATCCTTCACCAAGTTGGGATTCCTATCAAGGAGGGTTCTTCTTCAAGATTTGAAGTTAATCCTCAAGGTTAGTACACCCTTCCTAGTTAACTGAGTAATAACCTAGGTTTTCTCTAAAGAATGCATGTGAATGATTATATGTATTTCCTTTTCATTAAGTTTGTGTTTTTCCTCTTCAAATGAATAAGATATATCAAGTGAGTGTGAATATGAGAGATGTGAATGTTGTTGTGTGATGAAAAATGGGAAGGGCAAAGTACTCATAATGAACACACTCAATGTGTTTGATGAAATGCATGAATGAGAACTTAAACAAATAAACCAAGATTTTTGAAAGAATGAGTTACATAATGTTTTCCAAATTGTAAGTTGTATACTTATGCTTATTTGTTCTTGAATTCTCACATGATTATGGTAAGATTCAAATGCTGTATGTCATTATGATTTCACAAGTAACTTATGCATGAGCACGCATTCATATGGTGGAATTGTTAAGGAGGTTGGTAACTCAAGTTGAAGGGTGCTAACCTCTTGCTCATAAGTTGAATAAGGAAATGTCAAGGAGGTTGGTAGCCTAAGTTGAAGAGTGCTAACCTCTTACTCATAAGAAAAGGCTCATAAGTTGAATAAGGAAATGTCAAGAAGGTTGGTAGCCCAAGTTGAAGGGTGCTAACCTCTTGCTCATAAAAAAAGGCTCATAAGTTGAATAAGAAAATGTCAAGGAGGTTAGTAGCCTCAGTTAAGGGTGCTAACCTTTGGCTCATAAGAAATGGCTCAAAAGTATTGCACTGTCAAGGAGGTTGGTAGCCCAGGGTTATACGGGTGCTAACCTCTGGCTCATAAGAAAAGATTCACAAGTATTGAACTGTCAAGGAGGTTGGCAGCCCAGGATTGTGCGGGTGCTAACCTCTGGCTCATAAGGAAACTCATAAGGACTCATATGACTCACACACGTGTTTTGGTTTTCATGACAATTATGATTTGATAAATGCTTTTGTATGATGTTGTTTTGAATGATTATGAACTGTACTCTTTTCAGTACTTGCATATGATATTTTGTTCGTTATTACTATTGTTAGCTAGGAGCTTGTACTCGCTGAGTATTCCATATTCAGCCGTACATGTTATGTCGGTAGGTACACGGGTCCCTTTTGACATCTGTGATCAGGATCCTTGGATAGAGGAGGACTACGGCGAGGAGGAGCCATATGTAGAGACTGTAGTAGAGCCTCAGGTGGAGGCAAAGGACTTAAACCATTGGTCCCTAGGGGTGACTATTAAGCGATAGAGAGTTGCATGATGTCTTTTGTATTTTGATAGGTGGGCATGTCCACCTTTACTGATATGTTTTGTATAAAACTTGGAATACTGGTCAAGTACATAGAAAAGAAAAAGTTGGTTTTTGCTTCTGCAATATTTTAACTTCCGTACTCTGTGTTATGTCTCTATTAGATCATGTTATGCCTTGTTCATTACAGGATAGTTTGTCAGGTTAAGTATAGTCACACATAAAGTATCCCTAAACTCTTAGGGGGTATTTTGGGGTGCGACACATGTTTACCCACTTTACTAATATTATTAATGGTATAAAATCTCTGGGTAAAGTGTATACTAATGCATAAAAAGTGAGAAAGGTTCTTCGTTCATTGCCAAATGAATGGACTCCCAAAGTAATAGTCATTCAAGAAGCAAAGGACCTCACCAAACTGCCTATGGATGAACTTCTGGAATCTCTTATGACCCATGAGGTCATATTGAATGATCAAATAGTAGAGGAACCAAGAGCCAAGAAGGGACTGGCCCTAAAGTCCTCTCACATGGATGAGAGTGATGAAGAATCAAGTGGTGATGATGAAGACATAGCCCTAATGACTAGAAAGTTCAAATGATTTCTCAAGCACAAGAAAACCTTCAAGAAGAGACCATACAAAAAGGAGTTCTCCAAAGAGGTGTCCAAGATAGAGTAAAGCAAAAAAGGAGCTTCTCACATGCTATGAATGCAAGAAACCTGGCCACATCTGAATCAATTGTCCTCAACTTAAGAAGAGCAACAAATTCAAGAAAAGAGCCATGAAGGCCACATGGTATGATTCAGAAGGAAGTGGGTCGGAAGACTCAAGTGATGAGGAAGTGGCAAACTTATGCCTCATGACAAATGAGGATGATGTATGTTCTACTCACAATGAATCTCTTACATATTATGAAATTAGAGATGCTTTTGGTGATTTATATAATTGTCGGGCCCCAAAATACCCCCTATGAGTTAAGGGATACTTTAGGTGTGACTATACATACCTGCCAAGCCATCCTGTAATGAACAAGATAATTACAGTACTAAACAATGATAATCAGAGCGCGGAAGCTAAACATAAATGCGGAAGCTCTGTAACGACCCCAAAATCCCACAAGGCTAAAATAGGACTTTGGGATCGCCACATTACTTAAACCTGCTTAAAATCCATGACATGCAAGGCACACTAACACGAGTTTCCAAAAATGAGGATAATAAAATTTCCGATATATCAACTGTAACCAACTAAATAGCACGAGTCTATAGTCAACAAATACAACCCACTAAAACCAAAGAGTCTGATACACAACTATAAAAGTCTACTAAGCAACATCTACTCAAGTCTAATACACTCTCTCAATCAAATGAAATAAAAACTAAGAGGTGTAGCCACCCAAGTCTTTGGCTCCCTCCTCAGAAGGCTCACCTTCACCTCCTTCCTCTGCGTATGTTTCCTCAACCCACTGCTCCGCCGTGTACTCCTGCTCTAAACCTGCCAAGACAAAGTCTGGCTGAGTACAAAGGTACTCAGTGTATATAAAATCCAACCAACAATAATAATATACCTGCACTTAGTTAGAAACATATCCAATAACATAATAACATAATCAAAGTGCGGAAGAACGTGTGCGCATATACATCATATCATCACCTTGACTCGTGTACTTGTGAGAATCTTAGACTTGGAAGACAATACACTTATGAGTTGCTTATGCTTATAAGACCACGTGCTTGTGAGATGTTTATGCTTATGCACTTATTCAAATCATACAATGATGTGACATGCCGTTCTTGGCGGATACGGACCATGTCTAAGAATCAAATGGTTGACATGCCGTTCTTGGCGGATATGGACCATGCCTAATGAATCAAATGTAATTGACATGCCGTTCTTGGCGGATACGGACCATGCCATGCTTATGCTTATTCAGAATGTCATACGTATGCCATGCTCATGCTTGTGGTCCACATGTGTGACTTGTGAGACTCGTATCTTAACATACACGTGCATATGTGCTTAAGTGTCAAAATTAACATTCGAGTTGGTAATTGCTTAGATTCCGATCTCCCACCATGGAAACTCCACTATACTGTCCCATACCAAATAGTTAGAGAATTCCCGGTTTGAGAGATGTTCCTCTAAGTTCTTACCTTCCCGACTATCAATTCCCATGCAAATAATTAGACATACTTAACAAACAATTCACATATACATATCTTATCATAATTCATATCGCAATTTACCACCATTTCATAAGAATATAATAGCATTTATCATTTCAAGCATTTTCACAAACACCTTGTGTACGCATAATATGAATCCATTTCCCTTCTATATTTTCAAGCATTCATCAAACCATAATTCATCCATACAATCAATTCACTATTCACATCCACATATTAATCCCATCCTCCATACATTTCCCATCCTCCATATATTCTATCCACATCCAATCCACATTTCCATCCACATTTCCATCAATAATTAGCTTACTTCATAGAAAATTTGGGAAAAATGCATTTAATCTCTATTTAATCATTCCTATCATATTAATATTCACAAAACATTAAAATAGAGTTGATTAGGATAGTATATCGACCTTAGGAATCCTTCCCTTGGATTCAAAACGCTCCCGAGAAAATTTGGAGAAGCTTTGAGGACGATCTCCAAGCTTTCCTCTCAATCTTCTAGCAACCTCCTTCTTCTCCAAGCAATCCTCTCCCTCAAACCCTAGGTTTTCTCCCCCTTTTTGCCAAATTAGGTTAGAAATAGGTAGAGTATTTTAATATTTTGAGTAGGACCCCCTATTTATAGCCCCGAGGTCTGAGAACAAAAAGACCAAAACGCCCATACTAAAATTCTCTAAAAATCACGAAAGACTGAGCGATCGGTGGTTATGACCGAGCGATCGGTCGCCTACCGATCGATCGGTGTTTATGACCGGGTGATCGGTCAAAAACACACTCTCTGGAAAATTTTCCCATACAAAATTTTGGACCAGTCGATAGAAACCGATCAATCGGTTTTGAACCGATCGATCGCTACTTCTGACCGAGCGATCGGTGCTTTGCAGATTTTTGACCCGCTTTACTGTTTCGGCCATAACTTTTGACTCGTTCATTGGATTTCGACGATTCAACTTGGGTTGGATTCGTCTTTCAAAAATGAACATTTCTGGTATTTTAGAATTTCTAAATCCCACTTAATTAATAGACTAAATTATCCCCAAAGTTGACTGATCTGCAATTCCATTAGATAAAACCCACCATTGACTTGGCTTAAACTCAAAATAAGGAAAAACATTAAACATGAACTTCGAAGAGGGTTCCAACACCTTTCTAATGGTTCAAGAATCACTCAATTCCAGTAAACGGTACCAAAACTAGAGCTTCCTAAAGTTTAGGGTGTGATATGACATCCCTCCGTTACAAGTTTGATTAAGCCTAGTTTACACCACACCAAATAAATATATAATACAATAAACATCAAAACATCACAAGGACAATAATACCCCTAATACAATGAAGTAAAAACATGAAAAAGATTCGGGGTCTCTACAAGCGTAAATTAACTTTTTCATTTCTTCTTTAGTTCTCAAAATGGTATTCTAAGTTAACATATATACAAAACATGTCTAAGTCTAAGGTGGACAGGCCCACCTATCAAAATGTCACAACTACTCAAAAATCCCCTCGCACTCTCCCCTCAACAGTAGTCAAGGTATGGCCATACGTCGAGGTCTCGGTCCGCCTGAGACTGTAGTGGAATAGATGGCTCTCTCTCCTCTATGTATTCTTCCTCGACCCAAGGCTCCGGTTCGAGGGCTCCCTCAGTACCTGCCGACATGAAAGTACGGCTGAGCGTGGAATACTTAGCGAGTACAAGCTACTAGCTAACCATGACAATAATAAACACGCAAAGAGTAATACAATACCAATCATCAATTCAAGGCAATAGTAAAATCATAGAATTAAACAATATTAAACATGGAGCAATATTATCATCATGATGTATGTGCATGAATGCAAAAACGCCGATAAACTCATGCTTGAAAACCCGTTTCCATATCCCGGTATGCCTTGTGGAAATTATGTATGCGTGCATGCATGAATGTCTTGTCATCATCTTGCAAACTTGCATCTTGTAACTTGTGAGCCAGAGGCTAGCACCCGAATCTCCCTGGGTTGCCAACCTCCTTGATATATGGTTTTCTTGTGAGCTAGAGGCTAGTACCCGAATGTCCCTGGGCTACCAACCTCCTTGACAATATGTGATTTTTATTACTTGTTTAGTTTTCTTGTGAGCCAGAGGCTAGTGCCCGAATCTCCCCGGGCTACCAACCTCCTTAACAATACGTGTTTTAGGGTTTTCTTGTGAGCCAGAGGCTAGTACCCGAATCTCCCAGGGCTACCAACCTCCTTGACATGCAATAGTTTCTTGTTGGTTATTTTATGCACATGCTCTTGAAATCTCGGTTCATGCTAACATGCGTGCTCGTGTACGTGCCAATAGTGACAATCATGGGAATGAGGATAACAAAAGAGATATTGCATTTCATTTAAATTCAGAGCATATCATGCAAACATTTAGGTGATCAACATAGCATTTGGTCGAGTCATCATTTACAAGAACAATTACATACGGCTTACATCCAATTCCTTTAAGTCATCATTTCATAGGTTAGGCATTTATCAACAAATAACATACGATGTCCATTAATAGTTCATCTTATTCTTCTTTAATGCATATTTTCCATCCAATCACATAAGGGTAAGTTTATTATTTGTAAAATGCCCATCCTCCATTTTTCATTTCCCACACCACACATATCACACATCATACAATTGGCATCCCATCGCTTCAATCCACATTCCATACACATCCATATCCTTTTTTTTTGCTTATCTTGTTTATATTTATTGAGATGATACAATTCATAGGGAAGGAAAGCATAATGTAAAGAATCACCATTTAAAATAGAAAACCTAGGTTATTGCTAGGGAGAGTTAGTAGGGTGTACTAACCTTAGATCAAGGCTTGATCTTGGTAGGAACCTTGATTTGAGCTCCAACTTGAAGGGAGGAACCTTTTCTTGAGGGAGACTTGGTTTGGGGAAGAAAACCCTCTTGCAATACCTTGGAGAATGCTGCCCTACCTTGAGAATGATATCCCCCACGAGCTTGAGCCTTGAACTTGAAGCAATCCAAGTTTGAGGATGATCTAGTGTAGAGCCCCGGACCTTTTCACATTTAATGCATGACACTTTCGTTGCCATTTTTCCTTTAAAGAGGTATAATTAATAAATAAGAAAGAAATTGGAAATTCTGAAACATCAGAAATGTTCGTTTTCGAAGTACGAACCCAACGCAAGTTGAATCGTCAAAATCGGACGAACGAGTCAAAAGTTATGGCCAAAACAGTTTGGACCTGCAGACCACCGATCGCTCGGTCCATGGAGCGATCGATTGGTCCAAAACCGATCGCTCGGAGGCTATCGATTGGTCAAGATTTTTGTATGGGAAAATTTTCCAGAGAGTGAAATTTTAACCGATCGCTCGGTTATGAAACCGATCGATCGGTCATTAACACCGATCGCTCGGTACTCGTGTTTTTGCAGAAATTTCAGTAAGGGTATTATGGTCTTTTGGTCGGTTCACTCTTACCTTAAGAGTTTAACCCGAGCCCTTGGGGCTTCATTTCGACACTTAGAGAGATTGGGAGATAAGAAGAGAGGAGAGGGCGATTCCTAAACCTAGGGTTTCCATTTTGGAGAGAAATCAAGGGGTTTGTGAACTCACACTCAACTCAAGCCCATTTTTCTTCAAGATCAAGGCACAAGCTCGTGAGGAGCATCTCCTCAAGCTAGGGCAGCAACTCACGGTCGTTTTTGGAAGGGGATTTCTTCCTCACTTGATCAAGGTCGGTACTTCTTGCTACCCTCCTAGTTATAGTTCCTCTTTTCCCTTTATTTCTCTTTATTTTCCTTTATTTACACATGTGCAATGAGATGGATGGTTGTGAATGGTGAATGGAGATGGAATGGGCGGTTGGATGCCAATGGTTGTGTTGTGATGATTAAAATGGGGAGGGCATTATTCAAATAATGAACATACATGCATGATTTGAGTAAAACCCATCTAGAAAAGCATGTTGTAGGGTAAATCAATAATGAACACACCATGTTTGATGAAATGCCAAGATGAATGAAATGAATAATAAATAAAGAAATTGCATGCTTAAACATTCATGAAAATTACTAGGGTTATGATAGTGTGTTTTCGCGCTTTCCCTAAATTGTTAAATTTATTACTTGTATATATGGTGATGTGCAATGTATTGTGAATTCCCCAAAATGTCATATTTAATTTCCATTGCAAGTGTGTACACGATTACACGAGCACGGCATCAAAACGACGTGATTTACCGATGTTTTCAAGGACGAGATGTAGAGGTGGGGCATATCCTACGATATGTTTCACTTCACTTTTGTTAAGGACAAGATGATCATGCATTGCATAGGGAAGGGTCTCCCATCCCATCGCATTACACGCATGGCATGGCATCGCATTACACGCATGGCATAGCATCGCATGACATGCATAGCATAGCATTTCATGACACTCATGGGATGACATGACACGCATGGATACTAGTTGCGACGGACTATGAACGGCAACTAGGCATACCCATCTGCATATAGGGTACTAGTTGCGACGGACTATGAACGGCAACTAGGCATATCATTCTGCATGGATGCTAGTTGCAACGGGCTATGAACAGCAACTAGTCATACACATTCTGCATGGATGCTAGTTACGACGGGCTATGAACGGCAACTAGGCATGTCATTCCGCATATAAGGTACTAGTTGCGACGGACTATGAACGGCAACTAGGCATGTCATTCCGCATATAGGGTACTAGTTGTGACGGACTATGAACGGCAGCTAGGCATGTGAACATGTTTAAATTCCGAATAAGCAAGCATGATACACGCATGACACGCATAGCATGACATGGCACGCATGATACAAGCATGACAAGCATGACACGGTAACTAAGTTCCCAATTACGCGAAGGGTATTTTAAGTCAAGTCAAGTGCATGGTGTTTTTCAAGGATTTTATCGGCTTTTCATGAACTGCAAGCATGATTATGAATTTCCTTATTTCTTTGTATGATATTAATTGTTCCTGATTCATATATATCTATATTGTTTCCTGGGTATGCATTGCTATCTCTTGCTATAACTGTTGGTTAGTATTTAGTACCCGCTGAGTATTCCATGCTCAGCCGTACTTCTTATGTCGGCAGGTTCTGAGGGAGCTACTGCTCTATTTGATGTTTGTGCTCCTGGTCCATGGGTGGAGGAGGAGTACGTCGAGGAGCCTTTGGAGGAACCTCCCGTAGAGGGTTATCAGTAGGTGGTGTTAGATTCTGAGTGGATTAGCTGTGGGTGAGCATGAGTGATTATATCCATGTACTTTGGCGGGCATGTCCGCACTTTCTTTGTTCTGATTTCTTTGTATTAAAACTTGGACCATGTGTATATACTTAGAGGTTTGTTAGACTTCCGCTATGTTTTATAGTTATGCTTCCGCTGTTATCCTCTATTGTATATGCTCTGTGGGTGTTTTGCAGGTGGTTTGTCAAGCAAGTCATGTAAGTCATGATTTAGTCGTCCACGATTCACTCTAACTCCTAGGGTGGGTTTTGGGTCGCGACATCTAGGGTTTTCAAACCCTTTGATTCCTTCTCCAATGGATACCCTAGGTGAAAACCCTTTTCTTCTCCTCTCTTTTCTCTCTAAATGTTCTAAGTGTAGTGAATGAGGGTTCAAATGATCGAGCAAGCCTTTATGGGTAAGGGTTTAACACCCGAAAGATAAAAATGCCCTTACTAAAATTTCTGCAAAAAAACACGGGGACCGAGCGATCGGTGGTTATGACCGATCGATCGGTTGCCTACCGAGCGATCGGTTTTCTGACCGAGCGACCGATCAAAAGTCTGCTCTCTGGAAAATTTTCCCATACCAAATTTTTGACCAGTCGATAGCTACCGATCGATCGGTTTTGGACCGATCGATCGCTGAATGGACCAAGCGATCGGTGCTCTGCAGGTCTGGACTGTTCTGACCATATCTTTCGACTCGCTCGTCCGATTTCGACGATTCAACTTGCGTTGGATTCGTCTTTCAAAAAGGAACATTTCTGATGTTCAGAATTTCCGATTTCTCCCTTATTTATTAATTAGACTATGAGAAAGACCAATTAGGCACGAAAGTGCTATTCATTAAATATAGAAAAGTCCGAGGTGCTACAATAATGAATTTAGAAGAATTGAATTAATGAATAAATCATTTAAAAAGGAAATCCTAACTCTTATGAGCACTTGTGATAATTTGCAAAAAGAGAAGGATATCCTTTAAAATGAGAATGAGGTATTGAATGGAAAAATAAAAGAAATTCAATCACTACCTCATGACTCATCAAGTCAATGTGATGAGCTCAAAGCTAAAGTCAAAGACTTAAAAAATACTATTCACACATTCACAAATGGCCAAAAGAATTTGGAAAGACTTCTAGGCCAACAAAGGTATGTATTTGGTAAAGCCGATTTAGGCTATAATCCTTCAAATAAACAAAAGCATTACCAAAATTTCTTCACCAAACCAAATACATTACCAACACTTTCTATTGCTTTTTACACAGTTAAAGGTAAAAAGATAATTAAGAAAGTTGGATTCCTAAGGGAACATCATCTCCCAAAACTAACATTGGAGGACTCAAGATTGTGTGCGCACCAAAGGAAGTTACATGAACTTGTCTTATAGGTATGCCTCAAGTCAAGCTCCTCCAAGACAACGTGGTTATTGGATAGTGGATGCTTAAGGCACATGACCGGGAACAAAAAGCTAGTCATCTCATCCACTCCTAAGGATGGAGGGCATGTAACCTTTGGAGACAATGCAAAGGGAAAGATCATTGGCATAGGTAATATTGGTAAGAACAACTCTACTTTTATTGAAAATATTTTACTTGTAGATGGTCTTAAATATAACCTTATTAGTATAAGTCAATTATATGATAAGGGGTTAAATGTGTCCTTTAAATTCAACCTTTGCATGATTAAAGACAAGGACAACAGTAACACTATGTTTATAGCTCATAGAAATGAAAATTTTTATACTCTAGAATTTGATGAGCTTTAGATGAAGCTAATTGGTTATGACATAGAAGACTAGGACATGCTAGCATGGATCTTTTAACTAAGTTATCTAAAAATGATCTAGTTAAAGGTTTACCTAGAACTAAATTTGTTAAAGACAAAATATGTGATGCTTGCCAACTAGGAAAACAAATAAAAACATCCTTCAAGAAAAAGAAAGAAATCTCTACCTCTAGGCCTCTAAAACTCTTGCATATGAACCTATTTGGACCAAATGAGGCTGCTAGCTTAAGAGGTAAGACATATGCTTTTATAATAGTTGATGACTATTCAAGGTACTCTTGGGTGTTATTCTTATCTCACAAAAGTAAAGCACCCTCTTTGTTTGAAAAATTCTGCAAAAGAGTACAAAATAAAAAAGGCTATGCCATAGATAATATAAGAAGTGATAGAGAAGGAGAGTTCAAAAACAAAGAGCTTGAGCTATTTTGTGAAGAAAAATGTTTTAACCATAATTTCTCAGCTCCTACAACTCCTCAATGGAGTAGTTGAAAGGAAAAATAGATCACTCCAAGAAATGGCTAGGACTATGCTTAATGAAAATAAACTACCAAACTAATTTTGGGGTGAAGCCATTAACACTTCATGTTATCTAATCAATAGGATAGTAATTAGAAACAAATTAAATAAAACTCCCTATAAGCTTTGGAAAGGAAGAACCCCAAATATAAGATATTTTAAGGTGTTTGGATGTAAATATTTCATACTAAATGACAAACACCATTTAAAGAAATTTGATCCTAAATCAATGGAAGGAATCTTCCTAAGATATTCTACAAATAGAAAAACTTATATAGTCTTTAACAAGAAATCCTTGATAGTAAAAGAATCAATTCATGTGGTGTTTGATTAATAAAACCCATTTAAAAAGCCTCAAAATAATGAAGTTAAAACAGATGCTGAAATAGAAAATTTACCAAAAGAAATCTCAAACTTAGAAATAAATGAAATTGATAAAAATAATCAAGTTAAAGAAGACTCTAATGATAAAATCATTGAAGTTGAAAATGAGGAAGTTAATGATGATTAAGACTCATATCAACTTCCCAAAGCATGGAGATTAATAAAAGATCATCCTAAGGAACTAATACTTAGAAATATGGAATAAAGGGTTAGAACAAGAAGAAACTTAATTAACCTTACTTTCCTATCTCAAATTGAACTTAAAAATGTCATGGGAGCCATTGAAGATGAATCATGAGGCATTGCTATGCCATAAGAATTAAATTAATTTGATAGGAACCAAGTATGGGATTTAGTACCCAAGCCATATGACAAATCCATTATTTGTACTAAATAGATCTTTAGGAATAAAAAGAATGAAAGTGGTAACATAGTAAAAGACAAAGCAAGATTAGTAGTGTAACCACCCAATTTTTACACCCCTCCTTAACCATGGATAAATTTTTTTTTACCATGGTTATCCACCAGCCAAGTCCCCTCTAAAACCAAGGTCCAAACCCTAGTTATACCCTAAACCCTAGGACAAACCCTAGTTAAACCTTAGCTAAACCTAGGACAAATCCTAGTTAAACCCTAAGACCTAACCCTAGTTAAACCCTAGGACCTAGCCTTAGCCTAGCTAAGCCGAGCCGAGCCGAGCACTAGCCTAGCCCTAAGCCCTTAGGGTTTAAAACCCTAAGTCCAAGGCCCCTAGGGCCTAAACCCTCAGTTTGGGCCCATGGGACCCAAAAATTTGAAAACCAAACCTATACCGCGTGCACTATTGGGGCAAGGACCTGTTTGGCTATTGCCCAGGTTTGATCTACCACCATTCTTTTTTTGTCTATCAGGTTAATGGTGGTAGTTATTCTACCACCATTACCTGGTTTCGTGTTCAGCAGCTTAACCACCCCATGTGCACTCCAGGCATGCTTCTGGCAGCCCCACTCCTCCTCCAGACCTCCGTCCACCTTGGTACTAATACCAGGGGTGTCCCCAACCCCTGGCCTATAAATGGCAGCCCCTCCACCACCTCAAACTCTAAAGAGCTAAGCCCTCTTCTTTGCATCTGAGAACAGCCCCAGCAGCTCTAGGAACCCTCAGAAGCAACACCAGCTCCCTCAGCTTTGCAGCACCACCATAAACCACCTCCTCTATGCACAGTCACCATCGAAAGCCAACAGTTGGGTAGGGTCATCCCCTACTTAATTTTCTTGCTGAGCAATCATTGTGAGCCCTTAGTCCTTCCAGGGGATTGTCTATCCTTATTTTGCTGTAAACCCTGAGCAGGGGGGTATCCCCCACCTTCTTCATAGGTGTAGGGAACCCTTCATGGGTATAACACCCCCCTCATAACATTTAGGTCAGCCTCAAGCAGTTCTAGGGATTCCCCAAGCCATGAGGCATCCCCTGGAACCTTGCTAGGGCAGCCCCTAAGGGCGCAAAACCATTTCTAGAAAAATCTAGGAATGGTGGTAAACACAGTACCGCAATTCCTGATGGTTTCTGTTTTAGCCTCCGTGGACCCCAGTAGGTGGTCCCTGGCCTATGTCCAGGGCTTGGGTTAGACCCTCAAGCACCCCCTTGACTCATCCTGGTCCTTCCAGGGTCACCCCACCTCATTAACCATGGTTAAAATACACTTTAATTTGAAATTGTCAAGAATGGCGGTAGAAACTACCATTCTATCATTTTATGTGCAACAGTTTTGGGTCCACACTAGGCCCATCTCAGACAATTTTCAGGGCCCACTTGAGGCCCAGGACCTTCTCTGGAGTCCAATGACCAAGCCCTGTGGGTTCTAGACACCATGGGTTAACCCCTAACGCAACCACAGACCAGGAAACTCAGGTTAAAAGAGAATTAAAAATGGCGGTAGAACTTCCACTGCCATTTCTGGTTTTCTAATTTCATAGGCTTTTGTAAGGGCCCAGACCTATTAGGAGGCTACTCTAGGCTCTGCCAAGCACCCCGGGCCCATTCTAGGCCTTAACCATGGGTTAACTCAACCCTAGTCAGGTTTTAACCACGGTTAGCTGATCTAACAATGAATGAAAAATCCCTAAAATTTCTTAAAAATCCAAAAAATCATAAAAGTGCAGGAAATAATAGAAACCATACTCTAATCCATGCCTAGCCATGGTTAAACAGACTAACCATGGTTAAACTCCCTTTTAATCATAGTTAGACCCATTTAACCTTGGTAAAATCTGGAAAAATTCTAAAGACATTCAAAAAATACAAAAAGGCCAGAAATACTGCATTCGGACCTTTTTACCATGGTTAACACCCATAACCATGGTTAACCATCCTTTTAACTCCGGTTAGCAATTCTAATCTCGGTTAAATATGATTTTGGCCTACCGAGCATAATCCCTTGGCCTACCGGGCCTGTCCTCACCTCTCTTAACTATGGTTAGCAACTATAACCATGGTTAGTTTGACGTAACTCTGATTAGTAATCCTAACCAAGGTCAAACTTTACCTTAACCTGCCGGGCTTCCCTCTTGGCCTACTGGGACCAAACCCTAGTCCATCAGACTTACCCTAGGCCTATCGGGCCCATATCATGCACTTTGACCAATCCTGGTCAACCAAACCCTGGTTTACCTGACTAGGCCATTAGCCACCCTTGGTGCACACACACCCCCTTAGCCTTGGCACGGGCTCATGTGTCAGAACTACGCTCGGTCTGACTCACCCCAATGTGAGTACATAGGCAATCTAACCCGGGTTCGACCCTAGTTAGCTTTTTTCTTATTGGATTAGTATAAAATTAAACTAAAGCATTCGAACGATAATTGACATTACATTGGCTTAAACCTAACAAGTAGGGAACCATTGCAAAATGGAAGTCTCGGGGTGCCTAACACATTCCTCGGACTTAACCGAACCTCTTACCTAGAACTCTAAAGCAGACCAACACCTTATTCATAAACCCAGAGACTTATCCCTTCTGAATGAATAGGTGGCGACTCTAAATCCCAATGAGTAAAATCCGTGCTCACAACTCTAGCGACTCCACTGGGGACAATGCAGACCTACACTCAAGATTCAACCCGGAACCTAGGTTTAAGCTAAAATAAACCTCAGGATCATTCAAATGCATTAGAATTTAGTCCAATACTAATTCTTTGTATCTATTGGGTGTATTTTGTATTGTGCATAGCATACATAGCATAGTAGTGTAACAACCCTTGAAACCTATTAGACAGACTTATTATACTTACGGTTGCTAAATGATTATCCTCAGTAATAGAGGCTTAAAAGTCTTGGAGGTCCACCGAATAACATCTGCTAGGTGATTACCCTCAGGAAAGGATTCTGAACGCTCCCGCTTACACCAATCGTTCATTTTCAAGGGATTCACATATACGGTGTTAAGTGACCCCCCCCCAACCTACTATGAACATACTTGCATTACCTTAGCATTCTGCATATAGAATAGGCTAAGGTATAGTCTATAAGCAGCCCACTTGGAGGGATACTCTAAACCTTAACTTGCTTGTACCTTATACCTGTCCCGAATCATGGTTGACTTTCAGGGCACTTTACCCTGATAAGCACCCATCCAGGGGTATGTAATGAGCCATACGTGTGCTTGTAATAAAATACATCCGACCCTGCATCCTAATATAGCATATGAAGTCTTCACAAGACCTACTCCACCTTGACTTGATAAGCCCCCAGTTCCCAACAACTCGGGTAAAGCACACTGGACCTCCATCTGTCTGCCCTATCAGATCACATGTGCCTTATCACACCCAATAAAAAAAATCTCTACAATCATCATCTTTGCATTTTGCATTTGCATACACAATACACTTACACAGCGTCTCGCTTGGGCTCAGTACTACAAAATAGGCACCATCCTAGACTGGCGCCTCCTGAATGCTGCAATCTAGTGTTAGAACCCATCATACATGGTGTTCCATTTTGGTAAGAATGAACTGTGTCCAACACTGGAAGAAGTACAACATTTCTAAGCTTAAACATAGAAGGCGAGTCCATAGTACCATGCTACAAGACAACATACCAAGCAGACCTCTTAAGGTTTTTGCATATCAAGCTTGCCTACTTGTAGCACGATCCTAGCGGCTCCTATGATCAGGTATCCATAAAATTCCTTGAGAAGTGGTACAGCCGCAAGTGGAACCCTGACTCCCTGATAGCTAAACTTCCTGGTCTCAATGCCTTTGCACTAATATTCATGTCCCAGTTGGCGCTGCCGAAGTGTCGCACCCTTGCCGAATCAGTACTGGTGGGGATTATTAAAGACATACGCAACTTCGGAACGGTTGTCCCAGTCATCCTAGTAGAGCTTCTCAGAGATCTCAACCAAGCTGTATAATGCAGAAAGGGCATCTCCATGCCAGTGCCCTACTCTTGCACCTATGGTTGGTAGCACACCTGCCTACAATCATATCGGTGACCACTGATATCTGAGATACATATAGCCTGCCCAGGAAGATTTCTCAGAATCATGGCCAGATAGTGACCACAGACGTCAGAACTCTTTACCGGCTTCTCTAGAGTTTGACAGAGAAACAGATCGCATGGAAATGCGACTGGCTAGTCCGAAGACAGCTACCTCGTATTACCATAACAGGAAGACGGTGCATGATCCTAGCAGGTCTAACCGGATCAGTAGCCTATGTACCGCTCTGAGTCCTCCACCAGTTTGGATTCCCTCAGCGCATCCTAGTTATAGACAGATTGGGAGATGATTTCATTGACTTCACTAAACACTCTAAATGCCTCACTTGCCGCTTCCAGACAGATTAAAGAAGTTCCAGAAGAGAACAGTGGCCTGACTTTGTGGTTACAATAGGACCACCAATTGATTCAGTATACCGACTGTGGATAGAAGACCCTAACATTCCATCTGGTATGCCCATACTAGCTCGGAGTGGGCCCAAGCCCATTACCCCTCCCTACCTCACGGAGGCGACCCCGTGGCATAGCCCACGGGTAGGTACGTGTTCTATACCTCGCTTGAAAGCGATCCCGGGTGTTGATTGAGCATCTAGATGGTGATTGTTTATTTGCTTTTGTATAATTTTTTCGAACTGCGTGGATTGCCGAAAAATACATTAATTAAAGAGCAAACCCAGCTCTACTTGAAACTGGTGGGATTTTATCACCCACCTCATCACTCCAGCTGTGTGAACCCAAAAGCAATTTAATAAAATGAACCAAGATTTAGAGCCAAATTTAGCTCGGTGTTCATAGGACCATCACAAAATCAGTGAATCCTTCATTTTTGAGTCGAATAAGACCACGAGCGCGGGTCCCTATTTCCTAACATACCCACAGGTCCCTACTACTTTAGTATACTAAGCTCTTAAGTGGCCTCCTCAAAATCTTGTTGGTTAACTGTGCTTGTTGACTTAGGAACACAATCTAGCCCAAGTTATTCTTTTGAGAATACACTTGTCAAACTACTTGACTGATCCGGCTAGTCTGGGACGTACTTAAGCTTGCCATTGTGCGACACGTCTGTCTACGCTACGGATTCTCTTGTAGTTAACTCGTGTTAGTACTGGAAGGTTAGCTTGCAAGTGAAACCTTTGTGAGAACCCTAGAGTGCAAGTCAGTCCAACGGATTAAACAAGATAAAATCAGTGGTCCCGCCCACTGTCATAATCTACTTGCCCACACAGATAAAAAGATAAAGCCCAGAAAAATGTTGATTGTTTAGCTTTGGCTTAGGGTTATCTTTGTGTTCTGTGAGCATCTTATAGATTCACTCAGGTTAGTGTCTCCTTTGGTAATTTTTTGCCAGCTCTAGGGCGTATTTTTCAAGTATATGCCCTGTTGGGTCCGATCCAACAAGCGATTGATTCGATCTGAGAGCCATTCAATTCTCCTAGAATCATTTACAGAGTCTTCCCCTCCCTCCCTTCAAATTCCCATGGCAGCAGAAAGGCCCCTCATTGAGACCTATGCACCCATTTCTGCTAACCCTCCTAATTGTATTGTACTTCCACCAACGGACGCGGCTCAATTCGAAATCAGACTGCATATAGTACAAATGCTACCTACCTTCCATGGTCTTGCTAGAGAAGATCCATACACTCATTTATGGCAATTCCTAAATATCTGCACATTATTTAAAAATCAGTACCTCAATGAAGAAAATGTCAGATTAAGGGTCTTCCCATTCTCTCTGAAAGATAAAGCCTCTGCTTGGCTTTACTCTCTTCCTGCTGACTCGATTACAACTTGGGCCGAGTTAGTTGCTAAATTCATGTCCAAATTCTATCCGATGTCTAGGACAAATGAAATGAAACAATTCATTCAAGACTTCCGACAGAAGTCTGATGAAAAATTCTATGAAGCATGGGATAGATTTCAAGATTTTCAAACCAAATGTCCCCATCATAACTTTGACAAGGGCAGCCTTGTTAACTTTTTCTATAAAGGACTTATTGATGAGTCCTGGAACATGCTGGAATCTATGTGTCAAGGAATATTCATGCACAAGACTCCTACAGAAGCCTACTTATTCCTCATGGAATTAGGAGAAAACTCCCAGCATTGGACGACTAATTCTGAATTTAGTCGAACTACTCTACCCTCCAGGACTTCCACGGGACATGAGGTTAAAAGTGATCCAGAATTGAAATCCTTGCTCCTGGAACTCACAAAATATGTTTCAGCCTTAGCCGTATCGGTTCAAAAACCAATACCTTCTAATACTGTCATGCATGTGGGTCAGGATAACCCAATCATGCATTGTGATTTCTGTCTGCAGAATACCCATTCCACTTCTACATGTCCTTTAAATGAAGGATGTGCCCCATAAATCCAAGAAGAGGTCTGTAACTTCAGTACCTTTAAACCTCCCACTCCAAATTCCTATAGCCAGACTTACCATCCGGATACTAGGAATCATCCAAATTTTTCTTAGAAGCAACAGTCTGCCCCACAGCAGCAACCGCAACAAGGCACTTATCCTCCAGGGTTTCACCAACCCAATAGGTCATATAATGGGCAGTACTCACAACAGCAGTACCACCAGTATCAGCAACCTCAGCAAAATTCTTATTCTGGACAGCAGAGAGCCCCTCCACATCTGCCAAATCAGCAGTTAGTCCCAGTTGCTCCCCAGTCCTATCATTACTCTGCCCCTCTGAGCTCCAATAGAGAGTTGGTACCACAACTTCCCTTAGCTACACCACAACATCATGCTCTTAAACCTGGTCTAGAAGACCTTCTCTCTCAGTTTATAACACGGCAAGAACAATCTTACCAGCGTTTAGAGCACCGGCTAGGTCAATTAGAAGCCGAGAGAGAGAAGGGCAAATTCCCTAGCCAACCTATTGCCAATCCAAAGGGAAATGCCAAGGAGGTAGTTTATGAAGTCGGTTCGCAATCCACGAACCACTACTTTCAGGCTGAGGTACAAGCTGTTACCACACTCCGCTCAGGCAGAAATGTTGACATGGGAGTACAACCATGTCCAGTGCCATCACAGGCACCAACTGCTCACTTAGAGGAACCCAGCTCCAAAGCTGCTGCCTCTACCTCTGCACCCAAATCTGATATTCCTGTGCAGAAACCTCAGGCTAAGGACAAGCCAATTTGTCAGTTGAAGCCACCTTTCCCAGAAAGGCTTGTTCAAAATAAAAGGGATCAACAATTCTAGAGATCATGGAAGTCTTCAAAGACTTACAGATCAACATCCCAATCCTTACTGCTATCAAGCAGATTTCAACTTATGCTAAGTTCCTCAAGGACTTATGCACTGTCAAGCGGCGTACTCATGTACCCAAGGATGCCTTTTTGGCCGAGAAGGCCACTGCGTTCATTCAACGCAATGGCATTATAAAATTCAAGGATCCTGGAAGCCCTACCATTCTGTGTGGAATAGGGAATGATTTCACCTGCACCGCCTTACTCGACTTAGGAGCCAGTGTGAATCTCCTACCTTACTCAGTCTATCAGCAGTTAGGCTTAAAGGACATGAAGCCTACTAGGGTCACATTAAAACTTGCGGACCAATCTATAAAGATCCCTAGAGGTATCATTGAGGATGTCCTAGTAAAAGTTGCAGACTTTTACTATCCGGTCGATTTCATCATTCTCGACACAGAACCATGTCCGGATAATAGGATACCTGTCATTTTAGGCAGACCTTTCCTAGCTACTGCTGATGCACACATAGGGTGTAGGGATGGGAACATGTCGATCACTTTTGGCAACCTCAAAGTCGAGGTCAACATCTTTCGCTTAATGCACCAACCTACCGATGTCGACATGGTTGAGGAAATGTGTGCTGTTAAGAGTCTAACTCAGGACTCTCCCGAAGACATACTTCGTCAGTGTCTTGAACACTTTGGGGCTGATTTTCAATCTGAAATAGCCATTTCTGAAGTCAATGATCTCTTAGAGTCTACTCCTTTGATTTCTACTCCTGCTCCACTCAATGAGTTTGAGCCTTTGATTAACTTGGATAGAGAACCACTTTCCATCCTCTCTGTATCCATTGAGATCGAATCCATTGATGCCTCAGTGCCTAAGCTTGAACTGAAACCTCTTCCTTTAGAGCTCACATATGCTTACCTTGGACCAGAGGAAACTTATCCCGTCATCATCGCATCTGCTCTCTCTGAATTCTAAAGAGAGAAACTTCAAAAATTGTTGAAAAAGTACAAGACCGCCATTGGTTGGACGATCGATGACATTCGTGGGATAAACCCTTCAGTTTGCCAACACCATATCTATCTGGAAGATGATTCCAGGACTTCTAGGGAGCCTCAAAGGAGGCTAAATCTTATTCTAAAGGAAGTTGTCCGGGATGAAATCCTTAAACTGCTGGATGCAGGAATCATCTATCTCATCTCGGACAGCAAATGGGTCAGTCCTATTCATGTTGTGCCCAAGAAAGCAGGATTCACAGTAGTGGAAAATGAGAAGCAGGAAATGGTCACCCAACGACTAAAGAAAGGTTGGAGAGTTTGTATTGATTATAGAAAACTCAACACCAACACTAGGAAAGACCATTTTCCGCTGCCCTTTATTGATCAGATGTTGGAAAGATTGGCTGGTCACTCCTTCTACTGCTTCTTAGATGGATACTCAGGGTACAATCAAATACCCATCGCCCCTGAGGACCAAGAGAAAACCACTTTCACCTGTCCTTTCGGCACATTTTCCTATCGTCGCATGCCCTTTGGCCTCTGCAATGCACCTGCGACTTTTCAAAGATGCATGACTAGCATTTTTAGTGACATGGTAGAGAGATTTCTTAAAGTATTCATGGACGACTTCTCTGTTTTTGGATCATCTTTTGATGAGTGTCTCCATCACCTCAGTCTGGTTTTAGAGCCGTGTCAGGACAAACGCCTTGTCCTAAATTGGGAGAAATGCCACTTCATGGTGAAGAAAGGCATAGTTTTGGGCCATGTAATATCTGATCAAGGGATCGAGGTTGATAAGGCAAAGATAGATGTTATCTCTACTCTACCAATCCCTAAGTCTGTTCGTGACATTCGATCTTTCCTCGGACATGCTGGTTTTTATCGGAGATTTATCAAGGATTTTTCTCAAATCACTCGTCCTTTGTGTAGTCTCTTGGCTAAGGATAGCCCTTTTGATTTCAACACCAAGTGTATGACTGCATTTGAGTGCCTCAAATCTAAGCTCACCTCTGCTCCTATCATTCGTCCTCCCAATTAGACCCTTCCGTTCGAAGTGATGTGTGATGCTTCCGATTATGCCTTAGGTGCAGTTCTAGGGCAGAAAGTCAATAAGCTGCCACATGTCATATACTATGCCAGCAAGACTTTAACTTCAGCACAACTGAATTATTCCACCACTGAGAAAGAGCTCTTGGCTGTAGTATTTGCCTTGGATAAATTCAGATCTTATTTACTTGACACAAAGGTCATAGTCTACTCAGATCATGCAGCACTGCGCTATCTTCTTTCCAAGAAGGATACCAAACCCAGGCTGATTCGTTGGATTCTTTTATTACAAGAATTTGATCTAGAAATTCGGGACAAGAAAGGAACTGAGAATGTGGTCGCTGACCATTTATCTCGACTGACTGTAGAGTCCATCTCTGAACCTCTACCAATGTAGAGCCCCAGACTTTTTCATGCTTAATACATGGCACTTTCGTTGCCATTTTACCTTTAAAGAGGCATAATTAACAAATAAGGATGAAATTGGAAATTTCGACATGTTAGAAATGTTCCTTTTCGAAGTACGAACCCAACGCAAGTTGAATCGTCAAAATCGGACGAACGAGTCAAAAGATATGGCCAAAACAGTCTGGACCTGCAGGAAACGTAGCTCGGAAGACACTAAGGACGTAGCTCGGAAGGCGCTAAGGACGTAACTCTAGCTCAAACAACGAGTACGTTGTATAGCTCACAACGTGTACGTTGTGCATCTGTTGTGCAACAGACAACGGGTACGTCGTGCAGCAGACAACGTGTACGTTGTACAACAAACAACGAGTACGTTGTACAGCTCACAACGGGTACGTTGTACATAAGACAACGGGCAACGAGCTCAGCACAACGTGTTTGGTACTGTTCACAACGGACAACGTGTTCAGCACTGTTCACAGCACAACGTGTTTGGCACTGTTCACAACGGACAACGTGTTTGGCACTGTTCACAGCACAACGTGTTTGGCACTGTTCACAGCACAACGTGTTCAGCACTGTTCACAGCACAACGTGTTCGGCACTGTTCACAGCACAACGTGTTCAGCACTGTTCACAGAACAACGTGCTCGGCACTATTCATAGCACAACGTGCTCGGCACTATTCACAGCACTCGTGTTTTTGCAGAAATTCCAGTAAGGGTATTAGGGTCTTTTGGTCGGTTCACTCTTACCTTAAGAGTTTAACCCGAGCCTTTAGGGCATCATTCGACACTTAGAGAGTTGAGAGAATAGGAGAAAGGGGAGAAGGCGATTCCAACCTAGGGTTTTCTTTGGAAGAGAAATCAAAGGGTTTTGAGACCCTAGATCACTTCAAGCTCGGTTCTTCTCCAAGATCTCAGCTCAAGCACTCGTGGAGAGCGTTCTCCAAGTTAGGGCAGCAGCTACACGGTCGTTTTGGAAAGGGGATTTCTTCCTCACTTGATCAAGGTCGGTACTTCTTGCTACCCTCCTAGTTATAGCTTCTCTTTTCCTTTATTTCTTCTTGTTTTCCTTCACTTATATGGGTGTTATGAGATTGATGGTATGAATGGTGAATGGAAGTGGATGTTGGCGAATGGATGCCATGTGGATGATGTGATGGATGAATGGGAAAGGGCATTGTACTAATAATGAACTTACAAGTGTGATGTGAGCATAACCCACCTAGAAAAGCATGATTTAGGTTTAAAGGAATAATGAATAATGAATACACCATGTTTGATGAAATGCCAAAGTGAATAAAGTGAGTTGTAAATTAGGAAATGCATGCCAAATAAATTATGAATATTGCTAGGGCCTATGATGGTGTGTTTTCTTGCTTTCCCTAAATTATATGAATATTACATTGCTAAAATCATTGATGTTATATGTGTTGTGAAATTACCCAAATGTCATATTTAAATTTAAATGCAAGTATGTACACGGTTCCCACGAGCACGGCATGCATGACATGATTTATCGAGGTTTTCAAGAACATGGTTAGAGGTGGGACATATCCTACGATATGTTTTACCTCACTTTTCACAAGAAAACAAGAACCAACATTCTATGAGGGGTCTCCCCTCACTCACAAGTGCATATCATGAAGAAGGGCCTCCCTTGTCGCGACCCAAAACCCACCCTAGGTGTTAGAGTGAATCTTGGACGACTTAATCATGACTTACAGGACTTGCTTGACGAACCAACCTACAAAACCCACAGAACATATACAATAGAGGGTAACAGCGGAAGCGTAACTATAAACCACAGCGGAAGTCTAACAAACCTCTAAGTATATATACACATGGTCCAAGTTTAATACAACAGAAAACAAAACAAAGAAAATGCGGACATGCCCGCCAAAATACATGGATATAATCACTCACGCTCACCCACAGCTAATCCACTCAGAATCTAACACCACCTACTGATAACCCTCTACGGGAGGTTCCTCCAAAGGCTCCTCGACGTACTCCTCCTCCACCCATGGACCAGGAGCACAAACATCAAATGGAGCAGCAGCTCCCTCAGAACCTGCCGACATAAGAAGTACGGCTGAGCATGGAATACTCAGCGGGTACTAAATACTAACCAATAGTCATAGTATACAGATAGCATACATAAAGTAGGAAACAAATTGCATATATAGAACATGAACAATTTATATCATGCAAGGAAGTAAAGCAATTTATATTCATGCTTGCATTCAGAAAGACTGATAAAACCTTTGAAAACATCGTGCACTTGACTTGACTTGAAATACCCTTTACGTGATTGGGAACTTGTTAACCGTGTCATGCTTGTCATGCTTGCATTTTCATAATTTAAACATGTTCACATGCCTAGTTGCTGTTCATAGTCCGTCGCAACTAGCACCCTATATGAAGATGGGTATGCCTAGTTGCCGTTCATAGCCCGTCGCAACTAGCATCCATGCGGAATGTGAATGCCTAGTTACCGTTCATAGCCCGTCGCAACTAGCATCCATGCATGTAATGTGAATGCCTTGTTGATGTTCATAGCCCGTCGCAACTAGCATCCATGCATGTAATGTAAATGCCTAGTTATGCCTGTCATGTGATGCTATGCTATGCGTGTCATGCCATGCTATGCTATGCGTGTCATGCAATGCTATGCATGTCATGCGAGGGGATGGGAGACCTTTCCCTATGAGATGCATGATTGTCTTGCCCTTGTCAAAAGCGAAGTGAAACATATCTTATGATATGCCCCACCTCTACGCCCCATACTTAAAACATCGGTAAATCACGTCATTTCATGCGTGCTCGTGAGATCGTATACATACTTGCATTTAGAATTAAATATGGCAATTTGGGGTAATTCACAAAGCATAGCATATAACAATTTAAGTGAGTAATAATCTACGCATTTTAAGAAATGTAAGAAACACACTATCATGAACCCTAACAATTTTCAAGAGCAATTAAGCATGGGTTCCCTTAATTTATCATTTATTTTGTTCACCTTGGCATTTCATCAAACATGGGGTGTGTTCATTATTCACTTAAACCTAGATCATGCTTTTCTAGGTGGGTTATGCTCACATCACACTTGTATGTTCATTATTGGTACAATGCCCTTTCCCATTCGTTCATCACATCATCCACACGGCATCCATTCGCCAACATCCATCTCCATTCACCATTCATGCCACCAATCTCATAACACATATATAAATGAAGGAAAACAAGGAGAAACAAAGGAAAAAGGGAAGCTATAACTAGGAGGGTAGTAAGAAGTACCGACCCGAATAGGGAAGAAAACCTTTGCAAAAACGTGCGTGAGATGCTACCGAGCTTGGAGAACGTGGTCCCCCCGAGCTTGACCGAAGCTTGGGGTGATCTAGGGTATCAAACCCTTGATTTCTCCTTCAAGAACAAACCCTAGGTTAGGATCCCCTTCTCCTTTCTCTCTAACTCTCAAAACTACTCTAGGTGTGTGAATGAGAGCCCTAAAGGCTTGGGCAACCTTTATAGGTAGTGAAGAAACCCTAAAAAATCCGATTAAAATTTCTGGATTCGCGATCTACGATCGATCGTAACCTGTCTACGATCGATCGTAACCTGTCTACGATCGATCGTAAGTTGTACTACGATCCATCGCAAATTATCCACGATCGATCGTATATCGACCCGAAACTTTTGTCAATTCCTGAGATTCTACGATCGATCATAACCTCTACGATCGATCGTAACTCACCTACGATCATTCGTAGGGTGTGTACGATCGGTCGTAACTTGCAGCAAAATTCTATATTTTTCCTCCTTCTTGTTTCGGCTATAACTTTTGACTCGCTCGTCGGATTTCGACGATTCAACTTGCGTTGGGTTCGTACTTTGAAAAGCAACATTTCTGACGTTTCAAAATTTCCAATTTCTTCCTTATTTATTAATTATACCTCTTTGAAGGCAAGATGGAAACGAAAGTGTCATGCATTAAATGTGAAAAGGTCCGGGGCTCTACATCCCTTCCCTCGCAAGTACATACATATCATAAGAAGGGTTTCCCTTCCCTCGCAAGTACATCTCACAAGGACATCTCACAAGTGAAAGAACATGACATGAGCATTTAGGAAGAAGGGTCTCCCTTCCCTCACAAGTAGTTTGCTTTCCAAGCATGATACAAGCAAGCATGACACGGCATGACAAGCATGGGCATTTAGGAAGAAGGGTCTCCCTTCCCTCACAAGTAGTTTACTTTTCCAAGCAAGCATGACACGGCATGACACACATGACACGCATGATACGATAAGATAAGACAAATATGGCAAGTTTTCAAGCACGGAAATGGTATTTTCAAGTCAAGTCAAGTGTACGATGTTTTCAAGAGGTGTCATCGGCTTTCTACGTAATACAAGCATGACTATAAATTGTTTTACTTCCTTGTGTGATATGCATTGTTTCCTTCTAACATGTATGAATTGCTCCTGAATTATGTATACTATTTGTATGCTATGACTATTGGTTAGTATTTAGTACCCGCTGAGTATTCAAAGCTCAGCCGTACTTCTTATGTCGGCAGGTGATGGCGGAGCAGCTGCTCCTTTTGATGTCTGTGCTCCTGGTCCTTGGGTGGAGGAGGAGTACGTCGAGGAGCCTTTTGAGGAACCTCCTGTAGAGGGTTATCAGTAGGTGGTATTAGGTTCTGAGTGGATTAGCTGTGGGTGAGCATGAGTGATTATATCCATGTATTTTGGCGGGTCTGTCCGCACTTTCTTTTGGATTCCTTTTGTGTAAACTTGGATTCGTATATACATAGAGGTTTGTTTAGACTTCCACTGTGCTATATTAGAGTAGGTTTCCGCTGCTTATATCCTCTATTGTATATGCTCTGTGGGTTTTGCAGGTTGGTTGCCAAGCAAGTCATGATTAGTCGTCCAAAGTTCACTCTAACTCCTAGGGTGGGTTTTGGGTCGCGACAACCAATCCTTGAGACCTTTCCTGACGAACAACTGTTCGCGGTCTCGGATTCTCCGTGGTATGCTGACATTGTCAACTATCTCGTGACTGAAGCCATTCCTTCCCACTGGTCTAAACAAGAAATTCGTGACTGAAGACCCTTATCTCTATAAGTATTGTCCAGACCAGCTCCTTCGTCTGTGGGTCCCTGAGTCTGAGCAATTGAATATTCTCTCCTCTTGTCATGATCAGCCCTGTGGTGGTCATTTCATCACTAAAAAGACTGCAGAGAAAGTTCTACAGTGTGGATTCTACTGGCCATCTCTCTTTCGAGATGCACATGTCTACTCCAAGGCCTGCCCAAATTGTCAACATCTAGGCAGAATTTCTCAGAGAAACATGATGCCCCTCACACCTATTCAGGTTGATGAGATTTTTGATATTTGGGGCATCGACTTCATGGGACCATTTCCGATCTCACATGGTTTCCAGTATATTCTCCTTGCGGTCGATTATGTCTCTAAATGGATAGAGGCAATTCCCACAAAAACCAATGACCATAGAATTGTGGTTAGATTTCTTAAAGAGAACATCTTCGCTCGATTCGGAGCCCCCAAAGCTATCATCAGTGATGGGGGAAAACATTTCTGCAATAGGGTCTTTGAGCATCTTCTAAAAAAGTATGGGGTCACCCACAAGGTCGCTCTTGCTTATCATCCTCAGACTAGTGGTCAGGTAGAAGTCTCCAACCGTCAGATAAAGCAAATCTTAGAGAAAACAGTCAATACTACTCGTAAAGACTGGTCCACTCATCTTACTGACTCTCTTTGGGCCTACCGTACTGCTTTCAAGACCCCTCTCAATATGTCTCCGTATCGATTGGTTTTTGGGAAACCATGCCACCTCCCTGTCGAGTTAGAGCATCGTGCCCTCTGGGCCATTAAAAAGCTCAATTTTGAGTTAGACTCTGCAGGCGAGGAGAGGAAACTGCAACTCAATGAGTTGGATGAATTACGAAATGATGTTTATAGTTTGTTGAAGCAATACAAAGAACAAATGAAAAGGATTCACGACAAGAGCATTCTTAGAAAAGAGTTCCACCCTGGACAGAAAGTACTTATGTACAATTCTAGACTCCATATCTTTCTTGGGAAATTAAAATCTAGATGGTCCGGTCCATTCATTGTCACTGAGGTTAAGCCCTATGGGGCTGTCACTGTCAAGGATCCAACGGATAATTCCACTTTCCAAGTTAATGGTCAGCGTTTCATTTCAATGAACTTGATGTTTCATCCATCCAAGCTGATGAGATTGATCTAATCGATCCTGTCTATGAAGACTGATGACTCACTCAGTCCCCATGTTTCCAACTTGTTTGGGGGTGCTTTTATGTACCCCCTTTGTGTCTGGCTGAAGACGTTAAACTTAGCGCTGTCGGAAAGGCAATTCCGAGATTCATGAGTTGCATGATTATTTTGGCACTATTTTTCAGGTTGTACGGATCTCATTACTTTTGCAGATACCTACCAGTGTACATTTTTGCCAAGCTGGTAATACCCTTCCTCAACTTTTGCATCTTATAGTCCACAGTCATATCTTTTTGTCTTGGTCATGAGCACCGAGGATAGTGCTATCTTTTGTTTGGGGGTGGTATTTTCCAAAACTCATGTTTTCCTTTAAAAAAAAAAAAAAAAATTGTTGTCTTTTGCTAAATCTTTGGAGCTTTAGAGACTGTGAAAGCTTCCGGCCTGTCCCGTAGGCCGCCTAGGAGGTAGAACTCTGGGTTTTGCGGGTAGGATATATAGACTTATTTTCTTTTTATAAGAAAAAAAAAAAAAAGTTTTTCTAGTACTTTCAAAAATGTTCTCAAGTAACTTTACAATGATGAGACCAAAACTAACTGTTAGTCTACTTATTGAAAGGGATGTCATCTTTTGAAATACAAGTTAGCACTTAGTTCAGTACTACTTTGGATTAAGATGCTTAGAAAATTCAGATTCGGCACAAATTGCACAAAATAAACATCAGAGTCATCCTAAGTTCAGATTCTCTAGAGATCCTAGAAGAATATTTGTGGAGACCTAACCCAGTGAGTTTTGAGCATTCCATCATTTCAGAGGGTTATACAAAGATTCTGAGTCACAAGTTGACTCACAATTTCTTCCAGCCCACACATATTCCTTTGAGAGATCTCATTAATTCTTGATTTGATCATTAAACTTGGAACGACATCAAACATTAGGTCATTACAAAAGAACTTTCTCTATATCCATTCAAAACATTAGACATGATAATGCAACCCTAGAAAATGATATAGGCCATGTTTGTAACCTGTCAGACTTTTTGGCTTACCTAACTTTTATATCTATAGAAAACCCTTTTTGAGCCTTTAATGAAAACCTTTTTTTGTCAACCCATTAACAGAAAACCCAATCCAGATAAGAAATATGACTAGCAACCCTATTTCTGAGAAGGATAAAAGAGTATGGGTACACCATGAAAGATAGAAATCAAGAAAAGAAAGAAAAACCAAGTGGGTTCAAACTGAAAAGAAAATATGGAAAGCTGAAAAACAATATTGAGCAATCTCAACAAGATCGAAAAAAAAAAAATATGAAAGAAGGAAAAGAAAAAGGAACTGGTGTTACGCCCTCAGAAGAAATTGTAAAGAATATTGAGATATCCTCTCAGAACTTTGAATCCTGTGTCCCTTTCTTTTCCTAAACCGATCTCAAGCCTCAATACAACCTATTAAAGTCCTACTTGATTCTAGGTTAGCACATTCATAAAATGTGGAAAATGGAGAAAGAGAAACTATAGAGTTTGATCTAACGTTCCGAGTGACAAGATATTCCTATCATGAGATCTTATTTTCAATGTCCTCATTTCTAGACAATATGTGAGATATTTGCCTGTTTTCATCAGCATATCTCCTCACATATAACTTGAGAGAAAAAAAATAAAACCATTTTCGAGTGATTCACTTCTGAGTGGTATACAAGTGAGAATTGAGGTCAAGACATACAATCTTAGAGGTGATCTGAAAATCTTTGCTACCGGATAATGATGATGTTGAATACACACACACGCTGAATCTGATTTTGCTTGTGCTAAGTGTCCATCTGTATTATTGTTGAAAATTACTGACTGAGTTCTAATTTGTAAATATTTTGTTACATCCTTGAAATAATTTGACAAAAAAAGTTTTCTCTGAGTAATGAAAAATAGTGTGTAGCACGTGCCAAGCCCTTTCAAGCTTCAATTTTTCGCACTAATTGCCAAGGACTGGCAATATGCTGGTTGGGGGTTGTGATATTCGCTTAAAAGTGTTTGTTTTTCACGATTATCCTTTGAGCATTATCGCACTCTCCTACGTAAAACTTTTATTTTTAAAACTTTTCTACGTAAGAGTTTTCTCCATTGCATAGAACACACTTCTCTGATCAAAATGGTATATTTGCATAGTTTAAACACATTTTTGAAAGTCTAGATACTTAACCATTTCAATGAAATCTCATTATGTGTTTTAACTATCTCAGGAACTCTAACTGGACAATTCTCAAGGACCGGAGACCGTAGTTAAGCATCAAAGCCCATTACCGAAGACTAAAGAGCCAACAGGCTATACCAAGTAGATGCAGGCCAAGTGTGGGCTAAGCCAAGAGATCACAATTACAGAATGAAGCCTAGGGAGCTGAAGATTCGATTTCCAAGAAAGAGGACTTGAGTAATAAAGATCACTATACAAGACAAAGGAGAAAAGCTTGCTTAGTTGGTGAAATCTATGGGAGACTGTGTTAGAGACCAGGGTTCAAAACCCTTTGCCATCATTTTCTTTTCTTTTTTTTATTTTCTCTAAAACCTAATCTCTCTCTCCTAATCCTAGCCGTCCACCTCTCTTAAACCCTAATCCTCTCCTAACCCTAGCCACCTTTTCTTGTCAAAATCCTAATTAAATCCTAGCCACCCAGTTTATCCTAACCATAATCGCCACCCTCCATTTGCAAAACCTTAATCTACTCTTAGCCATGATCGTCCATATCATCCCTACACCTCACTTTCCTATTTCCTACTTTCCCCACTTTCCTTTTATCCAACCTTCTATTCTAGCCATTAGAAATCCTTGCTAATTTCCAAAACCTTCCCTTGACTAATTCAAAAACTTCCCATTTTCATAAATATTTTCCTAGTTACTAATTCCAATACCATCCATCCCTAGGACTTTAAATCAAAACCGTCCACTCCTAGTTACCCCCTAATCAAAACCCTAATCTAGTAAACCTTTGTTATCTCATTCCCAAATCCAGCCATCCAATTCCCTTCACATAAATCCTAGCCACCCATTTCACTAACCCTAAAACCCTAATATCTAAGAGATTAGTGGCCACACTTTCCTACTTTCCCACTTTCCATTCTTCTTGATTGATTCAAAAACTTTCTATTTTTCTAAATTCCAAAACTTTAGTAGCCACCCCTCTCCCTATATATACATATCCCACAGTTCCACAAAAAACAAAAAACTCATCCAAGCTATCTTCAATTAACCCCCTTTCTCTTCACTTCATTGTCTTGGTGTTGGTCATACACTTCCATTCTCTCCTCACCTAGTCTATCTTCCAAGACCCCACTACCTCTCACACCTCTCTCATCTTTCTCTCATCTCTCAAGTCCCCTCTCATCTCACAGCTTCTCAACCTCATCAAGGCGGACACATCTCCAGCAATCACCTACACCGGTGGGAGCAATACATTGTCACATTGGGCATTTTTTTTAAGGTTTTTCTTGCATTAATTTTAATTAAAGGTTTGTAGTGACTTGTGGTTTAATTAATAAAAATTTTTAATGTTGGTTAGTTTGTGCTTACATATCATGCCTTTTAATTTATGTTATTTATTTCATTAGTAGATCTTGATAATCTCTTTTTTTTTAAATTGTTTTAAAAATCAATCCACCCTTCTCATCTCTCCACCATTTTAATCTTTTGTTTATTTTATTTTCTTTATTGCACTAACCTAACTAACCCCGAGTGAGGATTCGACATCCGACACAAGCCCTATACATTTCTCATATGTTTTCAGGTCTCGGATTAATTTAAGTGTTGAAATAGGGTGATTCGTTTCAACGACCGAAAAACCTTGTTTCACTCTCTTCTGATACAAGTTCTACTTTTAGACTGTCCTTTAAATCTATCAGACTTTTCATATCTCTTTTGGGAGCGGCACTGTTCGAGTGGAATTTGACGAAGTTGGTTGATCTTAGGGTACACACAACTGCAGAGAATTTGACCAGCTTCGATGATGATAGTACCTAAGAAGGAACCCAAGGTATCCATGGTAGAATTTTGGTTGAAGACAGATAAAACATTGGAGGAGAATGGAAAGATAAGTAAATGCAAGAAGAATGAGCCTCACCGGACATTAACAGTTTTAAGAAAAAGAAGTTCAAAAGAACGAAGTGAACTGAGGATGATAGTCTTTGAAAAGGAAAGTGATTGTTTGGTAAGGGGTTTTTGCATATCAGCTGCTAGGTTCTTCCTAGTTTGCAAATATATTGTTATGTGTAAATATTTTGCAAACTAACTCATGATTTTCCAACAATTGGACAAACAACCTCAACCCTTACTTTCGTTAGACTTTCGTTTGAAATTGTTACTAAAATAACTATTTTTCCCTTATCAGATACCATAACTTCACAAAGTTTCTTTAATTACTCTTGAACTATGGGTAATAAGTTTTAAACCCTATGGCTTTATTTTTAATTTTTTTTCTAAAAGTCAAAGTTAGATGCTTTAACCTTAAGGGTTATTGAATCTTAACCATTGTTAAAAGGAGTTAAAAGCAAAGACGTTAATTCCTATAAAAAAAAACCTCTAAAAACAAAGGTTAGATGCATTTGTGAATCTTAATCATAATTAAAGGAAGTTAAAAGGGGACAGCTTAATTTTTATTTTTTTTTATAAAAACCAAGGTTAGATGCTTTAAACCTAAGAGTTAGTGAATCTTAGCCACAATTAAAGAAAATGTGCATGCCCCTTTTTCCTCTAACTCGTTTTCTTGTGTGAAGAAGAAGAAAACCCCTGCTTCCCTTCAACCCACTATTCAATAGCGCCTACTGTAACCAAGATTAAAAGTTCATTGTTCGATAGCGCCTGCTGCAATCAAGAAGAAGAAGAACAATAAGAAGCTGCCCATTCACGTTTCGAAACCCATTTTTCATGCTTAGGAAGAGGAAGAATAAGTAGAAGAAGTGTTCAACTGGGAATGGGAACTGATTTTCAGTCTTATGTATTCTTCAGGAGTAATTAACATTTCGATAAAAAAACAAGTTTTTCACTTTTTTCACAATTATCGGCACTGTACTGGGATTATCGAGATTTTTCTTACAATATCGAAATTTTTTTTATAGATTATCGAGATTTTTTCTTAGATTATCTTGATTTTTCCTTAGATTATCAAGATATTTCATATAAAATGGACCAGATGTTTTCTCAGATTATCAAGATTTTTCTTAGATTATCTAGATTTTTTCCTAGATCATCAAGATTTTTCTTAGATTATCGAGATATTTTCTTAGATTATCGAGATATTTTATAGACTATCGAGGGTATTTTTTTTATAAATTATCGAGATTATTAGAGTGAGTCTATGTTTCCCTACATCCATGTTAATCCCTCCTAATATTTTGATTAATGTCCAACTTAAATATGTTTGGTAGAAGTCTTTAGGGGTTTTAAGTATCCTAACTTTTTAGGTATCCTATTACAATAAGTGTTTAAAGGTTTTAAGTATCCTAACATCTCGATAATTTATGAAAAACTCGATAATCTATGAAAAGTCTCGATAATCTCAAAAAATATCTCGATAATCTAAAAAATATCTCTATAATCTAAGAAAATATCTTCTTAATCTAAGAAAACGTCACTTGATAATATAAGAAAACATCTAGTCCATTTGATATGAAACATCCTAATAATCTAAGCAAAATCTCAATAATCTAAGAAAAAATCTTTATAATCCCAGTACAGTGCCGATAATCGTGAAAAAGTTAAAATCTTGTATTTTTTTTATCGAAATGTTAATTACTCCTGAAGAATACACAACACTGAAAATTAATTCTCTTTCCCAGCTGAACCTTTCTTTTTCTTCTTTAGTTGCGCATGAATAGTGGACAATGGTTAAGGGAAGGAATTCTCCATTTTTCTTCTTCTTCTTTAGATACGCATGAATGGTGGACAATGGTTAATGAACGAGTTTTTCCATTCTTCAACTTCTTCTTCTTTGATACTCTAATAGTGGGTTTCAAACGGGAGCTAAATGGTTTTAAGAATATAGTGGAGGGAATTTTTGTTTCCTTGGATATATACAGCTCACACATGTCCAACTAAGTTGCACCTGTGTGAGCCTACATAAATAAGTATTGAAAAGGTGAGCTTATTTAGGAGTTTTGTTTAAATTCTCGGGCCCATTTCTGTAAAAACACATTAATGTGCAAACCAAACAACAAATTTGATTCTTGGGGTTACAAGAGTAACTTTTCATGTGTGCGAACTAAACCCTTTTTTCTGTAGGACTTCCCTAGACTTCTTCAATAGTTACTTTGGAGAAAGTAACTCCTAAAGAAGTGTTTTTATTCTCAGAGAAGTTTATACAAGCATGGCAAGGGTAGTGTTGAACTCCTTTCACTAAAACTAGAAAAGAGGAAAGTATAATAAAAAGAGAGTGAGGCTAACAAAATCCTTTGGATAATATTAGTTGGTAGGATCCACCATTATTGTCTAATTTCCATTTAATAGATGTACGGTATTAGCATCTTGACAGAATGAAACTTTTTAACCAAAGAAATAAAAAAAAACTCTTAAACAAAGGCTTTTACGCTACCGTAAAAAATGAGAGTTTCCGTCAACTTCCCGATAAAGTCCGTAGTTATTCCCGCAAAAGCTACGGCCACCTGCTTTCTTAGGAAGTGGAAATCTCGACTTGAACTTCTACTTTAACAAAAAGTTGATTTAAAAGTGGTTAATCAAACATACATATTTATAACTTTCAAATTCCTGACACCCAAGTCAGTAGGAAGTCTCTCCCCATTTTTTTTGGGTAGGTTCAGGAGTCCCTAGGGGTGTTATGATTGTAAATCTGTAAAGAGATTGGATCACAATCAATTGCGATATATTGAACTCTCCCCTCACACCTATAGGTCAACATGTGTCACTTTTAACCCGTATTAGTTGTGGTTAAGACTTACTAACCAATAGGTTCAATAGTATTATAACCTTGTTTTCAAAAAAAATATTTAACTCAGGTTAAAAATTAGGGTTAATTAATAATTTTAAAAAAGTGACACATGTTGACCTATGGGCATGGGCAGAGACACATGGTGAAAGTATGCCTCTTTTTAATTTTAGAAAAACAGTTCTTTGGGGTATACATCGAATCCCAAGATCTAGGGTCTTGATGAACAAGGCCCTAGATCTTCTTCTTCTTGAATTCAAACTAAAAGACAAGAGAAGAATAAAAGGGGGAGTGATGACCGTACACTCTTGAGGAGATAGAGAGAGAGGGGCGTGAGGTATTGAGGAGAGGGAATATAAAAATTCTGGAAAATTTTCTTGTATTCCCTAGTGTGACCGTACACCCTTTATATAGCCTTTGCTTGGGTTGCTTGCAACCCAAGACTCCTTATCCTTATCTAATAAAGATTCCTCAAATTGTTTCCTTTTTTATTTGCCTTTTATTAATTAAGATTAATCAAAATAGAAACTAACCTTATCCATTACTAACCAACTAACTTTATCCTTATCCTAATCCAATTAGGATTCATTGATTAGCAAGAAACTAATAGAATCCTTATCCAGCAATGAATCTTTAATTAATAACCAACTCTAACTAATTAACTAACTAACCTTATCCAATAAGGATATTAGTTATTAGAAACTAATTAAATAATAACATTTATTATTTCCTCCATGAAGTGGGCGTCCCACCCTAGGTGGGCCCCACTCCACACGCCCCTAAGGGTTCCTAACCCTTTTTTGGTCACTTTAAATATTCTTTTAAAATAATCCTCAATGGGTCCTACCCATTTGGTTTTTCATATCTAATGTGAATCCACCTTTTAGAACTTCACTATATCATATAGTGATTACTTAAATAAATTAGTTGATTTAATTATAAATTAAATTAAATACTTTAAGAAAATCCTTGTGTGTGGGATCTAAAGGGATCTCCTATTTCCGATTGTGGGACCAAGTACTCAACCTTTTGGTTAAAGCATTGTTACTAGGAAACACATTTCCTACACTCCATTAGGATTATAGAATTTTATCTATATCCCTGGACTTCCACCAATCACAATTAATGTCCATTAACACAATGTGATTAATCTCCAAAAAATAGAGAATTACTTGCAAGAATTTCTATCTCAAGATTTGTTTACAGATTCGTCCCTCCACTTCCAATATTGTTATAAGCTTACGGGACAATATCTAATACTGTTTTTAATTTCTGGCTTATATTGAGAATCCATTCTCTTTGATACTTTTAGTCAAACTTGGACTTTCAAAACATTTTAGAAATTCTTTAAAAGAAATAATAATAATTATTATATTTCTTTTATACAGAAAATAAACTTCTCGATAAAACCATTTCATCGATAAATACCAGTGCTGGGTTTTTCAAGTCTGGTTTTAACAAGTATCAACTCAATATTATTTACTCTGTAAGAGTAGTGGAATCTTTGTTGAGCGTACACACACTTCTTCTAATATAGCGTACATAACCCAACGAGCCCGTTTTTAGTCCGTTGTGTTGGACATTGACGATTGGCTACATTAAAGCTATATAAGCAAATACTAGAGAAGATGTCGACCTCTCAGGTTAAGGACAATCTATCAAATGGACTACCTTAAATATAAAGACAGTATTTTTCTAAGGGTATCCATTGAGCGATCATGTTGCAATACAAGTACTTCTTACTTATATCCACATCTTAGTTAAGAGATCCTTCTCTCAGTGATTGAGATTTATCAATTCATCATATGGAACTAACAATGTGTAAGTTATTAGGAATACATTGTCCAGATGTATCCTAATTAACTTAGAATAATTTTAGTTCTACAAGGAACCGGAAAAACCATATCTCCTTAGCAATCAGTTATTAACTAATTTGATGGTTTTTCTACAATGTTACCTAAGGGACAAAGTAGTCTCATCCAATGAGATACTTTTGATATATTACCCAATGTAGAAGACAATGTGTGAATGTAAAATATGCATTTATTGATTAAATAGATAAATATAATTCCTGAATGGTTCGTGGGCATATATGTCTAACACATGGGGCCTATGGCGGGCTTCAGCCCCCTGAAATTTTGAAAAAAAAAATTACTATACTATTAATAGCCCAGAGAGGGGCGGAGCTGGAGGCTCTAGCCCCCCTAAAATTTTGAGAAAATACATATTCTAGACAAATGAATACAAAAAATAAACAAACGGATACAAAATAGACACGAGGGCCCATGAATTTGACCCTCATTTTTTTCGGGGGCCATCAGCTCTGGGTTTTTGTCTTTCTCTTTCTCGTTCTTGCTCCGTCGTGATCGTATTGTAGGTAGACTGATCTCTGTGGGGATTACGGCTTCCATTCCATACGCCAAGGAGAATGGGGTCTCATTTGTAGGACTCCATGGCATTGTTCTATATCCCCACAATACGTTATGCAGTTGACTCGTCTACTTTCCCTTGGAATCTTCCAACCTTCTCTTCAGGGCATTCAATAAACTCTTATTAGCTACCTTGGCTAGCCCATTCCCTTGAGGATAATACGGGGATGAGAAGATATGTTTGATTTTGAGCTCTTTGCGAAATTCAGCAATGACTTTCCCTGTGAATTACTTCCCATTGTCAAAAATGATGGACTGAGGAATGCCTAATCTGCAAATGATATGCTCCTAGATAAACTTCTTCACTTCTTGCTCTCTAATCCTTTCAAGGGGGATTGCTTCAATCCATCGAGAAAAATAATCTGTGGCCACCAATAGAAAGATCATGTTACCAAGAGCTTTAGGCAGAGGTCCCACGATGTTAAGCCCCCATCGTGCGTGCAAATGGTCAAGGCTAAGACACAGTATTGAGTTCTTGGGCTGGGGCATAGATTAATTTAGCATGACGCTAGCACTGACTCCACTTCTTCACATACTTCTGAGCATCTGCTTGCACGTAAGGTCAAAAATATCCTTACCCGAGAGCACGGTGAGCAATCGTCCATCCTCCAGAATGAATACCACAAATTCCTTCGTAGAGCTCAGCCAAGATCCTCTCAACATCAATAGGGTGGACACACTTTAGAAGAGGTCCTCCAAATGACTTTTTATAAAGTTCTCCATGCAAGAGGACGTATCGTGGCGCCTTATATTATATCCGCCGTGATTCTTTTACATCAATGGGGAGGACTTCGTCCTTTAAATACGCTATCAATCATGTCATCAAGCTCGGCACCATGTTGATAAATAAAGTTTCTCATGGTGACTGCAGCTCGATAGAAGGATACTTCTTGTATTCCATGAAGATTGCTCTTGATTCATCAGTTTGCAACATGGAAGAGATGTAGGCCAATGCATCTGTATGCTTATTATCATCTCTCCGAATATGCTTGATTTCAATGACATCAAAAGCTTCACATTGACCATGGAGGAGCGTAGGATAGCGTCACATTCTATCATCTCTGCATTCATAGACATCATTCATTTGATCCACCACGAGCTGAGAATCACAAAATACTCGCAACTTCGAGATGCTCAAATTTTTGCACTCTGGAGTCCAAGCAACAATGCTTCATACTCAGCTTCATTCTTTGAGATGGAAAAACCTAGATGTGTCATCTTCTCAACTTTAATATTCTCTGGGTTAATGAGTACAGCGCCAAGCCCTGAACCATTAGCATTAGAAGATCCCTCTACATACAAGAGCCAATCATTCCAAGCTGTCATTCCTTCTTGCACATGCATCCCGTCCTGCTCATGGTTTCCGTCTTCAACGTCATCTGGGAACTCGTGGAGATCGTGGTCTACTTCTGCCCTAACTTCTTCCATGGGAAAGTCAGATAAGGAACTTTCCATGACTTTCCCCTTCTCTGATATCCTTGCTCGATACTGAATATCAAATTCGCTGAGTGCAACAGCCCACTTCGACATTTGTCCCGCTAACTCGGGTCGTCCCAGCATGATTTAATGGATACATCGTGATGACAACGATAGTATGAGCCTGAAAGTCAGGATGTAGTTTTCAGCAGAAAATACTAGAGCAAGGCATACCTTTTAAAGTTTGCTGTAATTAGACTCCACTTTGAGAAAGGTTTTACTGGTAAAATATATTGGCTTTTCCATAGCACCACAACTTCTGACTAGTACGGAGCCAATTGCCTGCTTGGAGATGGATAATTAAAGATATAGCACCTTGCAGGGCTCAAGTACAGAGAGGATGGGAGTAGAGCCCAAATATTATTTTAAGGCAACAAAAGCCTGAGAGCATTCCTTGATCCACCTGAATCTAGAGTCTTTTCTTAATAATTCGAAGAGTGGTTTGCAACGATCAGAAGACTTTGAGATAAAATGATTGACGGCTACAATACGTCCTGTCAACTTTTGAATCTCCTTTCTCGTCCTTGGTTCCGGTGTCTGTAACAAAGCATGGATTTGAGCAGGATTAGCCTCAATACCAAGCTAACTAACGAAATAACCCAAAAATTTGCCTGAGGTGACACCAAATATGCACTTCTCCGGGTTCAACTTCAAATTTAAAGTTCAAAGAATAGAGAAAGGTTAAACCAAATCTACTACATGAGTTGCCCATGCTCGATTCTTCACCACGATGTCATTAATATATACTTCCATTGTCTTACCGAGTAAGGATCCAAACATCAGAGTCATCAGGCGTTGATAAGTGGCACCGACATTCTTAAGACCAAAAGGAACAACTCAATAGCAAAATAGGTCATGCTCTGTGATGAAGGCAGTTTTTTCTTTATCACCATCCACTAACAGAATCTGATTATAGCCCGAATACCCATCCATAAAGGACAACATCTCATAGCCTGCTACAGTAGCATTGATAAATCTATCAATTCTTGGTAAAGGGAAAGAGTCTTTTGGGCATGCTTTATTTACACTGGCGAAGTCAATACCAACTCTAACTTTCCCATTGTTCTTTGGTATAGCTACTACATTCGTTATCCAGTCTGGATATTGCACTTTTCGAATGAACCCGTACTAGACGAGCTCATTAATCTTTTCGTTGACGGCATCATGATAAGAAGGTGCTAGTCTTTGTGGCTTTTGCTTGACAGGGCAAATAGTGGGGTCAACATTTAAGTGATGAAAAATGACTTCCAAGCTGACCCCCATCATGTCTTGGTGTGACCAGGCAAAGACATCAAGATTCTTTTTCAAAAAGCACAACAACTCGGCCTCTTCTTCCGTCGTCAAGCTAGCCCCTATATGCAACATATGTGGCTCTTCGTCCATCCCCAAATTAATAGCCTTTGTGGGCTCAACGGATGGTCTACTCAGTACTTCTCCCATACTCTCTTCCTCTACTGCCCCGCACTATAATTGCTATTTTGATACATCGGATGGGGTGTAGTCACACTTCTAAGACGCCAACTGATCTTCCCTGATCTCTCTTGGCTCTTCTTGTGTGGGGTACTTCAACACTTGGTAATAAGATGAGGGGACAGCTCTCATTTCATGCATCCACCACCGTCCAAGAATAGAATTATACAGGGATGGAGCGTCGAGGATGGAGAATCGTGTTGGCAAGACGATTGGTCCGGCCTCAATAAGCAGAACAATTTCCCCAAGGGGCTGCATCGAACTCCCATCAAACCTAGCCAACGAGGTTTGGGCTGCAACTAGTGAAGCTGGAATCAACTTCATCTAAGTGAAGGCTTGGAAATAGAGAATGTCCACCGCACTCCCTGAGTCAACAAGCACCCTCTTGATGTCGAAGTTGCCTATTCTCATAGTGAGGATGAGGACATCATAATGAGGCTTAACCACAGCCGTCCTATTGTGGTCATAAAAAGTAAGAGCTTGCTCGATACCCCTCATCACTGGTTGCACTTGACAGACTTCAATTATATGAGATAGCTTCCTCGTCTCTGCCTGGAAGTTCTGCTCCAAGCCTACCACCGGCGTTCAAGCACGGTAGATGACATTGATTGTCCCCATGGGTGCTCCTCCTTTTACTCCTCCACTGGTACTTGGATTTGAAGGTCCCTCCATACAGGGTAAAGGCGGTGGTATCTTGGCCTGCACTGCACCAGTACTGGAAACCGCGTACTCTCCCAAGTAGCCTTCCCGTACCAACCTGTCCAAGTACTCCCTCAAAATCCTACATCGATTAGTTACATGACCATGGCATATGTGATAGTGGTAATACTCTTGTGCCCGTGGTCCCGTGGTGACATCGCGAATAGCCAATGTAGGCCATTCAAAGTAAGATTCGTTCTCTATTGACTGCATTATCCTCGACAGACTGACCATAAAATTAACTTGATCAATCCAGGTTTGGAAAGGAAGTCTCTCCGTCATCTAACTGCTTCGATCTTGAGAGCCTTGATTGTACCTAGGATGCATCTGGTTGGGCTGATAGGGACGTCTATCTAGCTGGCCCTGCTGCTGTTTATAATTTTGATTAGACTGAACGGGACGCCGATCCGGCTTGCTTTGTTGCTGATTCTGATTCCGGTATACTTCATACGAGCACCGATCCGGCTGATCTCGTTGACTGACATAAACTGTTCTCCCCATTGTTCATACCGAGGTGACCCTTCCTCATCTGAAGAAGCATATCTTGGTCGCTTCCGCGAGTTGTTTTACCCATCTATTCTTATCATGGCCTCCATTGCTGCACATCTTGGCCTAATTTGAGAATTGAGATCATCCTCAAGCCGCTCAAATTTAGCTGCACGGACCATCAGCTCATCCAGACGTTGGGGACGGTAAAGAGCAATAGATTTGTACAGGTTAGAGCTAACATGTATGGCATGCTTGAAGGTTGTAATGGCACTTCCGTCCTCGACCTCATCGATGTTTAAAATCTCCTCATTGAACCTCTGGATGAAGTCTCTAAGAGATTCCATAGACTTCATCTTCATAGTGAAGAGTGATTTTACGTTTGCCTTCCTCTTCTCGTTAGATATATAACGATCAATAAAAACTGACCTGAGTCCCGCCATATCTTTTATTGATCTAGGAGGCAAAATTTGGAACCATTACAGTGCTGATCCTTGCAGGCTGAAGGGAAAGACTTTACAAAGGAGAGCATCATCAGGATTGCGAAGGGCCATTGCATGGTTGAACTGGAATAGATGATCAACTGGATCAGTCTCCCCATCGAACATAGTAAAGTTTAGGGCCACAAACTTTGAAGGAGTGAGAGTTTGATTGATCTGCTCTGAGAGGGGAGAGTTTTCAAAGTCCTTCTTTGCTTGCCTAGCAAACTAGTCCAGTTGACTCCCACTCGTCCTCTTGACATGGGCATTGATTATAGCCTACACATCGTTCGGGGTTGTCCATGCTCCTCGACCTCTTGTCAAATCTCATGGTTCATCAAGAACTTTATCTCGTTGTCCAGCATGAATGGGGTCTGGCAGCTTCACGAGCAGGAGAAATAAGCACAAATCTATTATCAAGATTCTCTTGCAACGACGGTGATGTTGCTCGTGCGGCTGTTCTTCGTGGGGGAGAAACTGGAAGGAGGGGTTGTCGTCGAATAGGGCGCCTTCGAAGTGGCTCACCTCGGGGACCACCTTGGAGCAACTCATGATCTGACTCATACATATCATGCTCATAAGCCTCTAGCCTTTCTTGAAATGTCTGTTGCAGACTAGTTAGACGAGTCAGAGTGGAATACTGTTGCTGCAACAACATCAAGATCTGGCTGGTTTGAGAAGCATCCCCTTCAGGAGGCGACTGTCTAGATGCAAGTTGTCCAGAAGTTTGTCCACCCTCTGGTCTAGGAGTCTGCACCATAGTTTGTACAATAGGAGTGGTTTGAGGGGTCAAATCTTTGACAAGAGACATGGGGGTTTGATCAGCCATGATAAACAAGAAGAACAAATGGGGGAGTTCGTTTAAGAGTTTCCCATAGACGGCGCCAGTTTTTGTGAGAGAAATTTCTTGAACGTCCACGCATCACCTGCTCCTCGAATTTCAGTTAACTGGTAGAAGGAAGAAAATTGAAATGAAGATCACCGGTTGCTGACTGAGCCGAAGTGGAGGGTGTACGCCCTGTAATACACTCTGATGCCAAAGTCAGAATAGGAAGAAGATGAAGTGTAGAAAGTAAATTTAAGTGTTATAATTTAGAAAGTGGTAGCTGAGTCGAAAAATTTCCATCCTTATGCACTAAGTCTCTTAAGGTATTTATAGGCTAAGATCCATATGTCCATTCATGCCCATCAATGTCCATGGATGACCATGATACTTGATTTATGATCATTACCAAATATGTCAGGTAGATCTTATGCCTTACATTTCACACGTGTGAGCCTACTTTCCCTCAGGTCAGCTCAACCGAAAGTGGTTCAAGGTGACTATCATTAAATGCTAAGTCAATGCTTTTCACCTAACCTCAGAGTAAATAGATCGCTCCTGATAATTTCATCCTGCGAGTCGGTCTCGTCCTTGATATGAGCACGATTTCTGATGTCGTCTTGAGGATGATGATATCTGAAATCGTCCTGAGGACGATGATACCTGACATCATCCTGATGATGACAATACCTGACATCGTCCTGACAAGCACGAAATTGTACTCGCCCTCTCAACACTTGCTCATTTATGAATTTTATCCATTACAACTACCCTATAACATGCCTAAGATGGTTTGACACTTGTTGCTACCACCTTGCATTTTTGAAAGACTACAACTAGGATTAGCATTTTTTTATAGTGAGAAATGTTAGACAAAAAATAATGGGAATTGTAGCTAGTTTCTTTCTTCCTTACTTCTCTGGGGGACCAACAAGTGTCCTCACTTTTTTCAGCTGTAAATAGCTATAACATTCAACCCCTCTTTCTTGGTTTTAATGGGCTGCATAGGTAGCTGTCTAGCTAAGGAAAGTGAAACACTCGGTCAAGATGAATCACAACCAATCGCGATTGAACTCCGGGAGAGTTCAATCGCACCCACAAGTCAACATGTGTTCCTTTTAACCCTTATTAACCGTGATTCAAATTCACTAACCCTTAGGGTTCAACAATCTAACCTTGGTTTTTGAAAAAAAAATATTAACCTTAGGGTTAAGAAATTTTAACCCAAGGATTAATTTTTAATTTTTTTTTAATAAAAACCAAGGTTAGATTGTTGAACCCTAAGGGCTAGTGAATCTTAAATATGGTTATAAGGGTTAAAAGAGACATGTGTTGATCTGTAGGTGCGATTGAACTCTCCTTGAGTTCATCACGATTGGTTGTGATTCGATCTCCACTCAATCCGTAGAGAAAGTGGGGAAGAGAAAAACTGAGGTTTTTTCCAAAAAAAAAATAGAGAAACGTCTTTCTTTTATATGTATTTCCTAAAATATCCCTGTCATTAGGGTATTTTGGTATGCACTGGTAGGGGTGTAATTATAGGGGTGGCAATGAGCCGACCCGAAGCCCTATACATTTATAAAGGCTTTAAAGCCAAACTCGCCCGATTGCCACCCCTAGGTGTAAACGGAAATCCATATCTAAATACGTTTACTCGGGTAATTATCCGAATAGGTATCCGGTGGAGCAAATTCAAATAGTAATTTTACTATCCATTTATAATTGGATACGAATTTGGATATTGATTTATTTGATCCGATCTAGATAGATTATATAATATATATTATTTGTTTTATAAATAATATATTATAAATTTATAAAATTATAATAACCTTATAAATACATTGAATTAGAAAAAAAAATGAAGTGGAATGGAACTACGGAATAAATAGCTACCACTCGGCTTCAAAACCGTACGTGGAGCTTCCGCCTCATACGGCTCCTCTAGGGATGGAGGTAGGCCGAGCCCAGGCTTGTGCGGTTAAGGTTGTTGTACATGACCTCATAAGAAAAGAATGAAAAAATGATGTTTCCTTCGCCAAACATGTCTGATTATAATTCATTCTTTTTTTTTTTCATTGTACAATGTTACAATGAACTATTTTTAAAATTACAGAATTCTTTGATTTTATATCATAATTTTATATCATATTCATCAAAACTATCTATAAAAGTAATCAGAACAGTGGAGCTTTCGATCAAGATGTTCTCGCCCACTCTACTGGCTAATCAAAGTCAAAGCGGCCAGCTTATTTTGAATGGGTCACCAATAGAACCGTCGGTTCAAATGTTGAGAATCTAACATCAGATCTTTGGGATGATCACCAACAAAGAAGGATGTGGTGGCGGATTGAAGCGGAAAGAAGAACGTCCAACCCCAGCTTAGTCCCTCATGGGTGGATTAGATAGGATGGAGCTTGAGCGAGAGATTTGGAAGCTGATTCAGTCAAGCCGGCAAGGTCTCTGTATACCCCCTCCATCCTTCGGAGGTGGAAGAAAGGGTACTCTATATAAATAGATTCATATATATATATATATATAGAGAGAGTAGGCCCCCAGAGCGCTAAAAAGGTGGGGGAACAAGAGTTGTCACGAAAAGAAAGAGAAATGACTATAAGGAACCAACGATTCTCTACTTTATTTGCTGGGTTATGGGGGGGCATTTTACTAGAGGTTTCTATTGTATCAATCTACCCTTGTGTGAAGCCAACCGACCGACCAAGGGTTGGGCGTCCATGTCACAGAACCTTTCTCTAGCCAAGAATCCCATTATTGATCGAATCGGAGCGGATCCAATTCATTGGCAAATGAAAAATCTACCGTTTTAACACTCGGAAAAAAAAAATGTACTCTTTACGTAATTTAAAACATTAAATTGTTATTTTAAGGAAGGTAAAGATAAAATATTTATTTATTATTATTGTTAAATAAAAAATAAAAATAAAATAATAAAATAAAATAAAAAATTCATATATTTTTTCATTTTTAATATTTTTTTTATAAGTATTCAGATAATTCTAAAATTTTCTGAGGGTGTGTTTGGATATGTAGAATTGGATTTGATCCAATGAATTGAATTCTTCAATTCCGTAGAGTATGCGATTCTGTCATTTGGATGCACTTGAATAGATGGAATTAAATTCCTATTAAATTGTCTGGATGAAAATGTCTCTCCATTCACTTTGTCATGTAGCTGATCCTTAAAAAGCGTCCTTAATTTGTATTTCCCATCTAGTTTTGCGATACTCTTAACTTGTTAGTATAGACCAACGTCTACTTGCCATTGAGTTTATGATTTGTGAACTGTTGCTTGATTCTGATGGCTAATGGGTGATAGTCAAAAGAGACCAAGGCTACAATATTCCAAGAAGTTGTTATGCTTAGTCATGATACTCTGATAGCTAATAGAAGCAAAATCCAGCAAGCAATATGTTGGAGCCTCTGTGTCGGTTTCTCTAATGTTTCAAAACGAGATGGGGTAGACCACCTGAAGAGCCTCCTAGTGTTCAGAGCAAAGCTGGATCAAAACCCTTATTAGAGATGGTGAAGACATTGTGCAATCTGTATAGGTAGTGGGGCAAAGAGTTCTGGTAAATGATATTGCTTGTTGTGTACAACTGTGTGGCAATTGAGACGGACTGGGGTTCCATCGGAGGACAAGGAGTGGACTGGGTTCCCGTCGGAGGACAGAATAGAGGGTGGACTGGGGTTCCGTCAGACAGAGGAAGAAGAAAGAAAAAAAAAAAAACCAGCCTTTGTGACGGCACTTTTCGGTGAGGATTGAAGGACAAGAAAAGCTTTCTCTGTAAGGGGTGAGGGGGACGAAGAGAGAGAACAATGAGAACAAGAGAGATCAGAGAGAAACCATCGTGCTTTTCTCGTTTTATTCAATTCCACACATCGTCGATTTGTCAAATAAGACCTCCTAATAAAGAGTTGAATTCCATAGATTTTGCCCCGAAATCAGTATTTTAATTTCCTATGGAATTAGATAATTCTAATTCCACACCGCCCAAAAGATGGAATTGGAATTGTGGAATGGAATTGACAATTCCATTCCCCAATACCATAAATCCAAACACACCATGAATTTAAATATTTTAATCGGAGTTGGATACAAATACCATATTTCACTCTCTGTTAGATCTTTATTCGAATTCATATAGTAAAATACGTAGTCGTATATACCACTATCCCCTCCAAATTTGCTCCATTTACTGTCTAGGCAATGGACATCATTTAAGCAGGAGCTCTTTCTAATATTTGATTCATTTCATAAAACTTAGGATACTTATATTCTCTACTTGCAGCATTCATAAAAAGATAAATACATTCTAGAAAAACAAACAAAAAAGTGTTAGGAATACTTAGGTTTGTATCCAAACACTACTTAAGTATTGCTTAAGTTTCTTACTTTCTAGCATACCTATATATGTCAGTATAAATTAAGAGTGCTAATATTTTGCAGAGCTCACAGACCCCATTGGTACTACTTTTTGCTGGAAGTTGTCATGAATTCGACCTAGATTCATGATGACCCGTTGACGACCTGAATATTGGCCCCAATCTGTTTTTGGTATACCCATATTATCTTTATGTTGTAACCTTAATTATATAAGTTGTTTGTAGGGTTTATTTTGTAACAGTAGATAGAGGGTCATTTTCTGGGTGTATGGGGAAGAGGATTTGTGAGAATATTATAAAATCTTCATGTTGAATTAGTGATCGATCACCACTGTCCGTGAAGGTAGGCATCTTGCCGAACCACGTAAATCGTCTCTCTTGTGGTTTGTTTTTGCTTTCTATTCGTTTATTTTGTTTACTAGTTTTTGGATTCGTTTCACTATATTCGCACGCTTTCTCACAACACTTTCGTATTGTGGTTAATATGAATTTTAAAAAATGTTAACCACAATTAAAAATGAGATCTCTCTACCGAAGGAAGTAGTAGAATAAGATATTCTCCTGCCATATTTATCATCTGCTGCTCCGTATGGAATTGGTTGGAAATATTGCTGGAGACTCGACTTGGTCTGGTTATCATCCCACTCTAATAGGTTCCACCATTCGAACTCTCCCCTTATCTCTCTTAACGTATTTGCACTTTGGGTAGAGAGAGGAAGCTTCCGTAGCAGTGGGCAGTTTCTCACTTTAATCTGCTCTAGACGCGGCCATGACATTTGCCATCTGCAAAACGATCTTAGATACTCCAATTTTAAAATCCGTAGGTTAGGAATGGCATTGTGCATTATACTATAATGGAAGAGATAGCTCAAACTGTCACAGTTGCTTAGCTTGATTTCTTCCAGTTTCTCTAGCTTTTGAGATAAATTGCCATGAATAAGATACGTCAACCGTGGACAATTACACACTTCTATGAATCCTAGTCTAGAAAATCTCAGTCCAAGCTGGCCAATTAACTCTGAAATGCTCCGCAAAAATTGGAGATTGCAGAGAGTAAGTTCCTCCGGATTTGGTAATACGTCGTGTCGGGCATTTCTTCTCATTGGGCCTAAGCTATCACAACGTGCAATAGTAAGTGATTTCAAGCCAGTGAAGCAAACATAGGTAATTCTAGCCAAATTCTCACACATTCTACTCATGCCTGTGCATTGATCCAAAACTAGATCACTTCCACTGCTCAAGAACCCGAGCCTTTCTTCCGAGACATTCATACAGACAATTATCCTTCTTACGTTGTGTTTACCAGGGAGATTATGTGTATAGTGAATCGTATCTCGAGGGATTGACACAACTATATGAAATCTTAAGAGTCTTTGCAACAAAGAGGAATAGCCTGAGGGAAGATTTGGGATGTTGTCCAGCCTAACGTATATTGCGAGCAAGTGCTGGAGGAATCCTAAGTCCTCTCGTCTGTCCCTCTTCTTCCTTTCCTTGCACACCCCATTTGTAAGCACTGGATGTCATGTCTAGCACCTCCAAACCAGACAACCTTGATACTGTGGCAGGTCTAATGGTTTCTAATGCTCTAGTGAACGATAGGTTTAGTAAGCCTTAGATTGCTCAATTCTTATTTACTATTTGGCAATTCTCTGATGGGAGTGCGATGGAGATCAAGTACTTGGAGTTCACTAAGTGCTCCTAGAGGGGGAAATTCATCTAAATTAACACAATCCCCCAGAAGAAGTGCACCAAGCTCATACAATTGCAGAAGAGAAAAGAGGCAATGACTGGATGCGGGTTCCACTTAAATTCAAGACCCTAACATCCTATGTTTGGTTGTCGAGAAAATAAATGAAAACATGGAAAAGAAAAGAAAATTGGACAAAACACAGCTAAGAATTGTATTAGAAATCCAAAATTTTCTTTTCTTTTCCATGTTTTCACCTATTTTCTTGACAACCAAACATAGCATAAGTGCTTGAATCCCTTGTAGGAATCCCTCAGGAACTCTCTCAAGGGGATGATTATCTTGTAGAAGTAAAGTGGATACCTCCGAACATTGCATTACACGATCAGGTAGCCTGGTCATTTTATTCATCATGAAAGATACTCTCTGGAGAGATTTCCATGTTACACCCTCTTGTATCCGGCTCAAGCCCATGCCTGATTGAACAAGGGATTCACTACCTTGTTATGAAGATGCAATCCATATGGCAACATCACGAACAATGTCATGTCATGCATCCTCACGTAGCCCTCCGAGGCACCCTGTTCTAACAAGCAAGAGGCAATGAGGTTTTCAATCAAAGTCATTCCCCTGTTGAATGATTCGTCAAGGTTTTGATGCTCATCTAGTAAACCTTCGGCCACCCAGTATTGTGTAAGTTGACTAACTTCAATATCGAAATCCTCAGGAAATAAAGCGCAATACAGAAAACAGACCTTCTAACAAGTCGTAACTCCACTTCAAGGGCCTAAACACCTCCTTCTCGATCCCTTTGATGTTGGGAACTGACCTTTGCAATGCGCTTAAGGCATCCTTCCACAACTCGACCATTGCCTTTCCCCTCATAGCTCTTCCGACTGTGATGATTGCCAATGGCAATCCGCTACATTCTCTAGTAATAGCCTCTGCAAGCGGTTTTATACTTTCTCTATCAGCTACCTCCCCTGCATTCCCACAAAACAATGCCAGAGATTCTTCGGGTAGCTTAAAACTTCCACTTTTAAGTACTTTATCTGTGATCATCTCCCTACACACATCTTGAGATCGAGATGTGAGTATGATCTTAGAACCCATGTGGACTTCAGGTCGCCACATCGTCCAAATCGATTCTCTCCCAAATATCATCCAGAATCAATAGAAATTTCTTCTCCATCTTGAGTCTCTGAGACAGTCTAATTGCCATTCTCTGCACATCATATTCTATCGGCAAATTCAATCTCCTAGCTATCTGAGATTGGGCACTTTTCAAGTCCATGTCCTTAGACACTGTAACCCATAGGACAAGACTGAAGGGTTGTGCCAAGGAAGTGCTCTCAAGCCTATTGTTCAAGTTCTTGACTAGAGTAGTGTTTCCTACTCCACCCATACCCCAGATCCCGATGCTCCTAACTCCATCATCCTCTAACAGATCCAAAATCCTGCCTAAATTCCTTGATGCTGTCGTCTGACCCTCAATTGAAGGCCCTGGAATCTGCTCGACTACTTTGACTGGGGGATTCAAAGCCACCACCCCCCCAAGGGAAATTGCTAGCACTCATAAGTCGTTTTACCTCCTTAAGCTTTTCCTCCACTACTTTGCTCAGTCTACAACGCAGACTGCAATTTAAACAACACCTACACAGATTTTCGTTGTTGGTTATGATACCTGCTTGTATCAAATTCACTCCGACCTCGATTTCTTCGGCCTCACTTAGCCACTTTTTCACTTGGGTAGTTGGTACTTTTCCATTTCTCTCTTCTGATTCAACTAATTCTTTCACACCATTCTTCAGATCTATCAGAATTCTCGTTTCTTTTCCGAGAGCGTCAAAATTCGATTGGAATTCCACAAGGCTGCTGAAATTGGGGTACACACAGCCACAGAGAATTCGACCAGATTCGGCGACGACAGCACCCAAGATTGAAACCAAGGCATCCATGGCAGAATTTTGGTAGAAGACACATAAAGCCCTGAAGAGAATTGGAAGACAAGTAAATGCAACAAGACTGGACCTTCCCAGGCATTATAAGTCTTGAGGAAAAAAGAAGGTGGTTGTGTGCACTCTAAGTCAAAAAATTTACACGTACTGGCTCTGCTTTTTTTTTTTCGTTAAAAAATTGGCACAGGATTCTCTCGAGTTCAACTCGAGAGAATCTCTCGAGTTGGAACCCCTAGAGGTCGCCACGTGTCTCCTTCGACACCCCTTAACCATGGGTAAGGTTCACCCACCCCTAGGGTTCACTAACCCATCCTTGGTTTTCTTTTTTTATTAATTATTATTTTTTAAATTAAAAAAACTGTTTTTAGAGTTTTTTAATATTAAAAATATTTTTTTAATTTAAAAAATAATAATTAATAAAAAAAAAAAACCGGGATGGGTGAGTGAACCCTAGGGGTGGGTGAACCTTACCCATGGTTAAGGGGTGTCAAAGGAGACACGTGGCGACCTCTAGGGGTTCCAACTCGAGAGGATCCAGAGCCTAAAAAATTTAGTTTTACTACTTGCCTACAAACATCTTTAGTAACCGGAATACAGCAAAGACATCTATATTAGATCTTAATCCAAGGGTCTGGTTTTCCTCGCCTCTAAGTGTCTAAACACCATGAAGTTCCTTTAACTCTGGTTAAAAAGTTTTAACTGTCGTAATTAAAATTTATTTTTGATTTTTTTTTCCTAAAAATCAAAGGTTAGATTCTTTAATCCTAAGGATCAATGAATTTTAACCATAGTTAAGAGAAATTAGAAGGGAATATGTCCCAATTAGAGGTTGGGCCAGGTATTTTACTTTGTCACAATTAGAGGAAATCCTAAATCTAATCCAACGATGTTGCAACTATTGCATCATTTATAAAGGAAAGGAAAATAATTCGTTTTAACTCCCATTGACTTTAATTGTGGTTAAAATTCATTAATATTTAAAGTTATTATTTTTAACCTTATTATTTAAAAAACTATTTTAAAAAATGTTAACCACAATTAAAAGGTCAAGATGACGCTCCTCGCCACACTCACATGGAGCGGAGTATTACCCTATAATTCTCGATGTGATCAAAGGAAGACAAAAAAAAAAAAAAAGATTCAAAGGAAGAAAAAAACTATCTATCTACTACTATTATAATGATGAGAATACATGCATTGAAAACGTAACCTTTTGTTTTTTTTGTTTTTTTTTTTGGTCAAGTTAACAATTCCACAAGGCAAAACTACAAGTAATCGAAGGGAAAACACACACCACTAAGCCTATTGAACCAAACAACAACGGGTAGCCTGAAATTTTGATTATTCCCAAACTACCCTTATAAGTTATACCCCTCACTCTTTTATATATTTAGCTCCCCAGCATACTTTTTGATAATTCCTAAACTACCCTTATTATAACCATTTATATAAAACAAAAACGTAATTGAGTGTTTTAACTTTATATTAGTTAAGCTTAACCATGATTAAGAAGGGAAATAGATGATCTCATGCCTCCACGACATGCCACGTGCCTCTTGTAACACCCATAAATTGTGTTAAGATTAATTCACCCCCTAGGTTCATCTATCCAACCTTGGTTTTTTTAAATAATATATAAAAAATATTAACTTTATATTAGTTAATCTTAACAATGATTAAGAAGGGAAATAGATGATCGCATGCCTCCACAGGATGCCACATGTCTCTTTAACACCCATAAATTGGGGTTAAGTTTCACTCACCCGTAGGGTTCAACTTTCTAACCTTGGTTTTTAGAATAAACTATAAAAAAAACATTAACTTTACATTGGTTAAGCTTAACCACAATTAATAGAGTAAAAATGGATGTTTGCTTGCTCCACGTGATGCCACGTGTCCCTTTTAACTCCCATAAACCGTGGTTAAGATTCAATCGCCCCTAGGGTTTATCCATTTGCCCCTAGGGTTTATCCATTTGCCTTGGTTTTTTATAAAAAAAAATTGTTTTATTAATTTTATATTAGTTAAGTTTAAACAGTGTCAAAAGAGACACGTGGCAACCTCAAGAGCATAATCGGACTCCAACTATGGTTAAGATTCACCCACCCCTAGGGTTCACCCACTTATCCTTGGTTTTTAGAAAAAAAATTTATTTTTTTCTTAAGAATTTTGTTAAAATTCAATAATGTCTGGGTTAATTTTTTAAAAAAAACCAAGGATAGGTGGGTGAACCCTAGGGGTGGGTGAATCTTAACCATAGTTAAAGAATGTTAAAAGGGATACATGGTAACCTCAGTGGCGTAATCAGACTCCTCACTCTCTTGGCAAAACACTCCGGAAGAAGTGTAAAGTCTATGTTTTATTGTTAGCTTATTCCGTTGTCAAAATAGTGAGTCTAGTGTATCTTGTGTCATTGCCTTCAAGAGTGCAAGACAAGTGAAGATGAAGACTGAAGAAAATAAGTTGAAGACATTCTGATCATATCCTTCGTTTCACTCATAGGATGGTAAGTGACCTAGATACCATGTTACCTTAGGTGGAAATTGACTTAGAATAATCATATGAACCTTAGGTGACTAGATATGTAGCCTTAAGAGTGTTAAAGGATCTTAAAAACCAAAGTTCCTTATAAGAGGGATATCTCATTGACTGTAGCTTCGATTTTGCTCCATAATATATCAAATCGACCGTATCGAAACGATCTACAACTTTTATGAAGGAACAAAAGCAAAAAAATCAGTTTTTAAATCCCAGTCGACCAGATTTATGGGCGGTCGACTGACTATCGAAAATCAGCAACTGTTTTTAAGAAAAGTTTGAGAGACGGTCGATCGAGAATGGAGGCCGGTCGACCGGGAAGCACGAATTCAGCATATTGTGAGTTTCTAAATTGGTTTTTTGCTTCTATAAATATTGGGTTTGAATCCCCATTCGAACCAAGGAAGTTTGTGAGAGTTTAGAGTGTTTCTAAAGTATTATTGGGGTTGTTCTAGCTCATTCTTCTCTCCTCTTCCACCCTAGAGATTGCAAGCTATTCTTCCATCCTTGCTTGTTTGATTATTCCTTTGATTGAGATACATTTAGAGATTGTGTAATTAAAAACTATCAATCCGTTCTGTGAAGAACACTTTGACCGGTATGTTTCGAAGCCTTTGTGAAGGAGATCGATCTGAGAAAGATCGTGGATATTTGGTCGGTGGAATCCTAAGCCGTTATGGATGGAGATCAATCTTTGGAGATCGTGGTTGTCGAGACTCAAGAGAAGTAGAGGCTGTCGAGGTTGTTCACGGGTTGTAGCACCCCGGACTTTTCCACACTTAATGAATAGCACTTTCATAGCCAATTGACCTTTTGCATGGTCTAATTCATAAATAAGGGAAAAAATTGAAAATTTAAAAACGTCAAAAATGTTCCTTTTCGAAAGACGAATCCAACGCAAGTTGAATCGTCAAAATCCGACTAATGAGTCAAAAGATATGGCCAAAAGACCTAAGTGGAGAAAATGAGGAAAATCAGCAAAATAGGCAAAACACAGACCAACCGGTCGACTGCTCCACCCACCGGTCGACCCGTTGCCTACCGGTCGACCGCTATCGCACTAATTTTGTATGAGAAATTTTTCCAGAGAGGAGGTTTTGGACTGATCGACTGCTCCAGCCAACTGGTCGACCGTAGCCTACCGATCGACCGCTCCTATTTGGTCTATTTTAGCCAAGATTTTAAGGGTAGGATGGTCATTTGACCACCCCACTTTCTATATAAACCCCAAATCCGAGGGTGAGGGTTTCATAAACCCTCAAGTCTTATATTGGAAGGAATTGGAGAAGGAAGAGAGGAAGAAGCTAGCGTTTTGCTCCAACCCATCTCAAGCAAGGATTTTTCTACTCAAGGGATCTAATCTCATCTTCCCTCAAGTTCTCCTCCAAGTTTAAAGGTTAGTACACTCTACTAACTTCTCGAGCAATAATCTAGTTCCCCTTTTGAAAATGATGTGGATCTTGTATCTTCCTTCCCTTGAAATATCCTATTTATTCTAAACCTAAACAAGATAAATGTGGATGAATGGTGGGATGTGTGAATGGATGAAATGGTGTTGAGGTGATTGGATGCCGTGTTGATTGATGAATGTGTGTTGGAAAAATGGTGGATGGGTATTTCAAGCATAAAGAGATATACCCCTTGTGTTTGATAAAAAACATGCACTAAGAAACGTAAATTAAAAGGCTATAAATGTGATGCTTGCTAAGTGTTTGATAAAATGCTTAAATGATGATTTAAAATAATGAACTTGAATTATGGAAGCATGTATTGAGTTGTTATGTGTAAATGCATACCTTGATCAAATGCCCTACATGTTTCTATATTTTACTATGCTTATGTTCGAAATGGAATTGCTATACTTATGTGATCCCCTCATCCAAGCACGTCGTCATGATTGTCACTATTGTCACACACATGAGCACGCATGTTCGCATGAACCGAGTTTTCAAAAGCATATGCATATATAAATCAATAAGAAAACATTGCATGTCAAGGAGGTTGGTAGCCCAGGGATGTTCGGGCACTAGCCTCTGGCTCACAAGAAAACTAAACAAGTAATTAAAACCAACATATGTCAAGGAGGTTGGTAGCCCAGGGTTGTTCGGGTACTAGCCTCTGGCTCACAAGAAAACAACATGTCAAGGAGGTTGGCAGTCCAGGGAGGTTCGGGTGCTAGCCTTTGGCTCACAAGTAAATCAAATATGTCAAGGAGGTTGGTAGCCCAAGTGAGGGTACTAGCCTCTAGCTCACAAGAATAAGTTCACAAAAAAAAAAAGGCTCACAAGGAAATTAAATTATTGCATGTCAAGGAGGTTGGTAGCCCAGGGATGTTCAGGTGCTAGCCTCTGGCTCACAAGTATACAAGATGATGATAAGACACGCATACGTGATTTTCACAAGCACGACCGAGACATGAAACGAGTTTTTCAAGCATGAGTTTTATCGGGATTTTCGCATTCATGCACGCATGTCAAGATAATAATATTATTTTATGTTCAATATTGTTTATCTTATGACGCTACTGTTGCTTTGAATTGATACCTTGTAGTGTGTTCACCCTGGTTGTGCTTTATTATTGCTTTAGTTAGCTAGTAGTTTGTACTCGTTGAATATTCCATACTCAGCCGTACCTTTATGTCGGCAGGTACCGGGGAAGCCCTCGACCTTGAGCCTTGGGTCGAGGAAGAGTACGTGGAGGAGAAAGAGCCGTTTATCCCATTACAGTCTCAAGCAGATAGAGACCTTGATGTGTGGTCGTACCTCGATTATTGTTGAGGGGAGAGCACGAGAGGGTTCTTTATGTATTTTGATATTTTGATAGGTGGGCCTGTCCACCTTAGACTTAGATATGTTTGTGTATATGTGCACTTAGAATACTATTTTGGAATTATAGAAGAAAAGAAAAAGTTAATTCACGCTTCTGCATCTATGTTTAGCTTCCGTGCTCTGATTATCATTTGTTTTAGTATTATATTTGCCTTATTCATTACATGATGGTTTGGCAGGTACGTACAGTCACCTCTAAAGTATCCCTTAACTCCTAGGGGGTATTTTGGGGCGCGACACGGGTCTTGCGAGAACGTGATTACTTATTGAGGCATGTAAGACTAGCCGTGGATCGATGAGTTCGAGTCCTGTTTGGGTGAGAATCGAGTCTATAAGTTTCTTTACTTTGTCTTAGTGATCTCTTGGCCGGACTAGGTCCCGTGATTTTTCTCCGAAGGGTTTCCACACAAAAATCCTTGTGTTGTGGTTTTCTCATCTTTTCTATTTCCGCACTTTATTGTTCTTCCTCCCTTAGTTAATAACTTAATTGTTAAATATTAAAAAGGGTAGATAGACTTTGTAGGGAGACCTAGCCACCCCCTTGAATTTGTGAGTTCTCAACTTAATATTATTTTTGAGGTTCATCGGATATTTTTGAATTGGTAACAGAACCGATTCACTAATTTTTTTGTGTGATCTCATTCTTATATTCGCTGAAATGAATCTCCAAAGAGATGGAGGATCCATCTCGTGTCCTCCATTATTTGATGAGAATAATTATGCCTATTGGAAAGCTCGTGTAAAAGCCTTTCTAAAATCTTTGGATGAGAGAGTATGGATCTCTATTGAACAAGGTTGGACCCATCCAACAAAGGTCATAGATAACCAAATCATCCCTAAACCTTCTTTTGAATAGACCAATTTAGATCTTGAAAGTTGTAGATGGAATAATAAATGTCTTAATGCAACACTGTTGTCACACCTGAAGAATTTCGACATATTTCTAAATGTAACACTTCGAAGGAAGCATGAGACATTCTTCTAAATTACACATGAAGGGACTACAACTGTCAAGGTCCTAGTGGAGAAGTCTAAGAGTTTGTGTGAAGATGTGATGAAAATTACTCACAACTTTAGACAATGGCATGGTCATGATACTCCTTATGCTAGATATAAAGGAAGTAACGAGGAGAACCATAATGTCCGTTATAATTCTAGGACTCAATCCTGGAAAATGAGGAATAGGAGGAAGAGGCAAAAGGTAATACCTACCTCAACTGAAACGGTTAGAGACCAAAAGGTCAATCAAACTGCTAAAACCATTTGGGTGAGAAATGAAGACCTCAAGGGCTTCACTTAGCCTGCGCCTGTCATAGTTTAGGGTGTGCTAGTATTGTTATATCTTGTCCTAGTGTTATACTACTTTTATATATTAGTAGATTTGATTTTTTTTCTAGTTGTTATTTGTTTTGGTTTGTTTTTCAGTTTTATTTATTTTTGAAAATCCACAAACATTGAAAAACTAAAATCGAAAAATATTTTTGTCATGTTGCCCTTGTTTGACTTGCATGATCTGCATTCCTTGTGTGATCTTTATTTTTATACTTATCCAGGATCGAACATGAGTTTGTTGTTAGTCACGCAAAAAGTCACACCTAACTCCTAAGGAAAGTAATATATTTATAGAGCAACAAAAAGTTCACAAATTTGGAAATACTTCAATTTTGAACAACTCGATCAATCGAGACCAAAGTCGGTCGACCGTATCTATGGTTTGTCGACCGAGATGGCAAAGTCGATGCAACCGAGATAAAACCCACTTTTTGGAATTTTTTCCTACACAAAAATCTCGAAGGTCAATTGATCGAAATAGAGGTCGGTTTTCCAAATTTCCAAAAAATACTGAGATTTGTAAGTCTGATTTTGCCAAACTTTGTTACTCTTGTATCTAGTTACCTAGGGTCCATACGCATTATCTAAGTCAATTTCTCCAAGGTATAAACTAAGTATCTAAGTCTCACTTACCATCCTAATGCGAGAGCGAAGCATGATTGCAGTTTCTTCAAGCTTTATCTTCATTGGACTAGAGTAGCAGGGGCAATGACTAAAGACACACTAGACACTATGTTGGTCTCAAAATTAGCCAATACAAATTTGGACTTTATATAAGAGAAGCCAATATGGCTGCAGATTGCTTTGCTAATCATGGTTGTGACCTCCAAAACTTAGGCTTTGTTTATTCGAACCATGATAGTCCTAATAATCTCAGATATATTATCTTCTTAGTTAAAGTAGGGATGGAAAATGTTAGAGTGGTATATAACTAAAGTTTATGTTATCTTGTGTGTCCTGTAGTGGTATGTTGCCCAATTTGTTTTGCTTGTATTCTTGTTGGGGTAAGGTTTTATATCCCCCATCTTTTTTGTTTTGTGTCCTTATAGGGGTAAGGTTTTATATCCCCTCACAAAATTTTCTATTAATAAACTGGTAGGGTCCGTCAAACCTACCACTCCCTTTGAGTGGCTCTACTTTAAAAAAAATTATAAAATTTTCTAGTTAATTATTAGATAATTGAAGTTGATAGTTATTGTTTGAGGAATAAGGCAGACAACTTTATGAAACCAAACTTTTATAGACATGGGTCAAAAGCTCAAGCACAATGTTGGTTTATTTTTTGAAGGATTGCAAAACAATGGGTATTTGAATAAGGTTTACAGTTTGATTTAGAGATTAATTCTAAGTCGGAGCTCTGCTTCATGGCATTGGAATGGAGCTCCCCTTTCTACACTATGATGATGACACGTTTGTATTTACTAAAAGAGGCTGAGATAATTTTGTAACAAACTATTAAAATTTCCCTTGAATGAATCCAATGGACCTAGAGGGAGTGAATAGGTCTCCGAGGGCCTATCTATCCAATCTTTAATTTTATCAAAAAAAAAAAAAGAAGTACGAAATACACACCAAGGCTTTGTCCCAGTGGTAGTGTATCCCCTGCTTTTGGGGGAGGTACCGGGTTCCATTCCCGAGAGGATGAGAGTTTTTATATACTCTCCACCCGTCTACTAACTGAACAGATACTAATACCTAACCGGCGTTGCAGCCTAAATGCATATCTCGTACCAAAAAAAAAAAAAGTAAAAAATTATCAAGAGAACAATCAACATTATAAAGACACATTTTTTAAATAGTGTTAAAGAAAAAATTTCATCTTTGATCAAAAAGTAAAGAGCATAAGGGGGTGTCAGTGGTAGGGTGTGGCCTCTCTATTGAGGAGGTTTGGGGATCCAATCCCTAGGTGATTTCAACCAAAAAAAAAAATCCCTAGGTGATGAGTTGGCAAGAGCTCCAATCTCCACACTAACCACTAACTGTAACTTACTAACCTACTAACCTAGGTAAATGATATCCGAACAAAAAAACAACGGGATGTCAATGGGCCACACTTCAGACTGCGCGGCCCAGCCCGTCTATTAATGGGGCCTAGACAGCCCGTCCAGCCAGTTGACAACCCCAACTGTCCCAAGCATAATGGTCATTTTAGTTCCATAGAACTTGACAGTTAACTTCCCCGGGCCCCCTCACCTATCTCCGTTATGGAAGTGAAACAACCTTAGTCAAAGGGAATTCTCTGCCATTATGACTAGGGTAGCGTTAACACTAGTCTAAAAAATTATCCTCAGTTAAACTTCAGATTTTTAAGTTGAAAGTTAATTGCATGTCTACTTTTAAGAGATTTTAGGGGTAAAAACCTCTATTATAAAAATTAGCTATAAAACTACTTTTTAAAATAGATATTTTTTTCCATAAAATTTCTAAATCGTAGACATGCAATTAACTTTTAACTTAAAAATCTGAAGTCTAACTAAACATAATTTTCAAATAGACACTTCTTTTTAAACTAGTGTTAACAAACGCCACCTAGATTTCTTAGAGTTCGGTTCCATTCACAGGTCAACACGTGTCTTTTTAATATCTTTTAATTGTGATTAAGATTTACTAACCCTTAGTATTCAATCTAGCCTTAGGTTTTAGAAAAAAATGTTTAAAATATTAAAGATTTACAGGTCAAATGGTTAACGTTGTCACTTAAAGATTTTTGTGTCGTACTGGACTCCTTATACAACTGTACTGTAGGGGATTCCAACTCTTCTTTTAATTCTGTTAATAATTTTAACCTTTAGAATTAACATCTTTTCAAAAAACACTAACCCTATGTTTGATTGGCGAGAAAATAAGTAAAAACAAAAATTGTACTAGAAATTCAAAATTTTTTTTTCTTTTCCATATTTTCACCTATTTTCTCAACAACCAAACATAGCCTAAGGTTAAATGGTTGAATCCTAAGGGATAGGGAGTCTCAACCACGCGTATTAAAATGGACACTAGATGACCTATGGGCTGTGATGTAACCTGAGCCAACGAGTCCGGTTATAACCGTAGAGAACTTCGACTTCAAGTCCAATCGTTATTTTCCAGAAGCGAATTTTAACTGGACTAGATTTGATAAAGCTTTCGCGTCCTCGTCGAAATGGTTTTTGAGGGGTAAAGCTTCCATTTACCGAAAAACAAAAAACTAATAATAAGCTTAATCATCTAATAATGTTGCAGAGGAATATTCTTTAGAAATCAGGGTTTTGTTTATTCGTAGAAGTAAAAATAAAAATTAGGGTTTTGTTAGAGAGACAACCAGACTGTCTTGAATTTTCGCATGTTTAGCTGGAGAAATTTGGGTTTTTTTTTTTCATTTGAATCCGTGACAGATAGAGTTAGAAGAACAGACAGAGATTCTTTTTATGTATTTATTGATGATTAAAGATTAAAGAATAAAGAAGAAGGATTTGGGTTTTTGCTTGGCATGAATTGGTAGAGATCTATGCTTTTCAGAAGCTTAATGAATTGATACTAGGGTTTCCATGGCCAAGAATTTTCTCGGCCCAACTTGTATTTAATACAGTGGAAGTGATGATTTCTCTTTGAATGAAGATTGTTCTCTTCTTGCTTTACTTGCATATTTTTTGTCGTTAAATGGCTGTACTGGAGCACTAAATCTGAAGCATCGGCATAGTCAAACCTCCAATCTCTGTTCAAGCAAACAAAAATAAATAAATAAATAAAATCTACCAGAAACAAAAATCTTCAATCTCTGTTTAGTACTTAAAATCTTGAATCCGTGACAAAGGAGAGCTCTGTTGAGCCACATTGTTCAGAAAATGCAGAATCTTCCCTCATTTGATCTCTGAAAACGACACCTTTTCGTGTAGGTATTCTGTCATGTCGTGGGGTTGGCAGTCATTAAAGCTTTCAATCTCTTTTCTCAGTCTGGAAAAAAATGGTGGAAGTTGCAGGTACTTATACTTCCTATGCCTCGTGAAAATTCGTTCTTTGGTGAAGCAGTATCGGATCTTTACTCTAAAGGAATCAGTCGCTTGAAACTCCAATCTCGCCTAAAATTGTTCTTTATCAGGTAATAGTACTGGTAGTTGAAAAAATCAGGAGTTTTTGGTTGAAATTTTGATTACTGGTTCTTACTGAAGTATGATTTGATGAAATTGAAGAAGAGATGTTTGGTCTATCTTTCTTTTGCTGTGAAATTGTCTCCAACCCAGTTGTGTTTTCAAAGAACCTGGGATCCGAGAACTGGGGAGCTCCATTTCTTGATCAAATTGAGCTAGTGATTACTTGAGGGTAGCAATTGTAAGGGGTAATGATGAAGCTCCATTGGATTTTAATTGTATCCCTGTTTTTCATCTCCACCATGGGCCAGCTTCCTTCACAGGAAATTTTGGCACTCCTTGAATTCAAGAAGGGAATTAAGCTTGACCCCACAGGTTACATCCTGGATTCTTGGAATGAAGAATCCATTGATTTCAATGGCTGCCCTTCCTCTTGGAATGGAATTGTCTGTAATGGTAGTAATGTTGCAGAAGTTGTCGTTAATGATCTAAGTCTCGTGGCAGATGCAGACTTGAGTGTATTTTCAAACTTCACTATGCTTGTGAAACTCTCTATGTGTAACAACTCCATTACAGGAAGAATTCCCAACAATATAGCTGATTTTAAGAGCCTCGAGTATTTAGACATCTCTAACAATCTATTCTTCTCGACATTGCCACTAGAAATAGGCAAGTTAGGGACCTTACGAAACCTCTCATTGTCCGGAAATAACTTTTCCGGCTCAATTCCAGATTCACTCGCAGATTTAGCCATGATCCAGTCTATGGACTTGAGCCGCAATTCCTTTTCTGGGTCGCTGCCATTGTCTTTGACAAAGCTAAGAAGCCTGGTATCTCTTAATCTATCTATTAATGGGTTTATGAATAGCATCCCACCCGGTTTTGAGGACATTCTGAATCTCAAAGTACTTGATTTACATGGGAATAAGCTCGATGGTCATCTAGATGAGAAGTTCCTGATTCTTTCAAGTGCCATTCATGTGGATTTTAGCGGGAATTTGCTAGCAAGTTCTTCTTCCCAGAAGCAGGAATTTCTACCCCATATTTCGGAAACTATTAAGTATCTAAATCTAAGCAATAACCAGTTTACGGGGTCGCTGGTCAATGGAGGTGAGCTGCCGGTGTTTGAGAGCTTGAAGGTGTTGGATCTTAGCTACAATCAACTATCTGGGGAGTTACCCGGATTTAATTTTTTGTACGAGCTTGAGGTTCTAAGGCTTAGCAGTAACAGATTTTCGGGGTTTATTCCCAATGGGCTTCTGAAAGGAGATTCTTTGGTTCTAGCTGAATTGGATTTGAGTGCCAACAATCTCTCAGGTATGTGCAAATTTGCTCCCTTTTCAGAAAGATCTGAGAATTTCATGATTTTTGTATTAATTTTTTCTTACTGTTTCCTTTGGGTTGAATCTAAAAATATCAGTGTATATTTTTAGCCTACAAATCATGTTTTTGTGTTCACTTGGAAACTGGCTTGCCTGCAACTCTAGTTACTCTCTTGCTTACTGCAATTTCCTAGGGTTAAACTGATCTACATGTTCCAGGGCCGATGAGTATGATCACGTCAACAACATTGCGTATCCTTAATCTCTCCTCAAATGAAATTTCTGGCGAACTTCCTTTACTGACGGGAAGCTGCACTGTACTAGATCTATCAAAAAACCGGTTCCAAGGAAATTTGTCCCACTTGGTGAAATGGGGGAACTCCATAGAATTCCTTGATCTCAGTCAGAATCAGTTGACAGGGTCCATCCCTGAGGTAACCTCGCAATTTCTTCGTCTAAATTACCTCAACCTCTCCCATAATTCTCTGAGTAATTCTCTCCCAACAGTTCTTATCCAGTATCCGAAGCTTAGAGCCCTTGATCTCAGTTTCAACCAGTTAGATGGTCCTCTTCTGACCGACCTGCTAACATTGCATACATTACAAGAACTTCACCTTGGAAATAATTTGCTTTCTGGAGGTATTAAATTCTCTCCTCCTTCCCCCAATGAATCCAAACTCTGCGTTCTCGATCTCTCTCATAACCGGTTCAACGGCTATTTTCCTGACCAATTAGGGTTGTTGACTGAACTTCAAGTGCTCAACCTTGCAGTAAATAATCTCTCCGGTTCTCTCCCATCTTCCATGGCTGACATGAGTTCCCTAAGTTTGTTAGATATATCTCAAAATCACTTCACAGGTCCTATTCCGGACAATTTACCCAACAGAATCGACAGCTTTAATGCCTCGTACAATGATATATCTGGGGTTGTACCAGAGAATCTGAGGAAGTTCCCAGATTCTTCTTTCCACCCGGGAAATCCTGGATTACAGTTTCCAAATGCTCCACCTGGACCTTTCCCAGCCGGAAAATCTACGAGGAAACCAATCAAAACTATCATCAAAGTTGTAGTGATAGTAGCATGTGTGATTACTGTAATCATTCTGATCCTGCTAGCCATATTCATACATTTCATCTGGAAATCAAGGAGACCTCCGCTCAAAAAAGTCACGAACAAAGATGTCCGAAGGGGGACCCCACCGAGTCCCGCTGGATGGAAAGGAAGAGATAGTGGTGGCGCTTTGGTCATTTCAGCTGATGATCTTATGGCTACACAAAAGGGATCTTCTTCTGAGATAATCAGCCCAGATGAGAAGATGAAAGCAGTTACTGGTTTCTCCCCATCAAAGAACAGCCAGTTCTCATGGTCACCAGATTCTGGGGATTCATTCACTGCAGAAAATCTAGTGAGGTTAGATGTCAGTTCACCGGACAGGTTGGGTGGTGAGTTGTATTTTCTGGATGATACTATTACATTGTCGCCCGAGGAACTTTCGAGAGCGCCGGCAGAAGTATTGGGGAGGAGCAGCCATGGGACTTCTTATAGGGCAACTCTGGACAATGGGGTATTCTTGACTGTGAAGTGGTTGAGAGAAGGGGTGGTGAAGCAGAGGAAGGAATTCACTAAGGAGGCTAAGAAGTTTGCGAACATCAGACACCCAAATGTGGTGACATTGCGAGGGTACTATTGGGGGCCCACCCAGCATGAAAAGCTCATTCTCTCAGATTACATCTCTCCTGGAAGCCTTGCAAGCTTTCTGTATGGTAAGATCTTTCTATTTTTTCTTTCTCGATCCATTTTCTTTTCTTCCTGTTATTACCTTCACTATGTGAGTATTGTATGTTCAGTATACAGTATAATCAGGTACTAGTCACCCTGCCAGTGCATGTATTGTTAATCCAGACCATATAACTAATGGGCTGCCTCTTCGGTGGACCATAAACTGACTGAGTAGTTGCATATTTTTGAGGGTCATTCACTGGCTATAAGTCTGGAAGCAGTTAACCAATTGGATGATTAGGATTTTCCTATTGAATGATTTTGGGATATGTTCCATCCCATTCAGGAATTGGCTTGTCACTTACATTGTCTGAATAGCTACATGTGTACCAATAGATGGACTGGTCTCACTTGATTTTTCTTGTTTCATGTAAACGAGAATTGTTTCTCTTTTAATGTTTATTGTGAAAATTGCCTACCTTTTTCTATTATTTTTCTGAAGAACTGGATTCTGTGGGATGATTGTTCCATCAATACTAGAATACTTTGTTTCCCTAATAATTTATCATGTCTATATATTGCTGCTTCTATTTCTCATATTATATATTGTTTGTTTTTGGAGAGAAGATTTTTTTTTCCTTGGACTGGAGAGAAGCTTGAAGACTTTTCTTTGCAATTCATAGTAATTAGCTCCCTAGTGCCCAAGTATTAATTTCCTACCTGAGAAGTACTCAGACAGCAGAACAGTATTCTGGGCCCTTCAATCAATTAGCCATTCATCTTAGGGTCATTGACTAAAAATATACCCATGTGATTAACACTGGAAAAAAAATGTGATTGGTCGCGCACTCTTTTTCATTTTATCAAAATAAAAGTTAGGCAAACTAAACCACATGGTTATTCATATTTTCCAGAGTCAATTCGACTAGCCATATCATTTAACTAATTGTCCAGCAACGCTTTTGGGCTCTCTGGTCAACGCAACGCATCTCATCGATTGCATCCATATTATATTTTTTCTTATTTATTTTTTAAATATCCTTTATTGATTGTGCTGCCAACTTTCTTTATTAATGAGATAGATGGTTTATATGCGGATCTGCATCACGAATAGACTTGCACAACAGTTCCTATTTATCCCTGAACAAATGATAGAAGTTCCTTTTCTTTCTTGCTGATTTTTTTATCCATATAATTGGAAAGAATGTTTGGCACATAATATAATCTTTGATACTTTTCTTTGTTATTTCTTTTTTCTATATCCAGTTTTAGGGGATCCTTTCTTACCCTTATTTATTTTTGCTACTGATGCATGCATCTTTTCATACAAATCTTTTGTATCAGACTAAATATATGAAAGAAACCTCAACTTTTTCTCATATATATTTCCAGATTATAACTCTTCTTATTTCATCTGTGAACACTTTATAAGCTTGGATTTTCTGATATATCTATTTATTTAGATCGACCAGGAAGAAAGGGTCGGCCATTATCTTGGACCCAAAGGCTCAAAATTGCAGTTGATGTCGCACGTGGGCTGAATTATCTCCATTTTGACCGTGCTGTACCACACGGCAACCTCAAGGCAACAAACATACTGTTAGATGGGTCTGATCTTAACGCAAGTGTTTCAGATTACTGCCTTCACCGCCTCATGACCCAAGCAGGCACTTTCGAACAGATCCTCGATGCGGGGGTCTTGGGCTATCGTGCACCAGAGTTAGCAGCTTCCAAGAAGCCATCACCCTCTTTCAAGTCGGATGTTTATGCCTTTGGGGTGATATTGTTGGAACTTTTGACAGGGAAATGTGCCGGAGATGTGGTTTTGGGTGAGGAAGCAGGGGTTGATCTGACAGATTGGGTGCGATTGAGGGTGTCAGAAGGGCGTGCCTTGTATTGTTTTGATGGCTTGCTGACACCGGAGATGGGGATTCCAGCTGCAGAGAAAGGCATGAAGTCAGTCATGGGAATAGCACTGAGATGTATACGCGCAATTTCTGAGAGGCCGGGGATCAAGTCTATTTATGAGGATCTATCCTCTGTATAGTCCAAGTGTAGTCTCTTTCATCCATCTCCAGTGGGACTTAGACTTATCTGAGATTTGATGATTATAATCCCAATGACTGTCACCCTTTCAGAGTCTTGGTTTTGGCTTCCCATGGGGTGTTCGCGAAGAAGTGTTTTTCAAAGGCTTCTGTTTACTATTGTAATGGTGCACAAAATGTGGAGTTAGATTCAAATTTACAGTGAAAAGCTTCAATACACACACTATCACACTGTAAAAATCGGCCACTCGTCCTAAGGTCCACCAGCTTGTAAAAAGCTTCAATACACAGGAGAGAGGCAACTTTGGGCATTTCAATCAACACGAATTTATGTTGGTCATAACTTTTTTGATTAGTTGAAATAGAACATACACTATCACATTTACACACACACAAAATCCGTAGCACAAGCTACAGCTCCTACACAACCCTCTCAAAAAGGAGAAGGAGGTGGTGCTTTATAAAGGGCAGGTGATCCTCTCCAGTTATAACCGGCCCTGGCAGAACCGGTTATAACGAGCGTCCAACGCGTGTCCCAAACTTTGGGCGCCAAACTCTCCGTTAATCTTCTCCCGTTAGCGAGCCGTTTCAAGCCCCGTCTTCTCATTTTCAAAAAAAAACCCGACTTCCCCAAATCACCCAACTCTCCCAAATCTGTGTGTAACCAAAAGTCCAAGAGAGGAAGCCGCAAGCCTTATTCCAACGATTCGGGTAGCCGGTGCCGACGAGATTTCGGATTCCGGCGAGCATCCGGCGAGCATCAGTTCCTACTGGTGAAGGCCCCTCTATTTTACCTTCATTTGCTTTGAATCGAATGCTCTCTCCAACTAATGCTCTCTGCAACTGATTTACCCAACTCTTGTCGAGAACCAACCCTTATTCCGGCCATTTTTGGGTAACCAGCGCCTACAGGTGAAGATTCCTCTGTTTCACCCTCCGACTGTCTTCTTCATCAATTTTTATCTCCGTTTCAGGTAATATTTATGGATGAACATATTTGGATCTATAAATTTTTGAACATTCTAAATTTTCGATCTAGTTTAAAGTAGTAAATGAATCATATATTTAGACACCAGACGAATCAATGATTTACCAGAATCTTTTTCTAATCAAACTACTTCTGGATCTGCTCATGAAAGAGGGCCAAGATACTTTGATTTCTTACATTTTAGAAAATAGGGTCATATGTGTCTTTCGTACATGTTAATTCGAATTAGTGAATATTATATTCTTTAATTTATATGATTACTACTATTTATTCAACAAATTAGATTGATTGATACGAGTTGATTTTCTGTTACGATAAATTGATGAAACAATAGCTGGTCCAATAGCTGCTTCAGCGGCTGCGATAGCTATAACAAAAATCGAGAAAATGTCTCCTTTTAATTGGCGACTATCAAAAAAATCAGAAAATGTTACGAAATTCATATTAACTGCATTCAGTATAAGTTGGAAGAAGCCTAATGATCTTTTAAAACCCTTTAAGGGTTTATATCATTTCTACTGTTGCTTGTTACGGGATTTCTATTGTTTCCCTGACTGTCTTCTTCTTCCATTGCGTGTTAATCTTGCTTAAAAGAGATATTAAATGAATGTTTGATATCTCTCTAGGCTTGGAACTCGACCAATGAGTCCAGTTCTCTTTCTAGGATGCGTAGCTTTGCCATGAGGATATTCCCAAATTCAGGGCTGTATGAGCATGGAAAGACATATGGGTAGTCTGTATAGATTCCAAAAAACCTTCTTCAATGAGGAGCTCTAGGGTGAAGCTTACATGGGCTGCATATGTGTGGTGTGTGTGTGTGTGAGTTTGCATGTGGTGTGTTTGCTTGGGTGGTGTGAGTATTCCCTTGTCTTTGCCTTCCGTCATTGCCTTGTGGTATGATTGAGTTTACCAAAAAAACCAGAACACCTTTTAGGGTGAGAGTTTAGTCCCACATCGGGTATCTACCCGAGCATGTTGTCCCATATAAGTTCCTTGGCGCCTCAAACGGTTGGTACACGTTTTGAGGAGCTCTAGGGTGAAGCTTACATGGGCTGCATGTGGTGTGTGTGTGAGTTTGCATGTGGTGTGTGTGTGTGTGTGTTTGCTTGGGTGGTGTGAGTATTCCCTTGTCTTTGCCTTCAATCATTGCCCTGTGGTATGATTGAGTTTACCAAAAAAAAAACAAGATAACAAGGATTCTGTAGTTACTATTAGGCTGAAATCCACTGAAGCCCTCTTAATACTTGTTATCTGTTCCCATGTTTGAACCCCAATTAACAGAACCCATCTTATCCCCCACCCTAAGCCATCCAATCAATATCTTATACCAATCGTTAAATGAATTGGCAAGAGGCCATCTTACTTCGTCAAAGCTTATTGTTTTATCATGAGAAAAATCAAGTCATTCATCTCCATCTCACAATTTGCCTGCTGAAAGATTACACCAAAATGCATCCCAAGCTCTTCCCATCTCCCCTTCTCTTCATCTTGATAATCTTCCTTGTCTTGGTCCTTGTTCTGATATCGTTGTGCGACGCCAACGAGCGATTCCTAAACTGCAGTCGGCCATTTGAGTGTGGAAGCCTCGGAAGCATCATGTACCCTTTCTGGGGAAGGGACCGACCCGATTATTGCTGACATCCCAGGTTTGAGCTGGATTGCCAAGATGATATCCCGGAGATACAAATTATGTTAGAAAGCTACCGGGTTCTGGGAATCTCATCGGAGTCCCGGATTCTCAAAGTTGCTAGAGAGGATTTCTGGAACAATAGATGTCCCGGTCGCTTTGCTAATGGCGCCCTTAATTTCACTATCTTCAATTATGCTTCCACTGTTCAGAACCTTACTTTATACTACGGTTGCACCATTAACAACATCCCCTCAATTCTGATCTTTGGGCAATCCAGTGCATTTTACTGCACTATAAATAGCACCACTCTCAATGCTTCCTACACTACTAGACCAATCCCAAGTAATGATAACCTTTGGAAATGCAATCATAGGCACACTATGCGTAATATAATTACATTTTGGGAAAGAATATCACACCTATAATGCCAGTATTAGTAAATCTACCATAAGGGCAATTAGTTTTTTTTTTTTTACACTGGTGGTAAATATCTGCAATTGATAACCCAAACCATCTCAAATTATACTACATGAAAGCCAAGGACGGGGAGGTCGACGTGGCAGTTAGGGAGGGATTTCAGGGATTTATTCCACGTGTCCTTTTGTTATTGGTTATGATTTAAAGAATTAAGTTGGTAGTGGCGGTTGTGTCCGTTCAAGGGTTACAACCCTTTTTATTCAACAGCCTTTGATTTTCTTAGTGTTTCGGGTAGGGATGCAACTGTTCAGTTTTTGGTGGGTTTTGAATGAGGATGCAACTACTTTATTGAGAGAATTTTTAGGAAATTTTTCAGAGGATATCAACATTATCTTTTGAAACATCACAACCCAAGTAAGAGGGCTACGCCTCTTCTTCCTCTAACGTTTAGAATATGAAATGGTGCATAGAAAAGATGCACCGATTGGAATGTACAAAAGGGTGCATTGATTCAAATAGTTGCAACGGTTTCATTCCTTCAATTACATCTACATCTATAAAATAGGGTTTAGACTAGGATGAGAGCATAAGATGAGAGAGATGCGTGCCGCCTGTATCAAGATTCAATTACCGCAATTTAATGTGCTTGCCGGAATACAATGACTGTTCCCGACGTTCTTCTTTGCACGGTTACTTTTGTGGGCATACGTATAATATGATGACAACTCCCATATTCATGTATTTTTCATCCGCTGAGAGTAATCTCTGCTGTTTCCAATTTAATTTTGGAAGTCGCATAATTAAAGGAAGGAAACATTTGTATTAAGGTATCTTCTCTTTGGTTCTATGTCTAAATTTTTAAATTTTAATTTTATCAATTGTGTGACAGTACTATGTAAAGGCATCCTGTTAATGTTGCATGGTTTACCTTTTTTTAATATGATCTTCTACATGATTGACCGTAGTTTGGGAGAGTTTTGAAATGAAAATATTAAGAAAAATCCGGGGAATTAGATGCCGGTTTGACTTTGTCACAGTTTGATAATTTTGGAAGTGATTCATCATTGAAGACATGGTTGCAACTCGGAATGTGTGGTGAGATGTATTTGTTATCTTGCATTTTGCTTTTACTAGTACCCATTGAGAAATTAAGCCTTATTAGATTGAAGTTAGTTTTACAAAAATGAGTAGTGATAAGCGGACCCATGGATCACATTTGCTAACCTAAGGCATCCACCAATAGGTGTGGTGAGCATTTTAGAGGGGGGGGGGGGGGGGGGGGGGGGGGAGGGGCATCCACCAATAGGTGGATGCCTTAGGTTAGCAAATGGGATCCATGGGTCCGTTAACTATTTCCCAAAAAAAATTTGGTTTAAAATTGTATGTTTCTTCTCAGTCTTATATCTAACAGGGTATCTAGAGTTGAAAAAAGTTGTCATTACAATCTTTTGCTGTTAACTTGCAGTAGTGAAATAGTCATGGATTCCAGTAACGGCAATTACACTGAAGACATTACCAGTCTAGTCCTCTGTTTTGTTTATTTTTCAACCTTTAAGAGATCACAGGGAAACCAATGAAGTTCTGAGAACGCGAATTTGTCCATAGAATGGGAGGAATTTATGATAGGGCTGACGAGTGGTGAGTTCTGAGTTGGAACTTATTTTGTGGTTACCAACAACACTACTTGGAACATGACTCTTTGGAAGCCCTTTGCGTCAAGGGCTCTTTAACTTAAGACCGATAGAGATGTCACACGTCTCTCTAAAAAAAATTCAAAGTACACCTACCCTTTTTCTTATGTTGTGAGAGAGAGACTATCATCTGATGAAAGTCTAGAGATGGGTCCTTGATGATGTATGGAAATCATATCTTGCTTTTATTACATAGAAAACGAAGAATGTAACGACCTAAAACTAAGTTCATTTGTGTTGAATCTTGGATATTCATAGAAACAGGAAACTCTTAGATAATGGTTCAGACTTAATATCCTGTGGTTGCCCAAGTAATGACCTCTATCACCCTGACACAAGTAGCCCACTTGATTTCAAATTTCATAGATATGTGAATGTGTTTCCATTTGGATTTTAGGGATCATGCATATTTGTGTTTCCATGATTTTTTTACTCATGCTTTTTCATATACCCAAAAAAAAAATTTATATTCTCTTCCATTGCTATAATGTCCTCTCAAACCAAACAGTGTTTTTAAAGTATCTAATATTGTGTATTTATATAGAAATGACCCAATTCAAATGAGTAGTGATGTGTTTGTGACTTGGCCTCCAAGCTACTGTATCTGGGATGGAATCCAACATTGAGCTTCATTGCTTGTGCAACGACCTATAGCTTGAACATGTATTATGCATAGCACTGTACTTTCTATTTAGAGAGTGTGTGAAAAAAAACATCTCAAATCAAATAACAGTAATTGACATGTTTTTGGTCATTGGTTCTCCCAGTGTTTCACTTTCCACTCTAGTTCTCCCTCTATGTGAATGTTGTCCAATTAAGAAGAGAAGAGATTTGAATATAGGGATGATACTTATATTTTCTCTGAATGCATGAAAGGATCTTGGTGTAGAAGTTCAGAGCTTTATTAGGAAATGCTATATCCTGGGTTTTATCAATCATATCTCACCACTGAGTAGAATTTGATTCCTTAGTTCTTATATTTTATTTTTATTACCTGTTCTTGAATTTTTTAATCTTGTTCTAAATGTTTTAACATGCTTTTCTTTGTTCTTTACATGCCTCTTTAGTGCGGATATGGATATCGATAAGGAGGTTCGAACGGCACGGATGTTATCATTTGATATAGAAGAGAGTGGGGAAAAATCAAAATCTCTTGGGGAAGATGATAGTGAGGGTCATATTGGCAGTGGATGTGAAGCAATTGAAGATCAATCAAAGAGCATTGATACACTGAATCCCAAACTTGGAATGGAGTTTCAAACCACTGACAGCGCATATGACTTTTATAATGAATATGCTAGAATAATTGGTTTCAGCATTAGAAAGGAGTGGTTAAACAAAAATAAGTTTGGTGCGGTGAAGAGTAGGAAGTTTTGTTGTTCGAGAGAAGGTAGTAAAAAAGAGGATAAACGGATTGTGAAACAACACCGTGACAATACTAGAGTCAATTGCAAGGCAGAAATGGTTGTTTCATTACAATTAAACGGTAAATATTATGTTTCAAAGTTTGAGCCAACTCACAACCATCATTGTACACCAAAGAAAGCCTACATGTGCAGGTCACGAAGATCAATTACTGTTGCTCAGGCTATTCAAACTGATATAGCAGAGAGTGTTGGTATAGCACCAAAGGCAGCATATGACTTGATTAGTGCACAAGTTGGAGGACAGGAGAATGTTGGTTTTCTTCCTGTGGACTATAGAAATTATCTACGTTCAAAGCGGATGAGATCCATGGAGAGGGGAGATGCAGGGGGCATATTACAATATTTGCAGAAGATGTCAATGGAGGACTTTGGTTCTTTTTATGCCATACAAGTTGATCTTGAAGATCAAATAACAAACATCTTTTGGGCGGATTCAGAAATGGTGATGGACTACGAGGCATTTGGGGACGTAGTTTGTTTTGACACAACATACAGGACAAACAATTATGATCGGCCATTTGCACCATTCGTAGGAGTTAATCATCATAAACAAACTATTTTATTTGGTGCAGCTTTAATGTATGATGAAACTATTGAGTCCTTTGAGTGGGTGTTTAAGACCTTCCTAGATGCAATGTCGGACAAGAAGCCCAAGACAATCCTCACCGACCAAGACAAGGCAATGTCCAATGCAATATCTTCAGTGATGCCTACTACTTATCATCGCATATGTGTATGGCATATGTATCAGAATGCTGCAAAACATCTTGGTTATGTATTTAGTGCGTCAGAAACTTTTAATACGGATTTCAGTAGATGCATTTATGATTATGACGATGAAGCAGACTTTCTTGATGCTTGGGAACTTATGCTAGATAAGTATGATCTTAGAGAGAATGCATGGCTACAACAAATATTCAGTGAAAGAGAAAAGTGGGCTTTAGTTTATGGAAGAAATACATTTTGTGCAGATATGAAAAGCACACAACGGAGTGAGGGTATGAACAGTGTTTTGCGAAAATACTTGCATCGTAGCTATGATTTGTTACGGTTTTTTCCACAATTTGAAAGATTGGTGCGCGATCAACGAAAGGCTGAATCAATTGCTGATTTTAACATGACACAAAGTGAACCAAATTTGATAATGGAGGTTCCACTGTTGATTAGTTCAAAGGAAAAGTACACACCGGAGATTTTTAAACTCTTTCAAGCAGAATATTGCTTGGGAATGAGTTGTATAGCAAAGTTACATGGCAACCTTGGATCTATTATCACATACACAGTTATATGGGTTAAGAAAAATCGAGAATACACGGTTACATTTGACTCTTTAGATGACACGGTGTCTTGTTCGTGTAAGAAATTCGAGTTCGCCGGAATTTTATGTGGGCATGCATTGAGAGTCATTGATATACGGGGTTTACAGGAGGTCCCAGGTAGATATATTTTACAGAGATGGAGAAAAGACGCAAAAGGTCAAATGGTACGTAGCACTCTACCAACTGTAGCTTCGGAAGGGGATATGGCATTGTCACATCGTTACAGACATTTGATGCATCTGAGCATGAAAGTGAACACGAGGGCTGCAGAAAATGAACACGCATATGGGGTTGCTGTGAGATGGATGGAATATGCGTGGAAACAAGTGGAAGAAACATTCCAAAAAACAACTCAATTATCGAAACCTCTAATAATTGAGTCACATGAGACAATTGTCAACACTTGTGGGCAAGAACATGGAAGCATTCAACCTTACATGGAACTAGATAATGTTACTAGGCTAACTCAAGTCAAGGGGGTTAAGCAAAGGGAGCGAGCTTGTAAGGGAAGGCCTAGAATTAAGAATTGTTTGGAGAAAAGAGGAAAAACAAGGCGTTCTACAAAGACACCATTCTCCACCTTACCTAATTCATCTGGTCCCATAGGGCACTCAAACCCTTTCACTCCACCTATTCAAGTTCCACCTAATCAACTTATGCAGGTTAGTCCAATATATATGTTGCCTTTCATTTAGTTTATTGATTGTTTAAGTCATTTAGTAACTTTAAAGACATTACATAAATAATTTCTGTGTTAAATAGGGATTCACATATCAACAAGTCCAACCAATCAGTGTGGATCCATATATGTATCAGCAATCCCATAGTCATCAGATGCTTCAACTCATGTTTCAACAATCCCAATTCAATCCATGCATGTATCAACTCTCTCAAGAATCCATCTTTAACACATCTCAGATGATTCAGGTAAATCTTAATGCCTTAAAGCCCTATTTTGCGTTTCGTAATATTTTGGTTTGTTAAAAATGCATTTTATACAGGAATCACAATTTCCCATCAGACAACAACAGTCTTTTGTCGGTAGTACCTCACCGGGAGAGACCATTTCGAATGTTATGGGTGAGTTATATGTGAAATGATTTGGTTGTTGAGTATTGTATGACCTAGATATTTGTTTGATACTGATCTCAGAAATAACCCATTTTATAGGAAGTATACAAAAGGATGCAGGGAACGAACATGAATCGGTTGCCGAGTAATCCTAAACTGCGAGTGGTAATGATTTAAATATCATTTTCATGAATAAATAGTGTCTAGTCAGACCATTTATTTCCTTTATTACTCTTCTGTGAAGTGTTTACTTTTAAACATCATGTTCATTAAAACCATTTATTTGAACAAATTTTATAGTTTGCTTGCCAGATGCAGTCATGTTAGTTAGGGACTCATAAATGTAGAATCACCTAAGTCAAACCCAAAGCTAAATTGATGCCTCTTTTTTCGTTCTTTTCACCCAAAGAGAAAAAGTTAAAAGGAAAAATATCTTATTTCAGCCATTTTATGGAAGTATAATATGGATTTCATGGATTACTTATTTCAGTTTACTTGATGTTTCTGCATTTGCTTATGATCGATTTCCATCTCAAGAATTCAAACTGTCCAATGCCAATGTGGCTCGCTGATTTGTTCTGTCATGAGCTGCTAAGCTTGAATGGGCATATCATATTGTACACCTTGATATGTGAATTTATGTCTCAATCACTATTTTAGGGACTTTAGCTGTCATTCTACTTTATTCTAACCACCTATAACTTGTAACCGCAGAGGAATAAGAAGTTGCGACCGTTGAAAGCAGCAAAGAAGTTGCAATGGTCGAAAGCACTGAGGGTCGTGGCATGCCTTTTATGGAATATTGTTTTGATGATCTTCACTTGCAGCACCACCTAGTTTAGATGACTTTTATGGAATTTAATCCATTATGTTGGTTGTTTTGTAAACTCATGACCTTTTTATTACTACCGGGGTAGCAATTTATATGGCAGTTGATCAAATCCATTATGTTGGTTGTTTAGGTAGCACTTTAGATGGCAGCTAGTTTGCCATTCTTCTTATCGAGTTATTGGTGTTCTTAATGGCTTTTGTTATATGATTATGTGGATTTTATGGTATGTTCATGATGAACTGAAGACATTTCAATGTCATTTCCATATGAAAACATCTGGATTATCCCAGCTATTCAGTCTATTCCAATCTTTGTTTTGTTTTTTAGATGACGGTTTTTGTTGATAAGGGATATTCAGAGAAACTACTCTGTTTAGCTCATGAACAATTCTGGACTATTAAATCAGTTAATTTTGCCTTACATGGTAGTATGCGTGTTTGCTAATATTGTTAGACATATAGTTATGACAATTCACATAAATGCCTAAATTCTGTAGGTAGCTACTGTCATCCACTTGTTGGATTTTATAAGGTTTCCTTTAGATCTACCCATATTCGCATGTGGGGTGAAACCTGATTTCACTTTGAAGGTCTCCTTGGTTAAAGATCTAGTTGCTTTGATTTGTGGATTTCTTTCTTGATTATTTGGGGACTTTTGAACCATCCAAACGAGTTACATTCATTTATTGCTTAAAAATTAAAAAATTAAAAAAAAATTAATTATTGTGCTGAGACCAACTTCAAATTGTGTTGAGTATTGGCTACCTAGAAATGGTCCTTTTTTTTACTTGATTTTTAATCTCAAAAACCGAATAAACCAAGTACAGACCACCTATTTGGCCAACATCCATACCGATCTATCGTTTGTTTTATTGCGATAGATCAGTATAGGATACCGATCTATCGCGAGAAAACCAATGATCTCCAATCCAGAATTGGGAGAAATAGTCAAGCACAGGCCACCTTCCAGGCCAATATCCATACCGATCTATCGTTTGTTTTATTGCGATAGATCAGTATAGGATACCGATCTATCGCGATAAAACCAAAGATCTCCAATCCAGAATTGGGAGAAATAGCCAAGTACAGACCACCTTCCAGGCCAATATCCATACCGATCTATCGTTTGTTTTATTGCAATAGATCAGTATAGGATACCGATCTATCGCGATAAAACCAACGATCTCCAATCAAGAATTGGGAGAAATAGCCAAGCACAGGCCACCTTCCAGGCCAATATCCATACCGATCTATCGTTTGTTTTATTGCGATAGATCAGTATAGGATACCAATCTATCGCGATAAAACCAAAGATCTCCAATCCAGAATTGGGAGAAATAGCCAAGCACAGGCCACCTTCCAGGCCAATATACATACCAATCTATCGTTTGTTTTATTGCGATAGATCAGTATAGGATACCGATCTATCGCGATGCAACCAACGATCTCCAATCCAGAATTGGGAGAAATAGCCAAGCACAGGCCACCTTCCAGGCCAATATCCATACCAATCTATCGTTTGTTTTATTGCGATAGATCAGTATAGGATACCGATCTATCGCGATAAAACCAACAATCTCCAATCAAGAATTGGGAGAAATAGCCAAGCACAGGCCACCTTCCAGGCCAATATCCATACCGATCTATCGTTTGTTTTATTGCGATAGATCAGTATAGGATACCGATCTATCGCGATAAAACCAAAGATCTCCAATCCAGAATTGGGAGAAATAGCCAAGCACAGGCCACCTTCCAGGCCAATATCTATACCGATCTATCGTTTGTTTTATTGCGATAGATCAGTATAGGATACCGATCTATCGCGATGCAACCAACGATCTCCAATCCAGAATTGGGAGAAATAGCCAAGCACAGGCCACCTTCCAGGCCAATATCCATACCAATCTATCGTTTTTTTTATTACGATAGATCAGTATAGGATACCGATCTATCGCGATAAAACCAACGATCTCCAATCAAGAATTGGGAGAAATAGCCAAGCACAGGCCACCTTCGACGCCAATATCCATACCGATCTATCGTTTGTTTTATTGCGATAGATCAGTATAGGATACCGATCTATCTCGATAAAACCAACGATCTCCAATCAAGAATTGGGAGAAATAGCCAAGCACAGGCCACCTTCCAGGCCAATATCCATACCGATCTATCGTTTGTTTTATTGCGATAGATCAGTATAGGATACCGATCTATCGCAATAAAACCAACGATCTTCAATCCAGAATTGAGAGAAATAGCCAAGTACAGGGCACCTTCCAGGCCAATATCCATACCGATCTATCGTTTGTTTTATTGCGATAGAGCAGTATAGGATACCAATCTATTGTGATAAAACCAACGATCTCCAATCCAGAATTGGGAGAAATAGCCAAGCACAGGCCACCTTCCAGGCCAATATCCATACCGATCTATCATTTGTTTTATTGCGATAGATCAGTATAGGATACCGATCTATCGCGATAAAACTAACGAGCTCCAATCCAGAATTGGGAGAAATAGCCAAGCACAGGCCACCTTCCAGGCCAATATCCATACCGATCTATCATTTGTTTTATTGCGATAGATCAGTATAGGATACCGATCTATCGCAATAAAACCAACGAGCTCCAATCCAGAATTGGGAGAAATAGCCAAGCACAGGCCACCTTCCAGGCCAATATCCATACCGATCTATCATTTGTTTTATTGCGATAGATCAGTATAGGATACCGATCTATCGCGATAAAACCAACGATCTCCAATCCAGAATTGGGAGAAATAGCCAAGCACAGGCCACCTTCCAGGCCAATATCCATACCGATCTATCGTTTGTTTTATTGCGATAGATAAAACCAACGATCTTCAACCCACAATTAGGAGAAATAAGCCAAGTAACTGCACCGATCTATCGTTGTTTGTTTTATTGCGTAAATGACTATACTAGATATTTGCAACCCAAAAATGGTTCTATTACAATTGATAGATGTAATGTGCTACAGAAGAGAACCACTCTCTTAAAGTAAATTATCTTAATTGGTTTACTTATCATTTGTAACATTGTACATTCCTGTTATTGAAGATTGGATAAAGGGTCATTTCAACTAGTAGTATACAAAAGAGGCATTGAGGGTGAACCTGCACCAAGTAACCATACTTAATAAACCAAGTCCAAGATGGTAACAAAAATCCAAGCCACGTGAATTGAAATTTATGGGGGATTGAAAACCACACTTTTACAGACAATATAACACTATAAGAACCAAGAAATCAACTACATCTCAATTGAAATGGGTAGATGGTACCAAAAAATACATCAACTTTGTATACTTCTGCATCTATCCCTGATGTGATAAAAATTAGTAATGTCTACTACATCAACTTTGCATTTCTTCCATTCATCTACATTCCTCAATTACAGCAGTGCAGCACCGGTCATTAGCTCGAAAGCCATTCTCTTTCTGAAATGCACAATGTCGGCCTGAAAAAACATTTGACAGAAATAAGTATTGCCCTTACAAGTGTGCTTACACATGTATGCTTTAACCAAAAAAAAAAAGTGTGCTCACACATGTATGCTTTAAAGGTATTTGTGCTTACCTGTTTGAAAGCGATCGGTAGGTCGGAACACAGGAAGTCTATGTACTTCAAAACAAATACCCCGCAATCGCGACTAATAACATACAAAAAGAGTGAATATATTTATAATGACAATGAATTTGTTTAGTAGAGTATTTAGTACAACTTACACATTTTGCTGCTTTGGTACATAAGTAATCTCCTTCATTACCCATTCACCACCTTCCAAGGCACACTTATCCCCGGTCATATGGAATAGTCCAGGGATGCACTCTTTTAACACTTGCACTTCAGTTGCATATCTCTCCTCCAAATTTTTGTAGAGCGAGTCGAAGAGTAATATCTCCCTCTTGGGAGGTTCCAGAACAACCAAAGCCCAGTGGCTTTCATGGTAGAAAGGGAGATATACCCTTTCACACTGCCACATTGTTGGCAATCCAGACTGTGGGCCGGCAGCAATATGAAGGCATTTATGAATCTTCCCACTAATACCCCTTTGTAGGTCTTCATCTTGCACTTTCTTATATTCTTGAAAGTCCAAGATCTGACGAGCTAGAAAATCCTATCACCATAAAAATAGAAAACCTCTTAGATATAGAATGAAAGAATTAAATTCAATAAATGTAGTTAATTGTACCATGAACCACAGTTTTCCGAAAGAACACTCCTGGGTGTACACATCTGGATGGCCCGCATGTCGAAGGGTCAACAACTCCATATACGCATTAATATGCTGAGTCATACAGTGCTAATTATTACAATCTCTTAAAATATATTATATTGAATCATACATTGCTAAGTTAAAACTCAATACCTCTGAAGTGACTAATCGTGTTGGCGTTGCCAAATCATAGAGCAATTCGGGTGTCATGGCAATGTTGTAAACAAGTATTGGGCTATGAAGTAAAAAAAAAAAGAGAAACTTCAGATTAAACTAATAACTAAGAAAACATTAAATAAAACTAACAACCTGAGTATGGTACCTTGTCTTATCGCCTTCTTTGTTAAGGTATTGGGCTAGTCTCTTTCCTTCTTCTTTACTTATTCGTCTCATTGGTTTTATTATACATATGGATGGCACCGCTCGCTTCCTCTTCTTAGTAACCAAGAAGGGTGAGCGAAGGAAACGAGACTTTACACTCAGTCTCTGCAGCATCTTTGGCTGCTGAAACATAAACGTTATGTACTTCAAGTGTTAACGAAATAAAAAAAGTTAAAGGTACAAGACTTGCACGAGTTAGAGAATACCTGTTGGGACCCTTGTGTAGTAATGTTCTGCATGGGGTCACTGTCAACCATCATCTCTGACCCATCATACATATCGAGATCCTCTTGTTGATTAACCTCCTGTCGTTTGGTAATCCTAAAATATTAATCACATATGCGCATGCAATAGATAAATGGTGATTTGGTTTAAATAGAGATTATAGAGGACCTTCATACAACTCTCTTTGTGGATGTGCCTATCATCCTTCATTTCTCTTAACTCTGTCTTGAACTGAAGAAATTGTGATGATAAATTATCAACTCTAATTGACAATTGGCCCACCTGCTCCTTTAAGTTCACCAATTTGCTGGTCAATATGTTGCAGTCTTTCAAACATAGAAGCAAAATCAAGTGCCTACATTTAACATTATGGTTATTTGTGCATTATGCAATAGACGCTAGCCAATACAATATACACATCGAAAATAAAGAATACCACTTACATGTTTTGTTCTACTCTTTTTATTATGACCCGTTGAGGGTGAACCTTCCTCAAACCCAACTTCATCCTCCTCATCCCCAACTTCCTCCTCGTCTTCCTCTTCCTCCTCTTCATCCTCTTCCTCCTCTTCATCCTCTTCTTGGGCAGCTGTCATTGAGGTGGAAGGCACCCTAACAAGGACATCCTTCACCACTTGTTCTTCTTTTTCCAAATCGGTCAAGACTAGCTCTTTTTTCAACTTAAGCTATGTGAACACCCCATTTTTTACACCCCTAAAATTCCACTCACCTCTTATTTTATTTTATTTCATTATCTTATTTCATTTTATTTTATTTTATTTAGTTTTTTTATTTTATTTTAGGGAGAGAGAGAGAGAGGAACCCCATGTTTAAAGCCCATGGGCAAAAATCCAGTCCGTGTGATTCTCGACCCAATAGCAAAGCCTACAACCTAATCTCAAACCCCAAAAGTCCACACCCTAAATCAAAAGCCCAAGGCCCATGAGATATCTATAAAAGCCTGGAGTGGGGGATTTCATCAGAGAATATCCCAACCATTTACGGGTTGCAGAGCTCGGTCACTCTCCCTCGATTTCTCCCATTCCATTTCTTCTCTCTTCCCGCCGACTGCAGCCTCAATTTCAACCGCCATCGTCGCCGGCGAAGGTGTGCTCTTCTCATGAAAATCAACGGCGAGTTCCCTCCTAATCTCGGCGTCTTCAAGTTCAGGTCCAAGCTGCAGCATATCAACTGAGTTCACTCCATCTCCTCCGGCCAAATCCCTGTTCTCTCGATTCATCGTTCATCAGGTAATAACCCTTATCTCTTTTGATTTTCTCCTTTGTTTGATCTAATTCTTTCTTATTTAGAATTCTTAGATCTAGATCTAGAATTTCTCTTCTCTGTCGTCCGATTTATCTTCTTTTGGGAATCTTACCTACTGTAGAAAACTTTCTTCGACCAGCACCTCGTCTCTGGCGATCCATTCTTCGGGCGAGTTGCAAGCTAGCATCTATCGAGAGCTCCTCTACGCCGATCATCACTGGTTCTTATCCGGCGGCTACAGCTCATCGTTTCTTGCTCTCTCAGATCTAGATCGCCTCGGAAACCATTTGCAACGGTAATCCCCATCTCCGGTGCCAAGCCTCATCCTCGAGTCGTCCATCTTCCCCGGCCGGCGATTTCAGCATTGATCTAGTGGATCGATATTTTCCGGCCAATCCTCTTTTAACTCCGTAGGTGGTCTCCCGTATCCATGTCCTCGTTTTTTTATCTAGATTCAGACTTATTTTATTTTTATTATTCATTTGTTCGGTTGTGATTTTTTTTCCGATCAAGCCTGACTTCCAGCAGCTTCATACCAGTCCGGTGATCTTCTCAATCCGGCAATTTTCGAAAGCAGGGGTACCTCACTTCTGGTTCACTATACCTCATCGTTTGTTCCTTTCTGGCCAACTCAGTCCTCAGGTAATTCCCAGCTTATCGTTCGAATCGTTTCTCTTTTCTGACTCCATCGTCAATTTGAACGATCTCTCTGTTTCAGATTGATATTAATCCAGATTTATATTTACAAATCTAGACCCCTTGATCAAGATTTATAAGCTTGGATCTACTTCATCGTGTATATATTTTTTCTGTTATTTGATTTTTTTTTTCTTTCTTTCTTTCTTGCAGGAAAAAGGATCCAGCCATATCGCTGGTTTCTTTGGATCTCGGTTTTCAACTTTTATTTTATTATTTTTTCTATTTTTTCTTTTCTTGGTAGACCCATTGTTCTGTGGGTTGAGTGCCAGTGAGACTGAGTGTCTTGTTTGCGCCATTTTCGTTTCCCCGGAGCAGCGGCGATACCAACATCATTTTCTGTCAACCTCCATCAACCGCACGTAGGTATGCATTTTTCTTGTTTATATATCTTTTTGGCATGTTAGATTAATTTAGAAAGGGGTGTCAAGATTTAAATCTTTTGGGCCTTTTGGGTTGGGCCGTAATTGGCAAGTTGGAAGCCCCCTTTAGAATCTTTTCCCAATTTTTGGGCTTACCTCTTGAGGCCTCAGAATGATAGTGGACCAAAGCCAATTGACCATTAGTGGTCAATGGGCCTTGGCCCATTAACTTTCTCTTCAAGCTCATTTATTCTGTTGTGTATGTATATATTATCCATGTATGTGCAATAGGGATAGGCCGCGATTTTTCTTTTCCTATTATGCTTACATTGGGCACTTAGATAGTTTTCATTTTTTTATTAACCCTAAATAAGTGGCCCACCCCGTTAGTTAGTCCTACAAAAAAATCAAAAAATATAAAAAAGACTAAAATAACTTAAAGGTACTGGTCTATCCTCCCTTGGGACCTAGAGCAGGGTCCGTATTTAAACCATAGCCTCTTTTGGTTTAAGGCCGCTCGATCCGCCCTGCTCTTTGCCTTTAAGATAATTAAAATCATTTAGACTTTATTTTCCTTTTGCCTACCTTGGGCACTTAGGATAGCCTTGACTAGTTAAAACTTGCCAAAATTAAAATACAAAAAAATCAAAAAAAATACAAAATAACAAAAACATTTAAAATCCCACAAAATGCAAAAAAGACTTACCCTAATAAATGAACGCCCCCTAGAGCTCCCCCGCGAGCACCTAGCTACGCTGCCATCTCCCGGAGTGAGATTCATAAATCTCATTCCACTTCACATCCCCTAACTCAACATTGAGTTGGAAGTGACCACACTCCGAAACGAGTATAAAAACAGTCACGGACCCCCGAACTACTATGAGGGTCTGATTCCGACTAACCGGATAAGTAGGCAGCCCAATCAGGGTTCGACCCCAACCAAAAATAAACTTTTTACACCCCATTTTGATTTGTACTCGATTAGCAAAATTAATAAATTTTAGGAAATGTTAAGTGATTTTTAAATGTTTGACTTGGACCTAATGAGTAGGTTACCATTTGGATGGAGGTCCTGGGGTGCCTAACCCCTTCCCCAGGACCTAAAGGGATCTCTTACCTAGACTACTCTGGACCGTAGACCCCCTTATTTGGATTATCTCGGGATCCTACTTCCCCTAAGTAGGTGGCGACTCTTAAAAATAAATTTAGCGTTATTCCTCTACCCTTGGACTTTAGGATGAAAGGGGAGGAAAGGCGGTAAATTTTGGTGTTTACAGCTTTGGCGACTCTGCTGGGGAAAATGAAGATCCAACCTGAAAATTAGGTGTAAGTTAAACATTATTAAAATCACTAATTATTTCCTAAAGTAATTCTTACTTTTGCTAATTCTTTTTATATTGTGAGTATGTTCTTATTCTTTCTTATGTGCATTTCATATTCATTGCATATTAGTGTAATAACCCTTAAACCCTCTAGTTTGACTTATTACGCCTACAACTGTTTGATAATTATCTTCAGTGCTGGGGCTTAACAGTCATGGTTTAGCTGTATCACCCCTGTGGGACGATTATTCTCAGGAAGGGATATAGACTAAACCCACTTGCGCCAATCGGTCCATTTTTGGGAGTCGCATATACGGCCAAGTGTCCCCCAACCACCTTAGGAACACCTTGTATTACCCCAGCATATGTATATAGTAGAGATATTGTGGGTATGTTTTTATTCTCTCTTATGTGCATATCATATTCATTGCATAATAGTATAATAACCCTTAAACCCTTTAGTTTGACTTATTACGCCTACAACTGTTTGATGATTATCTTCAGTGCTGGGGCTTAACAGTCATGGTTTAGCTGTATCACCCCTGTGGGACGATTATTCTCAGGAAGGGATATAGACTAAACCCACTTGCGCCAATCGGCCCATTTTTGGGAGTCGCATATATGGCCAAGTGTCCCCCAACCACCTTAGGAACACCTTGCATTACCCCAGCATATGCATATAGTTTAGGTAGAGATATAGTCTATAAGCATCTGTTTAGGAAGGTTTCCCCTAATCCTACTTTGCTTATAGCCTATACCCGCCCTGCCTTTTGTTTGAACATGAAGGTACCCCTGTGTACCCATATGTTCATTTAAAAAAGGGGCCTGTGTGAGCCATTGTTGAATAAACTCCCAACCCATCTCTAGACTTTGCATATGGGGTTCAAACCCAGATTCTACTGGATATCCATATCCATATTTTATCTTAAATCCATTGGGCCTTGGTTTCCAATAACCCAACTTAGTAGGTAGACCCCTGATGCCTACCCCATTGGTTTACATATGTCAAGGATCACCCCTTTTAACAAAACAATTGGTGAAAGAAAAAAAAAAAAAAAAAAAATCAAAATCAAAACTCAATCAAAGCAAAAACAGAATAATTGGTAAAAAAAAGAAAAAAGAAAAAAGAGATGAAGTTAAAATTTGACAACTTAAAACAAAAATTCAAAAAAAAAAAAACAAACAAAACAAAAACAAAAAAAAATAATAATAAAAACAAAAACAAAAACAAAAAAAGAGAAAGGAAGAAAATCCAAAATTCAAAGAAGAGGAGGTTCACATTCATTTTGCATCTTAAACCTATTGGGTTTTGGTTTCCAATAACCCAACTTAGTAGGTCGGATCCATGCCCACCTACCCCATTTGGTTTCTTCAAAAAAATAACAAAAAAAAAAAAATTCAAAGATTTCAAAAGAAAAAGGGTTGGTGTTTCTGCATCTCATATGCATGTCATCGTGTTTACACTTGTATATAGACTTGCACTTACACATATTTTCAGTCAAATGGCAGGCCCATCTAGGATGCCAGAATCAATGAATAGATCAAAACCCAAGATGAATCTGAAGCTTACGGCGGCATGTAATAAAGAGCTCACCGAAATAGTAAATGCCCTCACTCCAATGCAAAAGCTATATTGGAGACAGAAGACTCACTTGGGCTACATCCTAGACCTTGTCTTGGTAAAGCCAGATTGGCGTCTCATCACGGCAGCCATACAGTGTTGGGATTCTTCAGCCGTGGTTTTCCGTTTCGGAAGAAATGAGATGTGCCCAACTTTAGAAGAAATCTCTTCCATTCTTCGGTTGGATTTAACTGACACAGTGATTGTTCCTCGCTACAAGCGATCGTACAAAAGAGAATTATCAGAATTTCTGCGAATTAAACCTTCATTGTTGGAGAACTGTGCCAAGGATTCTTATTCCAGGCTGTCCACAAGTTATCTTTTAAAGAGGTGCAAGCACAACTGGAAACCAGAGGACCAGACTGTAGATTTACCTGGATTCAACGCCTTTACTTTGGTGGCAGTGTCGCAACTGGTTTTTCCCAAGAATAGTCGTGAGTATGTAGAGTCAGTACTTGTGGGAATCATTCAAGATGTGTGCAATGGAGGTACTCTTGTTCCAGTCATCTTAGCTGAATTATTCCTAAGCCTTAAGCATGCAGCGGATACCGGAAGGAATTTCTTCAATGCAAGCATTTCTTTGCTATTCTTATGGTTAGTGGAGCATATACCATCACTGATCACTGTGCCAGCCAATATCAGTGGGTATTGCAGTTTACCAAAAAAGTTTGCTGAGGTGCAGTCAAGCTTAAAAACCGTAGATGTGGGGAAGTTGTATGAACACCTCAATAGGCTTTTAGATACTCAGATAATTTGGAAATGCGATTGGCTTAATATGAAGGTTTTACCTCGTTTGGCCACTGTTAAGAGAAGAAGCATAACACTTGCAGGAGTGACTGGGTCATCACCTTATGTACCCATCAGGATACTTCGCCAGTTCGGTTACCAACAATGTGTACCAGTGTTAGATGACTTATCTCAGGACTATATCCATTTTTCCGAGTTATCGGAACTCATGGACAGACGTTTTCAGACAGAGTGGCAGTTGTGTAAGTGGAGCAAGTTGCCAGGATATGTGGTATCGACTGGACCACCAACAAAGGAAGGATATGATCTGTGGTTGGAAAATCAACAGGTTATCTCAGAGATGCCTAAGCCGGAAGAACTACCAACACCTGTTTCGGTACCCTCAAAGGGAAGTCTCCCTTTTTCTAAAGTAGCAATCCCTTGGGAAGATAAGTTCATACAAGCTCAACTTAAGATTCTCGAAGACAGGAAGGAATTAAAGAAAGCGCAACACGCACACCTGCAACAAGAAGCCAAGATGAAGGAGATAGCTAGTGCAAAGGAAGAGCAGTTAGAACAGGCCCAGCTCAAGATTCTCAAGGGCATGAAAGAATTGGAGGGAGCACAACAGTTACTCCAACAAGAGAAGAATGATTTGAAGCATCGACACCAACTTGCTCATGATGAAGAAAAGCAGTTAGAGCAAGCTATGCGAGAGTTCCAGAAAAGAAAGAGAGATGATGCTCGAGACTCCCGTCAGTTTGAAGAACAGTTTTGTTACTATCAAGAGCAGTTGAGCGTCTCCAGGCATAACGCAGAAGTCAAAGCTTTGGAGTTTGATTTCAGAATTCAAAGTGCTTCGGACATGGTTGACAGGTTGGAGAACGAAATTGCATGCCTCCATCAGCAAGTTCTAGATCTTGGGGGCAACCCTTCATCATTTGGTTATGGCTTCCCAGATGGGCCTGTATAGGGTTGGGTCTTTTTCTTTTTTGTCTTCCGTTGTTTTTCTTTATTTTCTTTTGGGTCAGTGTTGTCTTAAAATCACACAAACACCTGCATATATAAAGAAGTGATTTTCAACTTTTTGCTGTTAAATCATGCATTCATGTTGAATCGTTACATCTTTCTCAGTGTTGCATGAAACAGCGTATTGTCACTCGTTCTGTATCTCGTACCCTTGCCCAAGCTGCGATAATAGATCTGGACAGGCCTGAAGTCGCAGACTGGTCATCTCAAAGCTCAGCAGACATGGCTGCTCCCAACAATCGTTTGGATTCAAGTACAGACCAGCTTGTACAAGCACATGATCAGGAGATACATGGGATGAAAGCCCAATTGGACAGTATTCAGGAAACCTTGCAGGCTCTGATGGCCTTACAGCTTAACAAACCTACTCAACAACCAGAAGCCGGACCATTTCAATCCGAACAGCCTAGAACTTCATTCCAACCAGAAAGTTTTCAACCAGACCCACCCGGAATTGGAACCTTTCGGCATCAACCAGACCATTCAGGGTTTAGACCTTTCCGACCAGATCAACCTAGGGTTGAGATTCCTGCTCCAAACTTTACCTTTATCAATCCTCTTCATGATCAGCCGGGTGAGGATGGTGATTTTGATTACACCCGATTTGATGGAAAAACTGGCGAGGCTGTGCACTGCGACCATCACAATCCAAAAATGCCACAGGATTCTGAGCTATTGGTGTCTCTCAAGAGCCAACAAGAAGAAATTCGTCAGCTGAAAGAGATGATGGAAAAAATGCAAGGGGCATCATCCTCCTCTACAGGGATAACTCTGGATGACCTACTCTTCTCCTCTGATACTTTGGTTCCCTCAGATTTTCGAGTTCCAGAATTCACCAAATATGGGGGTAAAGGGTGTCCGAAAGAGCATCTACAGCTGTACGTGGGAGACATAATGGCTTACAGAGATAAACCATCATATCTTATCCAATATTTCCAGAAAAGTTTGAAAGATGCCGCTCTAAGGTGGTGGCTTTCAATTGACAAGAAGCGGATTACCAGTTGGCAGGATGTGATTGATCTCTTCATAGATCAGTTTTCTTTTAACTTGGAGGTGCTACCCCAAAAGAGCGATCTAGAGCAATTGTCCCAGAGGAATAATGAATCGTTTATCGAGTATGCTGCTAGGTGGAGAGAAATGGCATCAAGACTATCAGTGCAGTTATCAAAGGAAGAAATGGCTTCTACCTTTTTGGGAACCTTAAAGCAACCATATTCAACACTGATGATAACTCTACCGGCCACTGATTTCAAGGTAATTGTCGAGACAGGGGCAAGAATTGAAACGGCTGTTAAAAACGGTACGATACATGCCAGTCTTAGCTATACATCTTCGAGGTCAAGTGGTCCATTTAACAGGAATAATGGGCAAAAGGATACCAGAAAAAGAGAAGAAGTTAATTGGATTGCACCCAGTGCACCCTTGATGTTGCCTGCTCCACCAATTCGACAACATCCTCAACCTCAAAACCCTCAGCCGATGAGGCAAAATCAGTATCAACAGGCGCGTCAACCAGTGAGAAACCCTCAAAGAAATTTTACTCCTTTGCCCTACTCTTTAAGCCAGCTGTTGACTTTCCTCCTCAAAAAGGACCTTATAGCTCTGAAAGGACCAACTCCTCTTGTTCCGGTCGAAAAACAATCTCGGAATTACCATGCTGATCATTATTGTGCATATCATCGAGGCCCAGGTCATGATACAGATGTGTGCTATAATCTTAGGCATGCAATTCAGAATTTGCTGGAAGAAGGAAAAGTCGAATTTGCACCTGGAAATACTAGCATCATTCAAGCTCCTCTTCCCCCACATCAAGGACAGATTAGTTTTCTGAGCGGGGATGAGTCTGATGTGAATATGGTTGAGATTGGTGAGCTGTCAGAGATCAATGATGCTATCCGTCCTTCATACCGAGTCCCAGTTCGAATCCCATATCCTCAGTCTTTGTCGTCTCTTGAATCCCCAATGCTTCAACCCATTCGAATACCCTGCATGTCACCAATCCAGTCACCTGCTATTCCTCCCGTTCAACGCCCTATACAAATCCCTTTTATTCCTGTTGAAGAAGAGAGGATTGTTTATACCATCCATTGCCCTGTTGATTGGCCTACAACCCCAGTTATATCATCTCCACGACCCCTTGGTAAAGGTCCAGTCCAAATTCCATACATTCCAGCACCAATCCATCCCCTCAATCGTTTACCGGCCCCTCCATCCCTCATTCTAGACAATGAGAACATCACTGCAATAACCAGGTCAGGAAGAGTTTACCAGCAACCAGAAGTTGAGCTGCCTAAGTCCAAGGGTAAAGAGCAATGTCTGAGTCCTGAGCAACAAAAAGAGGAAGATGCGGCATTGTTGAAAATTTTGGAGAAAGCGAAGGAATATAATATTGCCCATCAACTTACGAAGCTCCCAGCTCAAATTTCAGTGATGGGATTACTCTTAACTTCAGAACACCATCGGGAGCAATTGCTTAGGGTGTTTAACAATGCTCATGTCACAAAGGATATAACGCCCGAGCGTTTAGGGCAACTGGTAGGTCAGATTCTGGAACCAAAGACCATCACCTTCAGTGAAGAGGAAATCCCAGACAGTGATAAGGAACATACCAGAGCTCTTTACATCTCAGTGCAGTGCATGGGTAAAACACTTTCAGCAGTTCTGGTAGATAATGGGTCTGGTTTGAACGTCTGTACATTGACTACTTTAGAAGGTTTGGGAATGGATATCATCCATGTCAAGAAAAGACCTATGACAATCAGAGCTTTCGACAATTCAACTCGTCAAAACTTGGGAGATGTCGACTTAAACATTTCCATTGGGCCATCAGAATTTTTGACCAATTTTCAAGTGGTTAATGTGCCAGCTTTTTTCACTCTTCTTCTTGGAAGGCCGTGGATCCACATGGCCGGAGCCATCCCTTCGTCACTTCATCAGAGAATTAAGTTCATTCAAGGTGACCAACTGATTGTGATTCCGACATAATCTTTAGCGAGTTCTTTTGGGGATGTCCAAGAATTGGGACAAGGGGCAGCTTTTACGACTTACCAGTTTGAGGAGGTTACTTGTATAACTCAGCTTGAAAGCAAGAAAAATGAATATATACCAGCAGCAGTGAGGATCATGGAAAAAATGAAGTACAGACCTGGTTTGGGTTTGGGCGCCCACCACCAAGGAATGAAGAAGCGATATGTAGCACCTCGCTACACACCTCGTTTCGGAATAGGGTACAAACCAGAGTTGGAAGATTTCTTGAACAAGCTGACTAAAGGAAAATCATCAGTGAAGTCGATGCCTCCCCCTCCCCTATCTGTTACCTTTCCTACCAGTACCCCCAGGCCATCTGATTTTGAAATCTATAAAAACCTTCCTTTTGAGGAAACAGACCCAGAGCCAACTGTCAACCCTGCACCCAAATCTCAGTCAAAGGACGATCCTGCAAGGTTTCTTGAAATGTTCGAGGTGGCTCAATTGTTTGAGGAACTCGCTGTTGAAGATGCAGTCCAGAATGATTACACGACAGAGGAACAAGTGTGCACCCTCTCCAGTGCTTCGCAAGCATCATCCAGTTCTGTTCCGCTCATACGAGCCAGTTCCTCTCCTCTCGTATGGTGGACCGATCCCATCACGGTTGAAGCAGCCAGAGGAAGGCAGGGAAAGAAGGTCTGACTAGTCAGACCATGACCCATTTTCTTTTCTTTATTTGTTCTTTTCATCTTTAGGTCAAAAAGAGAAAAACCAAAATTTTATTTTCTAGGCGGCTTTGTTAGTCATTTCAAAATAGTCAATAGTCTTTTGCTTTACGCATCTTTGTAAATATTACAAAACATCAGAAAATCAATGAAATTCATTTCTTTGTCTCAAGACTTGTTTCCTTTTGTATATATATAAAATTTTGGCTCCTGATGGTATGACCTAAGTCTCCAAAAAGGCTTAGTGATCTGAAGTCACCAAAAAAAAAAAAAAAAAAAAAAAAAAAAAAACCTCAAATACTAAGACCGAGCTTATTGGTTTGCCAGGGAATTGCCCAGGATAAAGCTAACTCAAATCATGAAATCAATCTTGAACTTTTGGAAGTAGAGTATGACGAAGAGGAAGAAGAGGAATCTCCACAAGAGATCCTCGACCTCCTTGAACAGTACGAAGGGATATGTAAACCTAATGAGGAGGACACCGAGACCATAAATCTCGGATCCGAAGATGATCCTAAGTGTGTGAAGATTGGCACTACAATGAGTCCTGAGCAAAGGAGCGCTATGATTGACTTCCTCAAAAGTTACATTGATGTATTTGCTTGGTCATATGCGGACATGCCCGGCCTTGATCCAGGATTAGTAGTCCACAGATTGCCATTGAACCCAGGGGTAAAACCAGTTAAGCAGAAGCTCAGGCGATTAAGGCCAGAATGGTCTCAGAAGGTTAAAGAGGAGATCGAGAAGCAAATAAGTGCGGGTTTTCTAGCAGTGGCAACTTACCCAGAATGGCTAGCCAATATCGTACCTGTGCCTAATAAAGATGGCAAAGTTAGAATGTGCATTGATTATAGAAACTTGAACAAGGCCAGTCCAAAAGATAATTTTCCACTTCCTCACATAGATATCCTTGTCGATAATACAGCTGGACATGAAACCTTATCTTTTATGGATGGGTTCTCAGGTTATAATCAGATCAAAATGGCCGAAGAGGATATGGAAAAGACCTCGTTCATTACCCCTTGGAGCACTTTCTGTTACAAGGTCATGCCATTTGGGCTTAAGAATGCAGGGGCAACGTATCAAAGAGCAATGACAGCATTATTTCATGATATGATGCACAAGAGTACAAAGGTTTATGTAGACGACATGATTGTCAAATCCCCATTGGCTAAAGATCACCCAGAAGATTTGAAGAAATTATGTGACAGGCTCAGAGTCTTTGGTCTAAGACTAAATCCGGCAAAATGTACGTTCGGAACAACGTCAGGAAAACTTCTTGGTTTCATTGTCAGTAAAAGAGGAATTGAAGTCGATCCAGCTAAAGCAAGAGCTATCATCGAGATGCCTGCACCTCAGACAGAAAAGGAAATTCGAGGATTTCTGGGCAGGATTCAGTATATCAGTCGTTTTATTGCACAGCTTACTCCGATTTGTGAGCCGATTTTCAAATTGCTTAGAAAGAATGTGCCGACAGTCTGGTCAGATGAATGTCAACAGGCCTTTGATAAATCAAGCAATATCTTCTCAATCCACCCGTGCTTGTCCCTCCGACACCCGGACGACCACTTTTAATGTATATCTCCATCCAAAAAACTTCAATGGGTTGTGTGCTAGCTCAGCATGATGAATCAGGCAGAAAGGAACAGGCCATTTATTACATCAGTAAGCGTTTGCATGAATACGAAGAGAAGTACAATGCATTAGAGAGGACTTGTCTAGCATTGGTTTGGGCTACCCAGCGCTTACGACATTACTTATTGTCCTATCCTGTGATTTTGGTATCAAGAATGGATCCGCTCAAGTACTTACTGGAGAAGCCTGCTACTTCAGGAAGAACAGCCAGATGGCTCATGATGTTATCAGAATTTGACATCACATACATGACGCAGAAATCAATCAAGGGGCAAGCAATTGCTGATCATTTGGCATATAACCCATCGTCCGACTATGTTTCAGTGCATGACCAGTTTCCGGATGAAGCTATTCTAAGTTTAGAACCAGAAGATCCTGATTATATTGGATGGGAGATGTACTTTGATGGAGCCGCAAACCAACATGGGAATGGGGCAGGAGCCGTCTTAATCTCGCCAAGAGGAGCTCATCTTCCTATCTCAGTCAAGCTGAAGTTCAGATGTTCAAATAATACTGCAGAATACGAGACATGCATAGCTGGACTCAGAGAAGCACACTGTATTGGCATAGAAGAGATTGATGTTTATGGTGATTCATCACTGGTAATTTGTCAAGCTAATGAGTCATGGGCAATCAAGGAAGAAAAGCTGATTCCGTATCTGGCATGCCTCAATGTTTAATCACTAAGTTCAGAAGGATCACTTTCAATCACAGGTGTAGGACGCATAACAGATTCGCCGATGCTCTTGCGACCCTAGCGGCGATGGTTAAATTTCCTAAAGGAAGTCTAATTTGGCCTATTGAGATTCAGCAACAAGACCAGCCAGCTTATTGTCTAATTATAGAAGAGCGCCCAGATGACAAGCCATGGTACACAGATATCAAGCAATACTTGGATGATGGCACTTTTCCTCTGGAAGCCACCAAAACAGATCGTCGAGCAATCAGAAGACTCTCTATTCAGTTTGTTCTCTCAGGAGGGGTGTTATACAAGAGGTCACCCAATTTGATTTGGTTGAGATGCCTTGATAAAAAGGAAGCAGCACAAGTGGTTGAAGAGGTTCACGGAGGAGTTTGTGGTCCCCACATGAACGGTTAATGCTGTCAAAGAAGATTCTTAGATTGGGGTACTATTGGACTACTATGGAATCCGATTGCTGTCGTCATGTTCAAAAATGCCATCAATGCCAGATTTACGCAGACCGAATCAATGCACCGCCTACTACATTGCACAATCTTACTGCACTTTGGCCTTTCTCAGCTTGGGGCATAGACGTTATTGGGCCCATCACGCCGAAAGCATCAAACGGTCATCGGTTTATTCTTGTTGCTATTGATTATTTCACAAAATGGGTTGAAGCGGCCTCTTTTGCTAATGTCACAGCCTCAGTTGTTCAGCGGCTTTTCAAGAAAGATATCATTTGCAGATATGGGGTTCCGTATGAGATCATCACAGATAATGCTCTCAATTTCTGCAACAAAGGTATGACTGAACTTTGCCAGAGATTCAAAATCCAGCATCATAATTCTACACCGTACAGACCTCAAGCCAATGGTGCAGTCGAAGCCGCAAACAAAAATATGAAGCGAATCATCGAGAAGATGGCAGTTAGGTACTCTGCCTGGCATGAAATGCTCCCCTACGCACTCATGGCCTACAGAACATCGATTCGCACTTCGACTGGTGCGACACCATTCTCCTTAGCATACGGTTATGGAAGCTGTCTTGCCTATTGAGGTAGAAATTCCGTCTTTGCGAGTGCTAATGGAACGAAGTGGAAGAATCAGATGGGCACAAGCCAGATATGCAACAGTTGCATCTGATTGAAGAAAAGCCTTGAAAGCCATAGATTCACTCTCAAGCCGATGCATTCATATTCTTGCATATAGTGTAATAACCCTAACCCTCTAGTTGAATTATACGCCTACAACTGTTTGATAATTATCTTCAGGTGCTGGGGCTTAACAGTCATGGTTTAGCTGTACACCCTGTGCGGAGATTATTTCAGAAGGGATATAGACTAAACCCACTTGCGCCACGGCCATTTTGGGAGTCGCATATACGGCCACGTGTCCCCCAACCACCTTAGGACACCTTGGATTACACCAGCATAGATATAGTAGAGAGATTGTGGGTATGTTTTTATTCGCTTTATGTGCATATCATATTCCATTGCATATAGAATAATAACCCTTAAAACCCTTAGTTTGAAGTCTTACGCTAAACGTTGAGATACTTCGTGCGGGGGTACCCTCTTAACAGTCATGGTTTAGCTATATCACCCCTGTGGGACGATTATTCTCAGGAAGGGATATAGACTAAACCCACTTGCGCCAATCGGCCCATTTTTGGGAGTCGCATATATGGCCACAGTGTCCCCCAACCACCTTAGGAACACCTTGCATTACCCCAGCATATGCATATAGTTTAGGTAGAGATATAGTCTATAAGCATCTGTTTAGGAAGGTTTCCCCTAATCCTACTTTGCTTATAGCCTATACCCGCCCCTGCCTTTTGTTTGAACATGAAGGTACCCCTGTGTACCCTTATGTTCATTTAAAAAAAAAAAGGGGGCCTATGTGAGCCATTGTTGAATGAACTCCCAACCCATCTCTAGACTTTGCATATGGGGTTCAAAAACCCAGATTCTACTGGATATCCATATCCATATTTTATCTTAAATCCATTGGGCCTTGGTTTCCAATAACCCAACTTAGTAGGTAGACCCCTGATGCCTACCCCATTGGTTTACATATGTCAAGGATCACCCCTTTTAACAAAACAATTGGTGAAAGAAAAAAAAAAAAAAAAAAAAATCAAAATCAAAACTCAATCAAAGCAAAAACAGAATAATTGGTAAAAAAAAGAAAAAGAAAAAAGAGATGAAGTTAAAATTTGACAACTTAAAACAAAAATTCAAAAAAAAAAAAACAACAAACAAAAACAAAAAAAAATAATAATAAACAAAAACAAAAACAAAAAAGAGAAAGGAAGAAAATCCAAAATTCAAAGAAGAGGAGGTTCACATTCATTTTGCATCTTAAACCTATTGGGTTTTGGTTTCCAATAACCCAACTTAGTAGGTCGGATCCATGCCCACCTACCCCATTTGGTTTCTTCAAAAAAATAACAAAAAAAAAATTCAAAGATTTCAAAAGAAAAAGGGTTGGTGTTTCTGCATCTCATATGCATGTCATCGTGTTTACACTTGTATAGACTTGCACTTACACATATTTTCAGTCAAATGGCAGGCCCATCTAGGATGCCAGAATCAATGAATAGATCAAAACCCAAGATGAATCTGAAGCTTACGGCGGCATGTAATAAAGAGCTCACCGAAATAGTAAATGCCCTCACTCCAATGCAAAAGCTATATTGGAGACAGAAGACTCACTTGGGCTACATCCTAGACCTTGTCTTGGTAAAGCCAGATTGGCGTCTCATCACGGCAGCCATACAGTGTTGGGATTCTTCAGCCGTGGTTTTCCGTTTCGGAAGAAATGAGATGTGCCCAACTTTAGAAGAAATCTCTTCCATTCTTCGGTTGGATTTAACTGACACAGTGATTGTTCCTCGCTACAAGCGATCGTACAAAAGAGAATTATCAGAATTTCTGCGAATTAAACCTTCATTGTTGGAGAACTGTGCCAAGGATTCTTATTCCAGGCTGTCCACAAGTTATCTTTTAAAGAGGTGCAAGCACAACTGGAAACCAGAGGACCAGACTGTAGATTTACCTGGATTCAACGCCTTTACTTTGGTGGCAGTGTCGCAACTGGTTTTTCCCAAGAATAGTCGTGAGTATGTAGAGTCAGTACTTGTGGGAATCATTCAAGATGTGTGCAATGGAGGTACTCTTGTTCCAGTCATCTTAGCTGAATTATTCCTAAGCCTTAAGCATGCAGCGGATACCGGAAGGAATTTCTTCAATGCAAGCATTTCTTTGCTATTCTTATGGTTAGTGGAGCATATACCATCACTGATCACTGTGCCAGCCAATATCAGTGGGTATTGCAGTTTACCAAAAAAGTTTGCTGAGGTGCAGTCAAGCTTAAAAACCGTAGATGTGGGGAAGTTGTATGAACACCTCAATAGGCTTTTAGATACTCAGATAATTTGGAAATGCGATTGGCTTAATATGAAGGTTTTACCTCGTTTGGCCACTGTTAAGAGAAGAAGCATAACACTTGCAGGAGTGACTGGGTCATCACCTTATGTACCCATCAGGATACTTCGCCAGTTCGGTTACCAACAATGTGTACCAGTGTTAGATGACTTATCTCAGGACTATATCCATTTTTCCGAGTTATCGGAACTCATGGACAGACGTTTTCAGACAGAGTGGCAGTTGTGTAAGTGGAGCAAGTTGCCAGGATATGTGGTATCGACTGGACCACCAACAAAGGAAGGATATGATCTGTGGTTGGAAAATCAACAGGTTATCTCAGAGATGCCTAAGCCGGAAGAACTACCAACACCTGTTTCGGTACCCTCAAAGGGAAGTCTCCCTTTTTCTAAAGTAGCAATCCCTTGGGAAGATAAGTTCATACAAGCTCAACTTAAGATTCTCGAAGACAGGAAGGAATTAAAGAAAGCGCAACACGCACACCTGCAACAAGAAGCCAAGATGAAGGAGATAGCTAGTGCAAAGGAAGAGCAGTTAGAACAGGCCCAGCTCAAGATTCTCAAGGGCATGAAAGAATTGGAGGGAGCACAACAGTTACTCCAACAAGAGAAGAATGATTTGAAGCATCGACACCAACTTGCTCATGATGAAGAAAAGCAGTTAGAGCAAGCTATGCGAGAGTTCCAGAAAAGAAAGAGAGATGATGCTCGAGACTCCCGTCAGTTTGAAGAACAGTTTTGTTACTATCAAGAGCAGTTGAGCGTCTCCAGGCATAACGCAGAAGTCAAAGCTTTGGAGTTTGATTTCAGAATTCAAAGTGCTTCGGACATGGTTGACAGGTTGGAGAACGAAATTGCATGCCTCCATCAGCAAGTTCTAGATCTTGGGGGCAACCCTTCATCATTTGGTTATGGCTTCCCAGATGGGCCTGTATAGGGTTGGGTCTTTTTCTTTTTTGTCTTCCGTTGTTTTTCTTTATTTTCTTTTGGGTCAGTGTTGTCTTAAAATCACACAAACACCTGCATATATAAAGAAGTGATTTTCAACTTTTTGCTGTTAAATCATGCATTCATGTTGAATCGTTACATCTTTCTCAGTGTTGCATGAAACAGCGTATTGTCACTCGTTCTGTATCTCGTGCCCTTGCCCAAGCTGCGATAATAGATCTGGACAGGCCTGAAGTCGCAGACTGGTCATCTCAAAGCTCAGCAGACATGGCTGCTCCCAACAATCGTTTGGATTCAAGTACAGACCAGCTTGTACAAGCACATGACCAGGAGATACATGGGATGAAAGCCCAATTGGACAGTATTCAGGAAACCTTGCAGGCTCTGATGGCCTTACAGCTTAACAAACCTACTCAACAACCAGAAGCCGGACCATTTCAATCCGAACAGCCTAGAACTTCATTCCAACCAGAAAGTTTTCAACCAGACCCACCCGGAATTGGAACCTTTCGGCATCAACCAGACCATTCAGGGTTTAGACCTTTCCGACCAGATCAACCTAGGGTTGAGATTCCTGCTCCAAACTTTACCTTTATCAATCCTCTTCATGATCAGCCGGGTGAGGATGGTGATTTTGATTACACCCGATTTGATGGAAAAACTGGCGAGGCTGTGCACTGCGACCATCACAATCCAAAAATGCCACAGGATTCTGAGCTATTGGTGTCTCTCAAGAGCCAACAAGAAGAAATTCGTCAGCTGAAAGAGATGATGGAAAAAATGCAAGGGGCATCATCCTCCTCTACAGGGATAACTCTGGATGACCTACTCTTCTCCTCTGATACTTTGGTTCCCTCAGATTTTCGAGTTCCAGAATTCACCAAATATGGGGGTAAAGGGTGTCCGAAAGAGCATCTACAGCTGTACGTGGGAGACATGATGGCTTACAGAGATAAACCATCATATCTTATCCAATATTTCCAGAAAAGTTTGAAAGATGCCGCTCTAAGGTGGTGGCTTTCAATTGACAAGAAGCGGATTACCAGTTGGCAGGATGTGATTGATCTCTTCATAGATCAGTTTTCTTTTAACTTGGAGGTGCTACCCCAAAAGAGCGATCTAGAGCAATTGTCCCAGAGGAATAATGAATCGTTTATCGAGTATGCTGCTAGGTGGAGAGAAATGGCATCAAGACTATCAGTGCAGTTATCAAAGGAAGAAATGGCTTCTACCTTTTTGGGAACCTTAAAGCAACCATATTCAACACTGATGATAACTCTACCGGCCACTGATTTCAAGGTAATTGTCGAGACAGGGGCAAGAATTGAAACGGCTGTTAAAAACGGTACGATACATGCCAGTCTTAGCTATACATCTTCGAGGTCAAGTGGTCCATTTAACAGGAATAATGGGCAAAAGGATACCAGAAAAAGAGAAGAAGTTAATTGGATTGCACCCAGTGCACCCTTGATGTTGCCTGCTCCACCAATTCGACAACATCCTCAACCTCAAAACCCTCAGCCGATGAGGCAAAATCAGTATCAACAGGCGCGTCAGCCAGTGAGAAACCCTCAAAGAAATTTTACTCCTTTGCCCTACTCTTTAAGCCAGCTGTTGACTTTCCTCCTCAAAAAGGACCTTATAGCTCTGAAAGGACCAACTCCTCTTGTTCCGGTCGAAAAACAATCTCGGAATTACCATGCTGATCATTATTGTGCATATCATCGAGGCCCAGGTCATGATACAGATGTGTGCTATAATCTTAGGCATGCAATTCAGAATTTGCTGGAAGAAGGAAAAGTCGAATTTGCACCTGGAAATACTAGCATCATTCAAGCTCCTCTTCCCCCACATCAAGGACAGATTAGTTTTCTGAGCGGAGATGAGTCTGATGTGAATATGGTTGAGATTGGTGAGCTGTCAGAGATCAATGATGCTATCCGTCCTTCATACCGATTCCCAGTTCGAATCCCATATCCTCAGTCTTTGTCATCTCTTGAATCCCCAATGCTTCAACCCATTCGAATACCCTGCATGTCACCAATCCAGTCACCTGCTATTCCTCCCGTTCAGCGCCCTATACAAATCCCTTTTATTCCTGTTGAAGAAGAGAGGATTGTTTATACCATCCCTTGCCCTGTTGATTGGCCTACAACCCCAGTTATATCATCTCCACGACCCCTTGGTAAAGGTCCAGTCCAAATTCCATACATTCCAGCACCAATCCATCCCCTCAATCGTTTACCGGCCCCTCCATCCCTCATTCTAGACAATGAGAGCATCACTGCAATAACCAGGTCAGGAAGAGTTTACCAGCAACCAGAAGTTGAGCTGCCTAAGTCCAAGGGTAAAGAGCAATGTCTGAGTCCTGAGCAACAAAAAGAGGAAGATGCGGCATTGTTGAAAATTTTGGAGAAAGCGAAGGAATATAATATTGCCCATCAACTTACGAAGCTCCCAGCTCAAATTTCAGTGATGGGATTACTCTTAACTTCAGAACACCATCGGGAGCAATTGCTTAGGGTGTTTAACAATGCTCATGTCACAAAGGATATAACGCCCGAGCGTTTAGGGCAACTGGTAGGTCAGATTCTGGAACCAAAGACCATCACCTTCAGTGAAGAGGAAATCCCAGACAGTGATAAGGAACATACCAGAGCTCTTTACATCTCAGTGCAGTGCATGGGTAAAACACTTTCAGCAGTTCTGGTAGATAATGGGTCTGGTTTGAACGTCTGTACATTGACTACTTTAGAAGGTTTGGGAATGGATATCAGCCATGTCAAGAAAAGACCTATGACAATCAGAGCTTTCGACAATTCAACTCGTCAAAACTTGGGAGATGTCGACTTAAACATTTCCATTGGGCCATCAGAATTTTTGACCAATTTTCAAGTGGTTAATGTGCCAGCTTCTTTCACTCTTCTTCTTGGAAGGCCGTGGATCCACATGGCCGGAGCCATCCCTTCGTCACTTCATCAGAGAATTAAGTTCATTCAAGGTGACCAACTGATTGTGATTCCGACAGAATCTTTAGCGAGTTCTTTTGGGGATGTCCAAGAATTGGGACAAGGGGCAGCTTTTATGACTTACCAGTTTGAGGAGGTTACTTGTATAGCTCAGCTTGAAAGCAAGAAAAATGAATATATACCAGCAGCAGTGAGGATCATGGCAAAAATGAAGTACAGACCTGGTTTGGGTTTGGGCGCCCACCACCAAGGAATGAAGAAGCGATATGTAGCACCTCGCTACACACCTCGTTTCGGAATAGGGTACAAACCAGAGTTGGAAGATTTCTTGAACAAGCTGACTAAAGGAAAATCATCAGTGAAGTCGATGCCTCCCCCTCCCCTATCTGTTACCTTTCCTACCAGTACCCCCAGGCCATCTGATTTTGAAATCTATAAAAACCTTCCTTTTGAGGAAACAGACCCAGAGCCAACTGTCAACCCTGCACCCAAATCTCAGTCAAAGGACGATCCTGCAAGGTTTCTTGAAATGTTCGAGGTGGCTCAATTGTTTGAGGAACTCGCTGTTGAAGATGCAGTCCAGAATGATTACACGACAGAGGAACAAGTGTGCACCCTCTCCAGTGCTTCGCAAGCATCATCCAGTTCTGTTCCGCTCATACGAGCCAGTTCCTCTCCTCTCGTATGGTGGACCGATCCCATCACGGTTGAAGCAGCCAGAGGAAGGCAGGGAAAGAAGGTCTGACTAGTCAGACCATGACCCATTTTCTTTTCTTTATTTGTTCTTTTCATCTTTAGGTCAAAAAGAGAAAAACCAAAATTTTATTTTCTAGGCGGCTTTGTTAGTCATTTCAAAATAGTCAATAGTCTTTTGCTTTACGCATCTTTGTAAATATTACAAAACATCAGAAAATCAATGAAATTCATTTCTTTGTCTCAAGACTTGTTTCCTTTTGTATATATATAAAATTTTGGCTCCTGATGGTATGACCTAAGTCTCCAAAAAGGCTTAGTGATCTGAAGTCACCAAAAAAAAAAAAAAAAAAAAAAAAAAAAAACCTCAAATACTAAGACCGAGCTTATTGGTTTGCCAGGGAATTGCCCAGGATAAAGCTAACTCAAATCATGAAATCAATCTTGAACTTTTGGAAGTAGAGTATGACGAAGAGGAAGAAGAGGAATCTCCACAAGAGATCCTCGACCTCCTTGAACAGTACGAAGGGATATGTAAACCTAATGAGGAGGACACCGAGACCATAAATCTCGGATCCGAAGATGATCCTAAGTGTGTGAAGATTGGCACTACAATGAGTCCTGAGCAAAGGAGCGCTATGATTGACTTCCTCAAAAGTTACATTGATGTATTTGCTTGGTCATATGCGGACATGCCCGGCCTTGATCCAGGATTAGTAGTCCACAGATTGCCATTGAACCCAGGGGTAAAACCAGTTAAGCAGAAGCTCAGGCGATTAAGGCCAGAATGGTCTCAGAAGGTTAAAGAGGAGATCGAGAAGCAAATAAGTGCGGGTTTTCTAGCAGTGGCAACTTACCCAGAATGGCTAGCCAATATCGTACCTGTGCCTAATAAAGATGGCAAAGTTAGAATGTGCATTGATTATAGAAACTTGAACAAGGCCAGTCCAAAAGATAATTTTCCACTTCCTCACATAGATATCCTTGTCGATAATACAGCTGGACATGAAACCTTATCTTTTATGGATGGGTTCTCAGGTTATAATCAGATCAAAATGGCCGAAGAGGATATGGAAAAGACCTCGTTCATTACCCCTTGGAGCACTTTCTGTTACAAGGTCATGCCATTTGGGCTTAAGAATGCAGGGGCAACGTATCAAAGAGCAATGACAGCATTATTTCATGATATGATGCACAAGAGTACAAAGGTTTATGTAGACGACATGATTGTCAAATCCCCATTGGCTAAAGATCACCCAGAAGATTTGAAGAAATTATGTGACAGGCTCAGAGTCTTTGGTCTAAGACTAAATCCGGCAAAATGTACGTTCGGAACAACGTCAGGAAAACTTCTTGGTTTCATTGTCAGTAAAAGAGGAATTGAAGTCGATCCAGCTAAAGCAAGAGCTATCATCGAGATGCCTGCACCTCAGACAGAAAAGGAAATTCGAGGATTTCTGGGCAGGATTCAGTATATCAGTCGTTTTATTGCACAGCTTACTCCGATTTGTGAGCCGATTTTCAAATTGCTTAGAAAGAATGTGCCGACAGTCTGGTCAGATGAATGTCAACAGGCCTTTGATAAAATCAAGCAATATCTTCTCAATCCACCCGTGCTTGTCCCTCCAACACCCGGACGACCACTTTTAATGTATATCTCCATCCAAAAAACTTCAATGGGTTGTGTGCTAGCTCAGCATGATGAATCAGGCAGAAAGGAACAGGCCATTTATTACATCAGTAAGCGTTTGCATGAATACGAAGAGAAGTACAATGCATTAGAGAGGACTTGTCTAGCATTGGTTTGGGCTACCCAGCGCTTACGACATTACTTATTGTCCTATCCTGTGATTTTGGTATCAAGAATGGATCCGCTCAAGTACTTACTGGAGAAGCCTGCTACTTCAGGAAGAACAGCCAGATGGCTCATGATGTTATCAGAATTTGACATCACATACATGACGCAGAAATCAATCAAGGGGCAAGCAATTGCTGATCATTTGGCATATAACCCATCGTCCGACTATGTTTCAGTGCATGACCAGTTTCCGGATGAAGCTATTCTAAGTTTAGAACCAGAAGATCCTGATTATATTGGATGGGAGATGTACTTTGATGGAGCCGCAAACCAACATGGGAATGGGGCAGGAGCCGTCTTAATCTCGCCAAGAGGAGCTCATCTTCCTATCTCAGTCAAGCTGAAGTTCAGATGTTCAAATAATACTGCAGAATACGAGACATGCATAGCTGGACTCAGAGAAGCACACTGTATTGGCATAGAAGAGATTGATGTTTATGGTGATTCATCACTGGTAATTTGTCAAGCTAATGAGTCATGGGCAATCAAGGAAGAAAAGCTGATTCCGTATCTGGCATGCCTCAATGTTTTAATCACTAAGTTCAGAAGGATCACTTTCAATCACAGGTGTAGGACGCATAACAGATTCGCCGATGCTCTTGCGACCCTAGCGGCGATGGTTAAATTTCCTAAAGGAAGTCTAATTTGGCCTATTGAGATTCAGCAACAAGACCAGCCAGCTTATTGTCTAATTATAGAAGAGCGCCCAGATGACAAGCCATGGTACACAGATATCAAGCAATACTTGGATGATGGCACTTTTCCTCTGGAAGCCACCAAAACAGATCGTCGAGCAATCAGAAGACTCTCTATTCAGTTTGTTCTCTCAGGAGGGGTGTTATACAAGAGGTCACCCAATTTGATTTGGTTGAGATGCCTTGATAAAAAGGAAGCAGCACAAGTGGTTGAAGAGGTTCACGGAGGAGTTTGTGGTCCCCACATGAACGGGTTAATGCTGTCAAAGAAGATTCTTAGATTGGGGTACTATTGGACTACTATGGAATCCGATTGCTGTCGTCATGTTCAAAAATGCCATCAATGCCAGATTTACGCAGACCGAATCAATGCACCGCCTACTACATTGCACAATCTTACTGCACTTTGGCCTTTCTCAGCTTGGGGCATAGACGTTATTGGGCCCATCACGCCGAAAGCATCAAACGGTCATCGGTTTATTCTTGTTGCTATTGATTATTTCACAAAATGGGTTGAAGCGGCCTCTTTTGCTAATGTCACAGCCTCAGTTGTTCAGCGGCTTTTCAAGAAAGATATCATTTGCAGATATGGGGTTCCGTATGAGATCATCACAGATAATGCTCTCAATTTCTGCAACAAAGGTATGACTGAACTTTGCCAGAGATTCAAAATCCAGCATCATAATTCTACACCGTACAGACCTCAAGCCAATGGTGCAGTCGAAGCCGCAAACAAAAATATGAAGCGAATCATCGAGAAGATGGCAGTTAGGTACTCTGCCTGGCATGAAATGCTCCCCTACGCACTCATGGCCTACAGAACATCGATTCGCACTTCGACTGGTGCGACACCATTCTCCTTAGCATACGGTATGGAAGCTGTCTTGCCTATTGAGGTAGAAATTCCGTCTTTGCGAGTGCTAATGGAAGCAGAAATTGAAGAATCAGAATGGGCACAAGCCAGATATGAACAGTTGCATCTGATTGAAGAAAAGCGATTGAAAGCCATAGATCACTCTCAAGCCTATCAGAGGCGTATGGCCAGGGCGTTCAATAAGAAAGTCAAGCCCAGAGATATTGAGGTTGGTGACCTTGTTCTCCGAAAATTGTTGCCAAATCGTCCAGATCCGAGAGGGAAATTTACACCAAACTACGAAGGCCCATACATTGTCAGGGAAAAGTTCTCAGGAGGCGCCCTTCGACTTGGACGTATGGATGATGAGGATCTTCCTGAGCCAATCAACGTAGATAAAGTTAAGAAGTATTATGCTTAGGATTCTATCTGATAGCTGCTTGTACTCTTAGCTTCTTTGGGACATGATAGGAGGCCGTATTTGGTGCCTACTCTCCCTATAAATCATGTAACACCTACAATATAAAGTTCGTTAGTTAGCCCTTCAAGCCTAATAACCTCTTTTTCAAAAACCTTTTATCGGGACACCCTGCACTTAGTCTGCTATGAACTACGTCATGACCTGATCCTGAAAAAGGTACGTAGGCAACCTGGAAATCAGGTGCGGTCAAATTTTCAAACCATTTGGAAAAAGTAGCTCCAATTCAAAAAAAAAAAAAGAAAAAAAAAAAAAAAAAAAAAAAAAAGAAAGAAAAAAAACAGGAATAGAGAGGTTGATTGAAAGAAAAAGAAAAAAAATCAATCAAGAGGTGTTCAAGAAAAGACAGAATTCCGATAAGTAGAAAGGATGTCCCAAAATTTTAGTCCCCTCAGCCAACGTTTCGTCTCATCTCAAGTCCTCCTAGATCCCTTAGAGACTAAGAGTACAAGCAGTCACCAGAATAGTATCCGAGGTAGAACACTGGCATTCAAGGCAATGAAGGGAGTAAAGCCTCCATATAAAATAAATCGCGGGCATGAGTGAAAACCGGAAACGGCCTCATTGCGCAAAAATCACGCGAACCCCAGCTCTAGTCTTGTGACTAGGGGCAAAAGAGGGAAAATAATTTGATCAATTTCGCAGGCATGAGTGAAAACCGGAAACGGCCTCATCGCGCAAAAATAATGCGAACCCTGTGACTTGGTCATTCCAAGGGTAAAAAAAGGAAAGAAAATTGAAAGTGGTCCAAACAGCGAATTTTGGAAAAAACCATTTGTGCATCAATTTTTCAGGCAATCAGTCACTGTAATAAGAGCAGAATAGTACTTCAAATAAATTGCGGACATGAGTGAAAACCGGAAACGGCCTCAATGCGCAAAAATCATGCGAACCCCAGCTCTAGTCTTGTGACTAGGGGCAAAAGAGGGAAAATAATTTGATCAAATTTCGCAGGCATGAGTGAAAATCGGAAACGGCCTCATCGCGCAAAAATTATGCAAACCCGTGACTTGGTCATTCCAAGGGCAAAAAAAGGAAAAAGTTGAAAAACAGTTCAATAGCGAAATCTGTAGAAGACCATGCGCGCTTCACTTCTCAAGCAAATCAGATTTGTCTCAACAATCCATTTGTTCACAAGACTCTGTGTAGTGCCAATGTAGCACGTGGTGAGACCAAACTTAGTTTTACTTATCCTGTACAATAATGATCAATAAAGTCCTGTTTTCTCTTGGTCATACTGTACTGTCCGAAAACACCAAATGTTTTCATGATCTCCAAATGCTACATCCAAAAGGCAATTCCCTTGCAAATTCGAAGGCAGAGTATAGTATTCTGCATGGTTTCAAAGTCATCTTTCAAAATAAAATTCAACATTTTCAGAAAAAAACCAAAAATTTTGTTTTGGGTTTCATGGTCTGACTACGGCGGTTTTCTTTCGCCAGCAATCATCACGGCAAATAAACGTCACATACGATCGTGGCTAAACAATGAAGCAGACACTGCTCTAACCAATCATATTTTTGTACATTTTTCCATCTGGTTGGTTGACATTCAAGGCGATGTCACCATCCATCCTTTGGTTGACATTCAAGGCGATGTCACCATCTATCTTGTTAGTTGACATTCAAGGCGATGTCACCATCAATCCTTTGGTTGACATTCAAGGCGATGTCACCCTCTTTTTTGCTGGTTGACATTCAATGCGATGTCACCATCAATCCTTTTGGTTGACATTCAAGGCGATGTCACCCTCCCATCTTGATGGTGGACATTCAAGGCGATGTCACCATCAATCCTTTCAGTTGACATTGAAGGCGATGTCACCCTCTCGTCCTGTTGGTTGATATTCAAGGCGATGTCACCCTCAATCTTGTTGATTGACATTCAAGGCGATGTCACCATCATTCCGTTGGTTGACATTCAAGGCGATGTCACCATCATTTCTTTGGTTGACATTCAAGGCGATGTCACCATCAATCCTTTCGGTTGACATTCAAGGCGATGTCATCCCCATCTCGTTGGTTGACATTCAAGGCGATGTCATCCTCTTTTTTTGTTAGTTGACATTCAATGCGATGTCACCATCAAATCTTTTCGGTTGACATTCAAGGCGATGTCACCATCATTCCGTTGGTTGATATTCAAGGCGATGTCATCATCAATCCTTTCGGTTGACATTCAAGGCGATGTCGCCATCAATATTTTCGGATGACATTCAAGGCGATGTTATCTCCCATCTCGTCAGTTGACATTCAAGGCGATGTCATCCCCATCTCGTTGGTTATTCAAGGCGATGTCCGCTCCCCATCTCGTCGGTTGACATTCAAGGCGATGTCATCCTCTCTTTTGTCGGTTGACATTGAAGGCGATGTCACCATCAATCCCCTAGCTCCGAACACTATATTAGTCTCCATGCAGTAGGATTCGCGAGCTCCCTTCAATCCATGGTCCATGTACACCCATTTTCCCCAGCAGTCCTCCGCAATGAGCTCATAAACTACCATCCATCACTCCATCCTTTTGTTTCAGGCAAGTTTTCTAGGGTTAAAATTTAGCATCTCTTTATTCTTTTTTTTAAGCTTTTTCGAGATTTTTGTGTGTAAAAATGATGATGTTTCAGTCTTTGTCGTTCAATTGCCAGCACTTTCCGACAAAGAGGGGCAACTGTGAACACCCCATTTTTTACACCCCTAAAATTCCACTCACCTCTTATTTTATTTTATTTCATTATCTTATTTCATTTTATTTTATTTTATTTAGTTTTTTTATTTTATTTTAGGGAGAGAGAGAGAGAGGAACCCCATGTTTAAAGCCCATGGGCAAAAATCCAGTCCGTGTGATTCTCGACCCAATAGCAAAGCCTACAACCTAATCTCAAACCCCAAAAGTCCACACCCTAAATCAAAAGCCCAAGGCCCATGAGATATCTATAAAAGCCTGGAGTGGGGGATTTCATCAGAGAATATCCCAACCATTTACGGGTTGCAGAGCTCGGTCACTCTCCCTCGATTTCTCCCATTCCATTTCTTCTCTCTTCCCGCCGACTGCAGCCTCAATTTCAACCGCCATCGTCGCCGGCGAAGGTGTGCTCTTCTCATGAAAATCAACGGCGAGTTCCCTCCTAATCTCGGCGTCTTCAAGTTCCGGTCCAAGCTGCAGCATATCAACTGAGTTCACTCCATCTCCTCCGGCCAAATCCCTGTTCTCTCGATTCATCGTTCATCAGGTAATAACCCTTATCTCTTTTGATTTTCTCCTTTGTTTGATCTAATTCTTTCTTATTTAGAATTCTTAGATCTAGATCTAGAATTTCTAGATCTAGATCTAGAATTTCTCTTCTCTGTCGTCCGATTTATCTTCTTTTGGGAATCTTACCTGCTGTAGAAAACTTTCTTCGACCAGCACCTCGTCTCCGGCGATCCATTCTTCGGGCGAGTTGCAGGCTAGCATCTATCGGGAGCTCCTCTACGCCGATCATCACTGGTTCTTATCCGGCGGCTACAGCTCATCGTTTCTTGCTCTCTCAGATCTAGATCGCCTCGGAAACCATTTGCAACGGTAATCCCCATCTCCGGTGCCAAGCCTCATCCTCGAGTCGTCCATCTTCCCCGGCCGGCGATTTCAGCATTGATCTAGTGGATCGATATTTTCCGGCCAATCCTCTTTTAACTCCGCAGGTGGTCTCCCGTATCCATGTCCTCGTTTTTTTATCTAGATTCAGACTTATTTTATTTTTATTATTCATTTGTTCGGTTGTGATTTTTTTTCCGATCAAGCCTGACTTCCGGCAGCTTCATACCAGTCCGGTGATCTTCTCAATCCGGCAATTTTCGAAAGCAGGGGTACCTCACTTCTGGTTCACTATACCTCATCGTTTGTTCCTTTCTGGCCAACTCAGTCCTCAGGTAATTCCCAGCTTATCGTTCGAATCGTTTCTCTTTTCTGACTCCATCGTCAATTTGAACGATCTCTCTGTTTCAGATTGATATTAATCCAGATTTATATTTACAAATCTAGACCCCTTGATCAAGATTTATAAGCTTGGATCCACTTCATCGTGTATATATTTTTTCTGTTATTTGATTTTTTTTTTCTTTCTTTCTTTCTTGCAGGAAAAAGGATCCAGCCATATCGCTGGTTTCTTTGGATCTCGGTTTTCAACTTTTATTTTATTATTTTTTCTATTTTTTCTTTTCTTGGTAGACCCATTGTTCTGTGGGTTGAGTGCCAGTGAGACTGAGTGTCTTGTTTGCGCCATTTTCGTTTCCCCGGAGCAGCGGCGATACCAACATCATTTTCTGTCAACCTCCATCAACCGCACGTAGGTATGCATTTTTCTTGTTTATATATCTTTTTGGCATGTTAGATTAATTTAGAAAGGGGTGTCAAGATTTAAATCTTTTGGGCCTTTTGGGTTGGGCCGTAATTGGCAAGTTGGAAGCCCCCTTTAGAATCTTTTCCCAATTTTTGGGCTTACCTCTTGAGGCCTCAGAATGATAGTGGACCAAAGCCAATTGACCATTAGTGGTCAATGGGCCTTGGCCCATTAACTTTCTCTTCAAGCTCATTTATTCTGTTGTGTATGTATATATTATCCATGTATGTGCAATAGGGATAGGCCGCGATTTTTCTTTTCCTATTATGCTTACATTGGGCACTTAGATAGTTTTCATTTTTTTATTAACCCTAAATAAGTGGCCCACCCTGTTAGTTAGTCCTACAAAAAAATCAAAAAATATAAAAAAGACTAAAATAACTTAAAGGTACTGGTCTATCCTCCCTTGGGACCTAGAGCAGGGTCCGTATTTAAACCATAGCCTCTTTTGGTTTAAGGCCGCTCGATCCGCCCTGCTCTTTGCCTTTAAGATAATTAAAATCATTTAGACTTTATTTTCCTTTTGCCTACCTTGGGCACTTAGGATAGCCTTGACTAGTTAAAACTTGCCAAAATTAAAATACAAAAAAATCAAAAAAAATACAAAATAACAAAAACATTTAAAATCCCACAAAATGCAAAAAAGACTTACCCTAATAAATGAACGCCCCCTAGAGCTCCCCCGCGAGCACCTAGCTACGCTGCCATCTCCCGGAGTGAGATTCATAAATCTCATTCCACTTCACATCCCCTAACTCAACATTGAGTTGGAAGTGACCACACTCCGAAACGAGTATAAAAACAGTCACGGACCCCCGAACTACTATGAGGGTCTGATTCCGACTAACCGGATAAGTAGGCAGCCCAATCAGGGTTCGACCCCAACCAAAAATAAACTTTTTACACCCCATTTTGATTTGTACTCGATTAGCAAAATTAATAAATTTTAGGAAATGTTAAGTGATTTTTAAATGTTTGACTTGGACCTAATGAGTAGGTTACCATTTGGATGGAGGTCCTGGGGTGCCTAACCCCTTCCCCAGGACCTAAAGGGATCTCTTACCTAGACTACTCTGGACCGTAGACCCCCTTATTTGGATTATCTCGGGATCCTACTTCCCCTAAGTAGGTGGCGACTCTTAAAAATAAATTTAGCGTTATTCCTCTACCCTTGGACTTTAGGATGAAAGGGGAGGAAAGGCGGTAAATTTTGGTGTTTACAAGCTACAAATAAATTTTCTTGCTCAATTCATAACTATGAATAATTGACTAATAATAGGTAATAGGTAATAGGCCTTAGACGCATACCCTTTTTTTCTTGAATACATGTTTTGCTAGAAACTTGTATCCTCTATATTTGATGTTGTTCCACTTGAGTATGCGTGGAAAGATCGGCAATGGGGAACCATCATTGTTTATACTTCTACAACAAAGTGTAGACAGGAGGGGGATGTGTTCAAATGCCCAAATCTATCACATAAAAACATTGGTGTAGTTAATAAATGCAAATAAAAATAAGGAAAATCAAATAATATAATAGCACAAAATTAAATAAAACACGCGTACCTGGAATGCAATAACACATCCATATATATTATACTTTGGTTTTCTCTGGTCCAAAGCAGTCAATAATCCATCCTTCATTAGCTTGAAGGCCACACTTCCCCAAGGATATTTATTAAACAACTTGAAGTCATCTACCAAACACAAATAGTCTGTGTTTACCCCGGTATGAGTCTCTTTGGCTCTCAAAAATGACTCAACGAAAAGCACAGATGCCAACTTTATGGCATCAGTATGGTCCTCACATGCCAAGAATTGTTTGAGAAGGTGCTCCTTTTTAATTAGCTTAATGTCGTTGAATAGCCTTGTCATCAAAGACCCAGTTGGAGCTCCAACTTTGATGGCAGGAGCACGTACTGGTGAGCAGCTTAGGCCAAGGATGAGGGTGAAGTCCAGCTCTGTAAACCTCAACCGTTTCCCTTTAATCTCAAACTCTAAGTCACCAATGTGATGCTCGAGGAGATGTTGGATTGCCTGGCCACACGTAGGAATCTTTGGCATATCAAACAAATGGCCAAAGCAGCTCTCCATCCAAAGCTGCTTTCTCTCGGGATGGGCTTCCAGGTTCTCCTTGATTTGGAACCAAATATTTTGCGTGCATCTCGCAGTTGGTTGTCCCTTTACTTATTTACCCTTTTTTATTTGGGAGTCCGTTTTATCTATGCTATGATGTGCCCTTTTCCTTTTGCTAATACTTTTCTTAGGCATTTTGAAGCTGCAAAAGGTAATAACATTCATAAGTAACGAGACAACCAAACAAGATAGATAACATAGACATGCACATAAGTGTTATATGGTAAAAGAAAATATTAAGTCATGATAAAGATTTGACCATGCTACAACACCCATTAAAGTGTTCACACCATAAGAAGGTAAGTCAGTTGGCAACTTGTGGACAAGAATATCTAGGTTTACATAACAAGACACCGAAACACAAAACCAAGTACACATACATGAGCAAACGTGAGAGCTCTCCAAAATTTAAGAAAAACCAACCAATGCAACTTTCTCCAACCAACATACAAATATACAGAGCAGTCGTCAGATTGATTGAGAGAACATTATAGCAATGGAAGAGAATATAAATTTTAATATATTTATTGCAAAACTCTCAACTAAATCATCCACAGCTAGTTTCAGGTTAAATATAAAAGTAGCACTGTTTGAAGTGCCTCAGACAAAACTTGATCAATAGTTTCACCAGTCCATTGGTTCATAAAGAAATCATCAAGAACTAGACATGACAAAAAAAATAAAAATAAAGTAAATGGATATCAAGCTTCCTCTTATGGGTTTGTATACAATAGAACATGTAGATATCCATAATAAAAACCCCTTTTAAGTTATTATGTAGTGGTCAAGCATATCAAGCTTAAGGCTAAGACACCGATTGCAAATAGAACTAAGCTTTATAAAAAAAAAAAATCCGTATTAATGGATAGCTATATATAGAGTCAATCAGCCCCATTTGGATTTTCTCCAGCTCCTTATCTTTTGAGTAAATAGAGGTGTGTCTTTAATTTAAAAATTAAGCTCTTTCTTCTATAAGACAAGTCACCTATACACTTAGCACATATAAATTGATTTGTCACTTTACTCATTCGAAGAACCCAAGCACACTAAAACTCTATTTCTTAAATGTTGCTTTCAAAATTAAGCCCTTTCTCCTATAAGACCAGTCACCTATACACTTAGCACATAGCTAGAAATTGATTTGTCACTTTGCCCATTAGAAGAACCCAAGGAAAAAATCTCTTGAGTTAAGGGACTTGTTACACCAATTTCATCCCCACATGAACAAAGACTTCCAGCAACTCATGTTTTTTGTGGTATTAGAAAGACTTTCAAAAATGCATCATCGGGAGGGACCATCCTCTCTACCAATGCCATTTCCTAGGGTGAGATGGGATTTTGAAGTTTGACTCAATATCCATTTACCTTGAGCTGGTAACCACTTTTCTTTTTGGCCAAACATTTGTTTGGGTTCTCACTTCTCACCATTTCTTGTGGCAGTGCAGATAAAGCTCTCTTTATCTCTCTAGAACTCCACAAGTATCCTGTGAACTGTGTAATACATAGGTAAAGGAAAAGTGTATGGCTTTGAGACTTGGGTTTTCTAGTTTGTGGGGTGGAACTCGAAAGGAAAAATGCCACAGATGCATTGTACATCCTAACTGAACAGATCAAGGGGAATTTTGCATTTTATTTCCTTACTTGCTCTTTGACATGGTCATTGAGAATGATTTTTTTAAAGGCAATTTTCTGTGACGATGAATCTGCATGTGGGTAGGTTGGAGTTGTCACTTAGGAATAAAGACATAAGGAAGTGCAGAGTTACTGGGTAATATGGACTTATAAATTGAGAGTGAAAAGGAAAAAAATAAATCAATCGCAACCTTCTCATCCAAGTCAAAACAAGCAAAAGATACAATCAACCACTTTTCAGAAGCTTGTAGATAAAGAAAAGAATCACCATAAGAAACCAACATAGAGTACAGAGTTTACTGCTTCTTCCTCTTAAAGTCCACATTGACCTAATTTCAGAAATTTTCAAAAACCAGACCTCAAAACTCTACTTTAAACCAGATAACCAAACCAGCAACGGAGACTTAATGATGGAAAAATGAGGGAGTAAGATTTGTCAATTTGAAGGAGGGAGTTTGTCTAACAGAGGCAAAAGCTTCACTCGAGAAGGAGCAAACCAGTAGGGATTGATGTGATTGATATGGGGCAGGAAAACACTAAAATCGGAGGGGAACCCAAACCATTAGCCTTAGTTTTTTGTTTCAAAAATCTGGCACAGTAATTCTAATAAATCACCATACGATATCATACAAGTATAAATATCAACACAATTAAAATGGTACATCATTGACCTACCACGCAATCTGAACTCCAATTTTCCCAAGAGTTCTCATGGCTATTGATACCTGACATTAACCATATGGCCAATGCATTTCCTTGATATTGGTGAGCTTAGGAGTGTTCGAAATAATTTAATTTCATTCAATGAAAATCACGTCCAAGAGCATACGGTGTCGTGACTTAGAGTTGGGAAAGCTATAAGCTCGTCCTATCAACAAGGAAAAAGTGGAGCCCAAAAATGCAACATATTATTGAAGAAAAAGGAGGCTACAAGCATTGCAGAATTCAGCATAAGATTTTGGGACATTAATCACAGCAAAGAAGCAAGGAGAGAAAAATGAAAGCAATATGACAAATGAAAAAACCATCGACATTCTAGGGATATAATCATATATTATTTTGGGATCTATAATTACAGCAAAACATATATGGTTATCCTTAAGAATTTTGTTGAACCTCCTTCTAGAGTTGGGATTACCAATCCATCTAATATTTCCATATAAGAGACAACTAAAGGAGCAAGAGAGCTACACTTAGCTTTGGATTTAGAGCAAGTGTGAGGTTCTCTTCTTTGATAAACAAGCCTCTGATAATTATGTGAGCTTTGAGAGGGATTATTGAAAGCCACATAATCGAGGGACCTATTTATTTTCTGAAATAGCAGCAAACTAGAGCGGATGAACTCACTACGGTCCATCCCTCACTGAACGAGACTCGTGACACCAAGTGCTGGAGTTCTCAGGGATGGCTGATAACAATTCGGAAAGATTTGAATATCAATCTTCTAAATCCCTTAACTCGACTTCAAATCCAGCTTCCCCACCAAAGAACATTCAAGGAACAAGACCCAAGTGAAATTCCTTCTATAAACAAAAATTTTACTTCATCAAGGCTATCTTATCCCCAAGCCCATCCTGTACCTTACATTATGTAGTCATGGTTATCTATGGCCAATCAAGGAAATTAGCCTTTGCCCTACCGGGGGACAAGACTTGGACTACTATAAACACTCATGTGGCACTGTATTCTAACATTACATTTTATAGGGGGCAATTCATCTATTTTATTTCCATTGACGATCAGTTATTGTGAAAGATGAGAATGAATAAATTAGGTTTTTAAGGGGATGGTGAGAATGGAAGTCTGAGAAGAGGGGCAATTTTTACTTGAATTGATGAAATTTCACTAACATTGGATTGTTCTAATTGATATAGAGCTGACCTGAAATCTCTTAGAAGATAAGTTGGTTTTTTTATATTGATAATCAAGTGTGATATATTCTATAAAGAGATTATAACTACTATTACAAAGATAGCAGAGCACTAAAAGAGTTCACAAGGAAGTAAACTCAAGGATATTGTAAATACTATAACTGTAAAATATATGCATAAAGAAAACCCCTGGACTTTAGACTAGAAGCCACACTTTTTGCTAAAGTGCTCTCCTCAACCTAGAAGATAAGTTGATGTTGACACTTCTACCAGCGATGCAAAAAACCTAGAATGGCCAATGAATGCAGTATCTACCAGCGGCGCAATTGGATCAGCGGCAAGAGCCAATGCAGTAGGCAAAGCAATGGACAAAAGTTCCATCCCAAATTCATCAAGCTTATGATGATAAATGGGGAAGTTGCAAATGCACAGTAGCAATGACAACTACAGATTCTCATTTCAGCATATTCCCTATTTTGAAATTTTAAAGTATGAAATTTTCAAGTAGGTCTGTTGGGAGGTTTTGATATTCCCATTTATTTCTGACATAACAACCTAAAATCTTAAATCATGGTTTTTCTAAGAGAAAAAAATCCATATTCCAAATACCTAATGAATAAGAATGCACATTTAAAGCACATGGGGTTTGTTATAGCTAGTAGCCATTGATTGCATTATGACAACAAAGAGATGGAAGGTCCCATGCAAGAGACAAACATGCCAAGGTGTAGCTTTTGGGACTGAAGACTACAAATGAAAAAAGGAACTCTTAACGAATCTAAAAGGCTAAGGCTAATTACATTATACTCTGAAGGAAAGGAAGGATCCAAGAAGCATTAACAGACCACAACTTTTAGAAGTATTTCTTCCCCAATAACATGGGAATTGTTATTCCTAATTCTTTTGGTGGTTATTTGATGGTTTTGGTGGAAATGGTTCCGGCTCGGGTCAGGCACTAACAAGACCAGACCCAACTAGAATCCCCTCTCAGTGTGCATATTGGGTCAGTCCAGGTCGATTATGGATGGACATTAGTGGATAGCATCCTTAGCTCTAGGTATTTTTGGATGGGCATGAGCAGGATACTATTATACAATTCAAAATAAAGAATCAAATCCAATTATGAGGATACATTTCCGTTAAACAAAAGGAGCAGGATACAAAATCAATCCAATTGCCCTAGATGGGCAGGAACATGAACAGGGTAGATGGCCAGGAAGAGGGTAAAATCCAATTATGCAATTACAGAATTTTTTGCAGCTATTGAATGATGGATATGACATTAAACCCAGCATTAAAGAGGTTCTATAAATCCAATTCTGCATTTGTATCATCTTTAATGCATTTATGCATTCCCAAATCTAAAACGAATTAAGGATTATAGTTTGGAAATTAAACCCAACATTAAAGAGGGGTTTACCAAATCATCGTTGCCCCTCGTCGTTCTAGACATTCATATCAACAAAAAAAGCCAGATCAAACAAATGTAGCTCCTTGAAAGCTCTCAATAACCCCAAAATCCAAAAAGCAAAAAGAGATAATAAAGTTCAACAACAAAAATAAGATTGAAGGATCGTAACAAAAGCATCCAGATCTAAGAACACAAACCCACTTCTTCATATCATGCCCTACTAAAGATCCAACACCCCCCAAAGACCAAGATGTAAAAAAGAAAACCAGAGGGTAGAGAGACATAAATCCATCAAGATAAATGCAAGAAAATTTAGAAATTAAAGAGATGTACGTAGTTTCAAAGATTAGAACTTAGGGTTTCAAAGATTAGAACTTACTAAGGAATTTAGTAGGATAATGAAGAAAAGAGAGGGAAAGACTCACCTGTCGGTAGCTGCCGAAGATATCAGTCGCTGGAGAGAAGTGCCCAAAATTAGGAGAGGAGAGAGTTTTGGGTTAGGGCACAGAGACGAGGATAAAGAAAAAAAAATTAGAAAAATAAAGAAAAGGAGGGAGATCTTCGAGTTAGTGCACGGCAGAAAAAACGATGGTCATAGACTGTCGTTTTTAGCGACAAACATCTACAGCAGTTCATGGCCGTCATATTGAGCACACCAGTAGTCGATTACGTAACGACGGTCTCTAGAAGTCGTTTTTACCGCAATTAAAGTGTCATTCTTCTAGCTTTTTCACGTAGTGATGGGAACAGTTAAACAAGTATTAAGAGGGCTTCAGTGGATTTCAACCTAATAGTAACTACAGAATCCTTGTTATCTTGTTTTTTTTTTGGTAAACTCAATCATACCACAGGGCAATGATTGAAGGCAAAGACAAGGGAATACTCACACCACCCAAGCAAACACACACACACACACACCACATGCAAACTCACACACACACCACATGCAGCCCATGTAAGCTTCACCCTAGAGCTCCTCAAAACGTGTACCAACCGTTTGAGGCGCCAAGGAACTTATATGGGACAACATGCTCGGGTAGATACCCGATGTGGGACTAAACTCTCACCCTAAAAGGTGTTCTGGTTTTTTTGGTAAACTCAATCGTACCACAAGGCAATGACGGAAGGCAAAGACAAGGGAATACTCACACCACCCAAGCAAACACACCACATGCAAACTCACACACACACACACCACACATATGCAGCCCATGTAAGCTTCACCCTAGAGCTCCTCATTGAAGAAGGTTTTTTGGAATCTATACAGACTACCCATATGTCTTTCCATGCTCATACAGCCCTGAATTTGGGAATATCCTCATGGCAAAGCTACGCATCCTAGAAAGAGAACTGGACTCATTGGTCGAGTTCCAAGCCTAGAGAGATATCAAACATTCATTTAATATCTCTTTTAAGCAAGATTAACACGCAATGGAAGAAGAAGACAGTCAGGGAAACAATAGAAATCCCGTAACAAGCAACAGTAGAAATGATATAAACCCTTAAAGGGTTTTAAAAGATCATTAGGCTTCTTCCAACTTATACTGAATGCAGTTAATATGAATTTCGTAACATTTTCTGATTTTTTTGATAGTCGCCAATTAAAAGGAGACATTTTCTCGATTTTTGTTATAGCTATCGCAGCCGCTGAAGCAGCTATTGGACCAGCTATTGTTTCATCAATTTATCGTAACAGAAAATCAACTCGTATCAATCAATCTAATTTGTTGAATAAATAGTAGTAATCATATAAATTAAAGAATATAATATTCACTAATTCGAATTAACATGTACGAAAGACACATATGGCCCTATTTTCTAAAATGTAAGAAATCAAAGTATCTTGGCCCTCTTTCATGAGCAGATCCAGAAGTAGTTTGATTAGAAAAAGATTCTGGTAAATCATTGATTCGTCTGGTGTCTAAATATATGATTCATTTACTACTTTAAACTAGATCGAAAATTTAGAATGTTCAAAAATTTATAGACCCAAATATGTTCATCCATAAATATTACCTGAAACGGAGATAAAAATTGATGAAGAAGACAGTCGGAGGGTGAAACAGAGGAATCTTCACCTGTAGGCGCTGGTTACCCAAAAATGGCCGGAATAAGGGTTGGTTCTCGACAAGAGTTGGGTAAATCAGTTGCAGAGAGCATTAGTTGGAGAGAGCATTCGATTCAAAGCAAATGAAGGTAAAATAGAGGGGCCTTCACCAGTAGGAACTGATGCTCGCCGGATGCTCGCCGGAATCCGAAATCTCGTCGGCACCGGCTACCCGAATCGTTGGAATAAGGCTTGCGGCTTCTTCTCTTGGACTTTTGGTTACACACAGATTTGGGAGAGTTGGGTGATTTGGGGAAGTCGGGTTTTTTTTTGAAAATGAGAAGACGGGGCTTGAAACGGCTCGCTAACGGGAGAAGATTAACGGAGAGTTTGGCGCCCAAAGTTTGGGACACGCGTCGGACGCTCGTTATAACCGGTTCTGCCAGGGCCGGTTATAACTGGAGAGGATCACCTGCCTTTATAAAGGTACACAAGGAGACCTAACCAACCGCATAATTTGCTCTTCCAGAATTCACGTTAACCTCCCAAGCCCCAACGGAGATAGTAGACGAGTAATGTCGGTAGCTACTATGCTAAGTACCTCATTAAATGCTCGGCTTGACATGACCGTAGTTATTGGTCATGGGCTCTTCATACCTAATCTTTTGCCATTATGATTAGGTCTTTGAACCTAACTAGAACTTGATTGAAAAATCTCAGTAGTATGTACTATAGAGAGCTAGGCATACGATTGAAAATCTAGCAGCAACAAAGGGGGGGCACATGCCTGCATTAAAGGATCACTATAACAAATCTAACGATGAGCAACAGAAATTTTCCTTTTCTAATACGATTTTTCTGTGTCTAATAATATTAGACACGAAAATAGTAGCCATCTCTATACCATGGCCAATGCTCGTAACTGATGCTACACGGAACAAAAAGTCTGTTTCTAATATTGAATTAGACACGGATATTTTTCGTGTCTAAAGCATTTATTCGTAACAAATCCATAAATTTATGACGTCATTAATTTTCGTTTCTAATGACATTATTAGACACAAAAATAGTTGTCTCTAATATCGGGTTAGCAACAGAATTATTTTTGTCTCTAACTAGATATTAGAGACGAAACTTGTTCCGTCTCTAAAATATAATCAGAGATAGAAATATTGCCGTGTCTAATATCAAAATTATATTAGACACGGACATAGTTCCGTGTCTAATGAGTAAATGATATTAGACATGGAAATATTTCCGTGTCTAATATCAGTTTTTTTTTTTATAAAACCAGAAACTTATAACCCAAACCAATAACCTGTAACCTATTTTCAATCATTCCACATTTCCACAATCCACATAGAATTAACATCCACACATCCACATTAATACATACATACATTCATTAACTCTGTCCACACATCCACAGTAACATCCATCGATGGACCCGCTTGATCTTTGGTTGGATTTCCAGTCGTGCAGCCTAACTCTCGATAATAGGTAATGCCTTTTTCATCGACTCTTCCCTAACTTCTTGAATTGATTGAAATCCCCCTCCTGGGTTGGGGAGTGAACGAACGTCTTGGAGAACCTCCTCTTTTCGGGACTCCTACTGCCTTTGAACCAGAATCTTGAACTTTATAATCAATTTCTTCTTCCCTATCGAGAGTCACTTCCTTTTTCTTTTTTTCCATGTAACACACGTAGTCACACCTATAGTTATCACTAAGGTGTTACGCACTCACTCCAAAAAGGCGGGTGTGGCCTCTTTGTTGAGGGCATAGTTATCAGATTGAGAAGCGAAAAAGCGAGACACAAAAAATGTTAGACTTGATGCCCAGAAAAGTCATTTAGATTGTTAGACTCTTATTAATTTGATTAATAAAAACTTCTTCTTAATTTATTGTGTATTCATTATGGGTAATTGACCATGATCATAAGATGATCTATACGATATGAGATATCGATAAAAATTTATAGGATATATTGTAGGAAAGTTATGTGATTGGATTATCACAGACAGATATAACTTTCCGGTTCCTTATACCTTATATAGTCACAGCTATGGGTGAAGCTGGGCACTTTACTTATATGGATGCCAGAATGCTAAGATATTCTCAATAATTGAGATGTAGTTCTATCTCGAACTATTATAGTGGAGACTACACATCAGCATATGGGTGCTTCAATGTACACTGACTGATTGCAGTCAATGAGAGACCTCTTGCATAAATATACTATCAAATAGTTGGTCTCTCATTCACATTGAACAGTTTCAATGATCCTTAGATCTAATGTGTTCATCTATGACTGAACAGTGATCTGACTGTTTTGATTCCACCAACGTATTTTCTAATTTAGGGAATACAATACAGTGATAGCTGGATAATGTATTTGGAAGGATAAATCGAATTTAAAGTTTATGTGGCGGGATCTGTTATGGTTAAATTTCATACACTGGGATTCAATTGCAACATGGATATCTCACGTCACTTGCAATTCTGATGTAATTCTTGTTTAGGGTTAATAGGATAACATTAGGTAAGTCAGGGTAAGAATGTCCCAAAGCAATCTATGGAGATGCTCACATAAGAAATACAAGCTCATAAATTGATTAAAAGTTAATCAATTATTCAAGTGATTAAAAGTTAATAATTAATTAAATAGATTAAAAGTTAATCTATGATTTAAATTAATTGTTAATTTAAATCTAGAAATTATTTTAGTAATTATTTAATTAACATAATTAAAGGGGAAATGGGTTTGACCCATATCTATAAACCCATTTAATATGGACCTTTAAAACGGGCCCAAACTCATGGATTAAAACCCTAGGGTTGGGCGCCCCCTTGTAGTAATCCTAATTGGATTAGGATTAGGTTAATTGAATAATTATTAAAATAAAATTTCTTTTATTATGGAATTAAAATCCAATGGTTGGATTACAAGTAGGATTAAGACGAGAAGAAGTTGGATTGCAAAAAGGAGTCTAACAGTCCTCAAAGCTCACGCCCCCCCCCCCCCCCCCCCCCCCCCCCCCCGCTCTTTGGTTGTGGAATCCTAGTTCCTTTGTTGGTTGTTGACTTCTCCCTATTAATTAAGGAATCTTCATTTAATAAGGACTCTTTAATTAGTAGAATTACTATAACTAAAGTAGTTATAGTTAAACTAGGATTTTATATAAATTAATAATGAGAATTATTATTAATAAATAACTTCCTAAGGGATAAGTTATAGTTGGAGTAGGATATGGATTAGATCCATTCTATAAATACCCCAAGACCAAAAACGTACGGGAAAAAGAATTCAAAATTCTCTAGAATATTTCTCTCTCCCTCTGATCTCTCTCCAAACCGTGAGACCCTAGGGATATTCCCTAGGGATTTTCGTGAGCTACTAGGTGCTTCCAAGTTTGGTTCTTCAATTCTAGGGTCTTGAATCTTAGGATTTTTGGTGATAGAAAGTCTACACCATTACTTCATCTTCTTCCTCTTGCTTCAATAATTCCAAATGGAGATTCTAAAGCTTCGTGGGGATAGCGAAAAATAAGGATCGAGCTTCAAGTATTTCTTGGAGAAATCTTTACAAAGAGTTCTGACGGTTCGAGTGGATTAAGCTTCACCGGTGAACATCATTCACCGAGGTGATATGACTAAAACTTTTAGATAAAATTTGATGTTTTTTATGGTGTTAAGATCTAAGGTGGATGCCTAATGAATGGATGCCTTAGGTTTAGAAATAGGATTCATGGGTACGTTAACTATTTCCCTTAATTAAATAAACTCCTAGTTTATCTATAACTACTTTAGTTATAATAAACCTACTAATTTTGGAGTCCTTTTCCAAAAAGAATTCATTAATTAATGGGATTAACTAACTACCATAAACCAAGGTGTCCTAATCCAATTAGGAAACCAACCAAGGAGGGGGCGTGAGCCATAGGGGGTCTTGTACTCCTAGTTGTGATACAATTCCAATCTTATCTCCTATAATCTTGCATTCTAAGTATTGGAATATAATTCCATAAAATAAGGAATAATTAATTAGTAATTATTTAACTAACAAACTCCTAATCCAATTAGGAATCTCCATAGTAGGCACCCACCCTAGGGATTAAATCCCATGGGTTTGGGCCCACTTATAAGGTCCACTCTAGTAGGGTTTTAAGGATATGGGTCAAACCTATTTCCTCTTATTTAGTGTTAATTAAATAATTATAATTATTATCCTTTAATTTAAATTAACAATTAATTTAAACCATAGATTAACTTTTAATCTATTTTATTAATGATTAACATTTAATCACTTAAACTATAGATTAACATTTAATCTATTATTGAGCTTGTATTTCCTATGTGAGCATCTCCACAGATTACTCTGGGACATTCTAACTCTGGCTTACCCAATGTTATCCCATTAACCCTAAATAAGAATGACATCGGAATTGCAAGTGACGTGAGATATCCATGTTGCAATTGAATCCTAGTGTAAGAACATTAACCATTAAGGATCCCGCCACATGACCTTTTTAATTCAATTGATCCTTCCAATAACATTATCCCTAATGGGCCTTCGAGATTAATATATTATCTAACTCATAGCCCATTGTATATCATCCAGGTTTCCAAGACATTTGATTAAGCCATGAAAAAATTTTCTCATTTAAAACATTTTGAAAAAAGCTTTCAATACGTATAATATATTTTAATAAAAATATATTTCAAACTTGTTTGATTTCAAAATCACCTGCGCAGGATTTAAGCTTAATCGACTGTCTTACCCGAAACTTGGATAATCTCTCATATTAATGAGCATGCATTTCTTGTTTGAAATTCATCAGGACTCGAATAGCTTTCTGACTATCCAACTATCACCGTATCGTAGTCCCTAAGATAGAGAGCACTTTGGTGGAATCAAAACAGTCAGATTACTGTTCAGTTATAAATAAATTCATAAGATCTAATTATCATTGAAACTGTTCAATGTGAATGAGAGACCAACTATATAATAATATGTTTATGCAAGAGGCCTCTCATTGCATGCAATCAGTCAATGTACATTTAAGCTCCCATATACTGATATGTAGTCTCTAGTACAATAGTTTGACATAAAACTATATCTCAACCATTGAGAACATCTTAGCATTGTGGCGGCCATATAAGTGAAGTGCCCAGCTTCACCCATAGCTGTGATTATATAAGGTATAAGGAACTGGGAAGCTATATCTGTCTGTGATAGTCTCATCACATAGCTTTCCAATAATATACCTTTGTCGATATCTCATATCATATAGATCATCTCATGATCATGGTCATTATTCATAATGAATTCACAATAGATAAAGAAGAAGTCTCTATTAATCAAATTAATAAGAATCTTATAATCTAAATGACTTTTTTGGGCATCACGTCTAACAATCTCCCACTTGTCCTAAAAATCACTGTGACATAGATTTCAATCCCATACTATCTAAGTATGTTACAAATACTTTATCTAATAAAGCTTTAGTCATCAGGTTAGCAACATTAAGTTGAGACCTGATCTTTGTAACAATGATATCTTGCCTCTCAATGATCTCACGAATAAGAAGATACTTCCGCTCCACATGTTTCATCTTCTTGTGGCTCATAGGTTCTTTGTTATGAGCTACTGCACCATTACTATCACAAAAAAGTAATAGGTTCAAGTGCTGAAGGAACATTTCCTAGCTCTTGCAAAAACCTTCTAAACCAGACTGTTTCTTTTGCTACTTCAGAAACTACAATATATTCGGCTTCTGTGGTTGAGTCTGCAATACTCTTCTGCTTTATGCTATTTCAACTGATAGCAGCACCACTTAGTGTGAACACATACCCAGATGTGGAAGCTCTATTGTCCGAATCAGATTGAAAATCGGAATCAGTATAACCCAATCCAACTAGATCTTCTGATTGAAAAGTAAGCACATAATCCTTAGTCCTTTCTAGGTACTTCATTATGTGTTTCACGGCAGTCCAATGATTAACACCTAGATTGCTTTGGAACTGACTAACAAATCCCACTGCATGATAGATATCCAGTCTAGTACATAGCATGGCATACATGAGGCTCCCAACTGCTGAAGCATAAGGGCACCTCTTCATCTGCTCGATCTCATCAGCGGATGTAGGGGTCATCTTTTTAGACAAAGTAACACCATGTCTAAAAGGAATGAGAGTGGTCTTACAATCACTCATACGGTACCTAGACAAAATCTTGTCTATGTAGGAAGTTTGACTCAATCCTAACATTCGGCACTTTCTATCTCTCAGAATCTTTATTCCGAGAATATAGGATGCCTCTCCCAAATCTTTCATTGAGAAATGCTGAGAAAGCCAAATCTTGACTGATGACAACATACTTATATCATTGGGCATCTGACCGAGCTAATCTTTTGCCTACTTTAAAAGCCTAGTGTTTCAACTCTCAAGTGGAGTGGCCACTACGAGAATAGTGAGTGACCGTTTAGGGGGATTAAGTTCTCTTATACATACCCAGCCTACTGGGACAATTTCGAAACTTGTTTAAGTTTGGAGGCGTCACTCAAATTATTTAAAATTGGAATATGAGAACCCAATGATATATCGATGCCCTTGTGGAGCACCATTTCATTTATATCCCGAAAAGCCCTAGTTGGTTGGCTATTCTTCTACTTAAACAAATACACGAATTTAGATATTAAGAATTCTGACCCCCTTTTGGAAATGGTTTTCCCACTGCCTTGTCCAATCATAGGCATTCTGTCTTGGATAGATGAGGCCTTCCAAAAAAAAAATGAAAAACCGTAGACTGAACTGAAACTGTAATTGTTTCTTGTGTGTAATGAGTAGCTACTAGTTAGAATGAATTCTTATCGGTGTTTAACACCAACTCCTTTTATAAGTTCTTCTTAAACCATAGGGCAGGGAGCAAGCTACCTAAGTCGAGTATGTTGATTGAGTAACCTAAGCCGAAAAGGCGGACGGAGATGGTTACTAAGCCGAATCCCCGGAGCGAGGACCGAACTTTTGTTGGTTAGAGATTCTAAGTAGGGGACCTAACCGCAGCTGGTCTCTACTCTTAATGAGGATTAAAAGGGCTAAACAAAACTTAAACTCAAACTCGAAAGGCTATACAAGATTAGGTTGTTCTAGACGTTGTAATTAAATCTATCTATAGCTAGGTTAAGCCTATTCTAGCTAAGAACCGATAAAACATGATAATAAATATTCTTGAAAGAAATATAGCAAGATTGTAACAAACAAACCTATTCTAAGCATGATTTAGAACTGGAAGAGATTTTGACCTGGATTATGTGAATGTTTGTGTAATGGGGTATCTCTAAGCTGTAGAAGGCCTAAAATCTTGGTTTAGATATATGGTCCAGAGGGTTTCATGGTAGATCAATGGGATCTAAGTCCAATGAATTCAAGAAAAACCACCAAGGGTATTTTTTTAAACTCTCACTGCACACTATCCAATAATTATGGGTGCCAAGATTTGCACAGAAAATGGGAGCTCCAACAAATCATATTAAAAACATTCATATTACAGTATCTTAATTATATGATACATTTTAAATTTGCAGTACTGAGTTTAGCTCTTTCACGCTGGATGGATGTTGTTGAAGCCTAATCCAGTATGGCCTGTTGTTGCACCACCAAGATTGAAACTCTATTATGTATATCCGATGATGCAAGCACGTCTCCGATAACCCCTAGCTCTGGATATTCGTTCCATTCCGATAGTCCAAATACGAGTGGTGAGTCCATACTGTGGCGTCTCCCCACCAGGATGAGATCATTTGCCTCCTCCATTGCTAGAATTATCGAAGCTGTATGCTCTCCATCTCTCACCACCTCCTCCCTGTACTCCACGCCTGTATTTCTCATAGTATTAAGCCTGAAATCCTTTACCACCATGTCATCAAGAATTCTCTCACTCTCTAGTCCATGTACTCCGCTGCTCGGAATCAATCGAACCACAGTGAGTTTGACGCTCGGGTCTTCGGCCATTCGGTTAGCATATGCCAGTGCCTCTCTATCATCAGCATCTCCCAAGAACAGCATGCCTACCCGGTACACGGCTTGCATGGGTAACACATGAATAGACCCACCTACATTCCAGCGGTCAATAAGTATCGCCACGGAGCAAGGCGCCCGGTCGAGGACGTTTTTGTTTAGGTTTCTCATGGCATTTTGTCCCAAATCCATTGTGCCATTGGCGCCTAATCTTTTGTGGAAGGGGATGATTATAAGGGATGTCCCTTTGTCAAGTGCAAGGGTACATATGTCTTCATGCATGCTTTCTATCGGCGCGATAGCCGTGAATGCCTGAACATTAACGACATCTTTGTGTTGTTGTTCAAAGTATCGGAAAGCATTGATGATGGACTCGGAGCGAGAGGGGCTAGAAGATGTTCGTCGCTGCAATTGGTGGGAAATTAGGAGGGGCGAAGCACGGCCGACAAGCTCGAGAAGGTGGATTACATGAACATGAATGGGGCTTTCTCTTGAGGCATTTGAGATTTCTAGGAGCTTAATGGTGGTGGGGACATTTTCTTCTTCATTGATGCATGAAATTATGCGGAGTACAGCATCCCGTCTGCTGTGTAGAATATTCCTCTTCCGGTAGCCCGCATATTTCCTCGAAGGATCGTAAAGGGCTCCAACAATAGGTGATATTGTTCCTGCTGCCAACACCACTGTGACCACCATAATGGAGAATATCTCGTCATCTATGACCTGCATTTTAAGTAAAAAAACATAAGAATTTGATGTTTGCAATCTTGTTTTGTTTCATATATGACCTGCATGTTAAGTAGAAAAATGGAAGATTTTGTTACCTTATTATCCATCCAAGTATTGTATGTCAACATCTCAATTATTCCTTTGGCATTCATGATTAGAGAAAGTGACAGAGAATCGCGAAACGGCATCTTGCAATACAAGCACGGCAACATAGTCGCAGTGAACTTGGCTACCAGTGAAAGAAGGATCATGAAAACAAACATAGCCAGAGATTTTGTTGTGAGAGTGATGCTTTTCAAATTTGTTCGCAAGCCACTGGTAGTCAAGAAAAGGGGCACCAGCAACCCTGAAACAATAGAATCAAGCCTCTGAACCAAAGCCGATCCTAACGGCGGGCCATCCGGTATAGCCAAGCCCAAAATGAAAGGGCCAAGAAGAACATGTTGCCCAATAGCTACACTAATGATCCCAGAAATCATGGCTACAACAAGGATAATAATGATGTAGATCTCCTTTACTGGTTCCCCTTCTGGGGTGTTCCTTATAACCCAAAATAATGCCGGACGGACGATAAACACGACAACGATAACATAGGCGGCACAAGATAATATAGCCCATAACGATTTCAAGATTTCTCCTTCACCTACCTTAAAGCTTGTGGTCGTCAATGATACAAAAGTATTGCTGAGGTCACAGATCATTGCAGAAGAAAGGGCGAGTCGACCAAGTTCTGAATTGAGGATCTTGAGCTCAGTGAGGAGGGTGGCGATAACGGGAAATTCAGTCATAGAATTTGCAGCACCGACATAGTAAACCATGCGTCGCGCTGTAGGGTCCATGTCGAGAAGATACCTTAGGAGGATTGAGCTGTATGTAGCCCATACCAGAGGAAAAACAAGAGCTAAAATTCCAATAGTCATAGCTTTTTTCCCTGATGTCCTTATTATGCTCGGGTCCATCTTAACTCCAACTAGAAATTGGAAGAACATGAAGCCCAGTGTTGATAAGCTAGCAAGTGAGTCGAAAGAACTATAACGGAACGGATCTATCCTGCTATCTACACGACCCAGAAGAGTAGGACCAAGTAATATACCACCCTGGTTGATCAAATAAAACCACAATATTATTAGTAAGTCCATAATATGAAGCAGTACAGGTAGTGGTGGTGATTATGGTTGCATCGTTCTGCATTCCATATAAAGATTTGATAATAGCCTAGGGTGGAGCCAAGTTTTCTTTTCTTTTTTTTTCTTTTTTTTTTTTTTTTTGATTATAGAAGGCTAACAATAAGGTCTGGGTTAGGGCGTAGCCCCAAAAAGTTTTTGATGGTCAAGTTCGTGGGCCGTGTCATCTTTTTTTTTTTTTGTTTGTTTGTTTGTAAAGTATATATATATATATATATATAGGAGTCAAATCCTCTACCGTGACTTGATTCAGCAAATCCGGTTATCACCCCTAGAGGTCACCACGTGTCTCCTTTGACACCCTTTAACTGTGGGTAAGATTAACCCACCCCTAGGTTCACCCACTTATCCTTGGTTTTTTTTTTTAATATTAATTCTTTTTTTTTAAATTAAAAAACAAAAAGCTCTAAAAACAGTTTTTAAATTTTTTTTTAAAAATTAATATTTTTTTATAAAAAACCAAGGATGGGTAGATGAACACTAGGGGTGGGTGAAACTTACCCACAGTGAAGGGGTGTCAAAGGAGACACGTGGTGACCTCTAGGATGTTAAATTGGGTTCATTGGATACACGTGTCAAAAAAATCAGTCCGATCAAACATGTGTAGACCGTCCCTTGGGGTTCATTATACCCTACTTAGGATATAGAAATGACTGATTTTCCCTTTTTTGATTTGATGGTTTATAAATGTCCGATCGAGCGAAATTTTCGCCACCTATCACTCAAGCAACTCGTCTTGACATTTAATGGCCAGATTCCAAAATAACTTACCACGTGTCACATTATTAGGGACCGCTCACTACAAGCTTCAATGAACATGACTCATCTTAAATCAATTAACATAGTATAAAATGTATTTTTTTTTTAATGTATCAGGTGCAACTTCTGCTCCCATGCCTATACAGTCCTAAATTAAATAATATATGTACGAATTAATATTTTTTTCTCAAATATTGAGTACTAGACCGAGTTCGGATGGGCAACAACGCCTGCTGTTGCTCGATTGTGTCTGCAAAAACATGGGCCCACATTCAAGAGGGTAGACTCCACAACACCAGAGATGGGCCCCACATGTTTTTGCTGACACAATTGGGGAACAACGCAACCCCGGCTCCAGATTTTTTTTTTCCATAAGTTTGGCCCTGGCGCCCATATGTGTCCACCAATGATCATAGGAAATTGTCTGTTCATCCCTGGGTCATTAACACTGTGCCCATGAGTAAACGTTTGAAGGCTAGGATTAAATGAGATGTACTGATCATTTAACAACTTTACAAGTGATCCTGGCCATCAAATACCCGGGCCACAGGGAAGAACCCAGGGATGGGATGGGCACAGACGATTTGTTTCCCCGATCTTAGACCTAATATAACTTGTCAGATCAAATACTTATCTCTATTTTCAGCTCTGTTTATTATTGGATAGAACCATGATCTACACTAATATGAACTATTTAAGATCTGGTCACAAACACGGACATATATACTGTAGTATGCTGAAAATTAAACCTAAAAGGGTTCACCCAGACGCAAGCAAGTGGCACAAAGAAAAATATATGTAATAGGGAAATAGAAAACGGACCGCTCGGTCATCTTGAAAATGGACCACCCAATGGTAAAGCCATATGTATCTATTTAAATGTGGTGAATAAATTTTAACTCACAGAATAAAATTTGTTTTAATTTTTTTTTTTAATTTGATTTGGTGGTCGGCTAGCAAGAGGACCTTGTGGTCCTCTCTTTAATGGTAGGGTGTGTCCTCTATAATGGGAGAGGCTTTGGAATACATTCCCACGAGTTACAAGAGCTCCACTTCCTACTACTTACCATACCATTAACTGATAGGACTTTGCTAATGTTAGGGCCGAGACCATGTTCCCCGAGCATGGGATTTCAGGTGGGACCCATTTCACATGAGAGGCCCCACCTGAAATCCTGAGTGCTCAGGGAGCATGGTCTTGGTGGTCTCAGCCCTAACACGGTCTCAAAAGCTTTATCCTAACTGAGAGGACTTTGCTACTGAGACCGTGCATCTATGCACAGGATTTCAGGTGGGGCCTACGGTCACATGGTAGGCCCCGCCTAAAATCCCGTGCATAGATGCACTGGTCTCGGCCCTTGTACCGTCTCAAAAGCATTTCCCTAGCTGATAATACTAAATGATATCCCCCATCAAAAATAAATATATATTTAAACTGTTTAAAAAATAATAAAATAAAAGGGGTGGATAGCATACAATGATCTGTGAGACGACGGCAGGCTGCTTGAAAGGCCTGAGAAGGAAGGCGACGATTTGGGAGACAAAGAAGACAGCAGACAACTGAAAGGCCATAAGAGGTACAGAGAACTTAAAAGTGTCGTCGATGTCTGTGGCATCCCAAAATCCATTTGAGTTCATTTTGTGAGGGTTATGGCAGATATTCTCTCCTTTTGTTGTGGACTCGTAGGTTCCACTCATCTCATTTCCCATGAACCACTCCGCCATCTCTAATTAATCAACACACACAAACACAGAGTAGAGTTGCAGAGAAAACTAGGCTAACATACACAAGACACGAGAATAAAGAGAGGCTGTAAGATAATAAAGGGGAGGTTGTAAACAGATTTATATTGATGAAATCAAGGGAGAGGTTTTGTAGCAGATTTTAAAGGTTGTTACTTGACCATTTCTTCATCTCTCTCTAAATGCCTAATCTGTCTATAGTTTGTTGTAGAGAAGCGTTTTCGATCCAAAATATATAGATCCTAACCGAAACCCCATTTCCTTCTCTTTTCTCTTTCCCCATTCGAAAGAGATCTGGTAGGCGTTGGAAGCGAGTCTAGATCATTTTTCTACCTCTCAAGCCACCCTTCTTGGACTGTGATTAGTGTTGGTTGAACACTACAGCCACAAGAAGATTTGAAGAAGAATAGGACTGATTTTGGAGTTGAAAGAGGGAGTTTTAGGATGGGGGCAGCAGATTTTTCCTGCGACAAACAGGGGGAAACCAGTGGCTTCGTAGCCCCCCTTTTTCTATTCTGTTTTCATCTTTTTTTCTTTTTTTTTTTTACTTCCAGCACACATTACATAAAGGGCCTTATCTAACCCTACACTTGGCAAAATCATAATACCAAAAGAAATCTTAATAAGACACTTAAGAAAAAACAAAAGGCATTAACATTTTAACACTCCCCCTTAATGCCTTGTTGTTGAACACTCAACATTTCTCTAAAATATTGAAACTTATCTTTCGGAAGTGCCTTCGTAAAGATATCCGCCATTTTGTCATCGGTTTTGCAATACTTAAGTTGAATCTTATCATCTTCCACTGCCTCTCTTATGAAATGTTGCTTGATGGCAATGTACTTAATGCGGCTATGGTAGACAGGATTTTTGGACATCGTAATGGCGGATTTGTTGTCACAAAAGAGAGGAGTTGCTTCTCCTTGTTTCAACCCAATATCTTCTAAAACTCTTCGCAACCATATTGCTTGAGAAGTTGCCAATGATGCTGAAACATACTCAGCCTCGGCGGATAATTGAGTCAATGTTTGTTGCTTCTTAGATGCCAATGAAAATATGCCCGAACCAAAGGAAGTGATTCTCATATCATCAACACATCCGACCCAATCACTATCACAAAATTCAAGCAACTTTACATCAACACTTCTTTCATACATAATTTCAAATTCAAGCGTACCTTGGATATATCTCAACACTCTCTTGTCTGCTCCAAAGTGTATTCGGCTTGGCTTGTACATGAACTGAGATAACAAACAAGTAGCAAACATAGTATCCGGTCTTATAGCTGTCAAGTACAACAAGCTTCCAACCAAGCTTCTATAAAGATGCATCAACTTCTTTACTTCCATTTTTTTTCAACAGTTTTTCATTTGTAATCAAATGTATAGCTACCGGTTTACAATTTGTCATTCTAAATTTTTCAAAGAGAGTTTTTATATACTTCTTTTGACAAATAAAAACACCATCTTCTTGTTGATAAGCTTCAATGCCCAAGAAGTAATGCAAGAGGCCCAAATCACTCATTTCATATTTTTTCATCATCTCTTTTTTAAATTCTTCAATCATTTTTCCATCATTGCCGGTAAACACCAAATCATCAACATAAAGTGAAACAATAAGAATATCATTTTTACCTTGAATTTTGATGTACAAGATTGGCTCACTCTTGCTTCTTTGAAAACCCCTTTCATGAAAGTAATTGAGTTTTGATGTACAAGGTTGGCTCACTCTTACTTCTTTGAAAACCCATTTTATGAAAATAAGCATCAATCTCACTATACCATGCCTGTGGTGCTTGTTTTAGGCCGTACAAGGCCTTTCTCAACTTGTACACTTTTTCTTCTTCACTCTTTATGACAAAGCCTTGAGGTTGATCTACATAAACCTCTTCCTTCAAGACACCATTCAAAAAAGCAGACTTTACATCTAGTTGGTACAAGAACTAACATTTTTGTGCCGCCAAAGCAATAAGAGTTCTAATAGTATCAAGCCGAGCTACTGGTGCAGAGGTCTCATGAAAATTAATTCCGAGCTGTTGAGAATATCCTTTAGCCACAAGTCTTTCTTTGTTCTTTTAAATTGAACCATCCGGGTTGAGTTTTGTTTTGAAAATTTACTTCACACCAATAACTTCTTTATCTTTTGGCCTCTCCACCAATTCCCAAGTATTGTTTTTCTCAATTATAAGAATCTCATCTTCCATTGTTTTCTTTCAAGCTTCTTCTTTAATAGCTTCTTTAAAGCTTTCCGGATCTATGACACAAAAATTACAACTTGCATAAACATCACTAAGGCTCTTCATTCTTCTTGGAGTTGATCTTGGTGATGATGAACTTGAGCTTGATGGAGAAGTTGGTGATGATGGTGAACTAGCAATTGGAGATGCTTGTGGTGGAGCTTCATCTTCATTTTCATTTTCAAAACATTCTTGTTCTTCACTAATGGCAATGACTTGATTTTGAGCCTTCTTTTCTTTCCAATTCCAAGAGGCCTTCTCATTAAAGAGAATATCTCTACAAGTAATCATTTTATTTTTCTTCAAGTTGTAAAGTCTATAGCCCTTTGATTTTGAGCTATAACCCACAAAGATGCATTTTTTACTATTCTCATCAAACTTTAGCCTTGTTTCTTTAGGAACATGAGAAAAGCAAATGCAACCAAATACCTTCAAATGATTCACGGATGGCTTCCTTCCACTTCAAGCTTCAAATGGAGTTTGGTTCTCCACGGTTTTTGTTGGACATCTATTCATCAAATAAACCGTCGTATGCACCGCTTTAGCCCAAAAAGATTTAGGTAGCCCTTTCTTATAAACTATTGATTTTGTCAACTCAACTATAGTTCTATTTTTCCTCTCCGCCACCCTATTTTGTTGTGGAGTGTGTCTAACCGTCAATTTCATCTCCATGCCAATATTTTCACAAAAAAAATTTAATTCATTTGAATTGTATTCACCACCTCTATCACTTCTTAAAACTTTGAGGTAGTTTCCACTTTGTCTCTCAATAAGTTTTTGGAATTTCTTTGAAATAGAGAAAGCTTCTGACATTTGCCACATAAAATAAACCCAAGTCATTCTTGAAAAGTCATCCACGAAGATAATAAAGTACTTGTTACCAGCATGAGAAAGAGTCTTCATTGGCCCACACACATTGGTATGAACTAGCTCCAATGGTGATTTGGCTCTCCATGCTTTTTCTTTTGGAAATGACTCCCGGTGATGCTTTCTAAGAGTACACCCTTCACAAACTTCTTTTACCTCTTGTATAGTCGGCAATCCATACACTATATTTTGTTGTTGGAGACTCTTTAAGCTTTGAAAATTCAAGTGCCCATATCTTCTATGTCATATCCATGACTCATCAATCACATTCATCTTCAAGGCCACATTTTTTGAATATCGAAAGATGAGATGAAAGTTTCTATTTTTCTCCATCTTGACTTCTGTCACCATTTGACTTCTCCCCCTTTGTCATAAATTTTGCAAGAGTTCTCCGCAAAGTGGATGGAGTACCCATGCTCTACAAGTTGGCCAACACTCATCAAATTTTGCTCCAAATCCAGAACTAGCAAAACATCTTGGATGTATTTTGCTCCTTTCTGTCTCTATGACAATAGTACCATTGCTTTTTGCTTGCACCAAGACACCATTTCTCATCCTTACTTGAAAATTAGAGAAAGTATCCATGTTCACAAAAATACTTTGATCATCCGTCATGTGGTTACTACAACCACTATCAAGGTACCACACATCATTTCTTTGTTCCGACGCCGCTTGACAAGCATAAAACATATTCCCATCACTTTCTTGCTCTTCGGAGAAATTTGCTTGTTGGTTGTTTTTTAATCGGCAATCATTTTGGAGATGCCCAAATTTCTTGCAATTAAAACATTGAGGTTTTCCCCGAAACCAACAATTTTTGTCAACATGACTACTTCTTTTACAAATGCTACATTTTTGTTGAGAGGATCCTACATTTGCTCTTCTTTCAAAATTATTTCTCTCTTTCTCTTGTACTTCTTCCTCTTCCTCTTCCATATCTTCCACCTCTAAAAAATTCACTTTTTGATTTTTCAAGACTTTATGGTTCTTTTTCATGATTTTTGGGGCTAACATTGAGCTTTGATTGAAAGGCACTTTCAATTGATTTTTCTGAGTGTCTACTCAATCTTTACTCTTTTATGCTTTAATAGAACCCATCAATTCTTCAACACCCAATGAGGAAATATCTTTAGTATCTTCAATAACCGAAACAATAAGATCATATTTTTTTCGGCAAGCTAATTAAAATTTTCTCAACGATTCTTTGATCGGTAATTTTTTCCCCATAGGTTTTCAATTTATTCAAGAGTTCAAAAATTCTAGAAAAATAATCTTTCAACATTTCATTCTCCTTCATTTTAATATTTTCAAAATCCCTTCTTAGAGATTGGAGTTTGATGGCTCTTACCTTCAACGTGCCCCGATACTCCTTTTGTAAGATATCTCATGCCTCCTTTGATGTTGTAGCATTGATGATTCTTAGAAAAATTGGGTCAACCACTCCTTGTTGAATCAAATGGAGGGCTTTTGCATCCTTCTTTATTGTCTCCTTTAATTGTTGCTTTCGAGCATTTGATAATGTCTCCGCCTCTTCCGGCTCTTCATGCCTATCCTCTACAAACTCTCAAATATCATATGAAAAAAATAGGGTCTTCATCTTCACACAACAATAATCATAATTTTCCCTATCAAAAACTGGAAAGGGAGGTTGTTGGACGCTAGTTGTCACGCCCCAAAACCCACCTTAGGAGTTAGAGTGAATCATGGACGACTTATCATGACTTTACATAGCAAAATACCTGGAGCATATACAAAGAGGACATAATAATGGAAGCATTAACTTAACATAACAAAGCGGAAGACTAACCAAACCTCTAAGTATATATACATGATCCAAGTTGTACAAAATGAAAGCAAAAGAAAGTGCGGACATACCCGCCAAAAATACATGAGTATAACTCTCTCAAGCTCACCCACAATCACACAGAATTTACCACCTAGTAGTAGCCCTCTACATGAGGTTCCTCCGTAGGTTTCTCAACATACTCCTCCTCCACCCATGGGCCAGGTGTAGAACCCCGGATCTTTATGGCATGTATTAAAAGCCTTAATATTGTTTTCTTAAGCTTTGGGTGTTTATAGGTGTTTGGAATGCAAGAAGTAAGAGTATAGAATACTCTTAAGTGTTAACAAGGGTTATGCCTTAGCATACCCTCAAATTTGAAAAGCTCTAGTTCGCTCATAGCTGATCGAAATCAAGCGATTTTTAAATTTTTGGAAAGGTATTTGAACCCTCTTCGAGGTTCATGTTTACCATTTTTCTTAATTTTGAGTCGAGGTTGAGTCAAAATTCCGATTTCCAAAGTCAGGACTGTTGAAAATCTGAGCTGTCAAAACCCATTTACAGACCAGTCAGCTTTGGAGCCATTTTTGGTAAAGTGAAACTCAAAATTTTGTGTTGTACAAAGCATGAAAGTTGTTCCCCTTAGAAAGAAGAATCCAACGCAAGTTAAATCATCAAAATCAGACCACCGAGTCAAACGTTATGGCCAATTTACCGAAGCGCATTTTTGCAGAAAAACTCGCTCAAGCGAGATCCAAACCCACTCGAGCAAGATTGGGCAAAAACGAGTTTTTGAGGCCAGGGAGTAACCCGCTCGAGCGAGATGGAAGCCCGCTCGAGCGAGATTGCCCAGAAATGTTTTTTTTGGGTTTTTTCACTAACCTAACACTATATATACCCAATTTTTCAGGGGTCCAAGGTTCCTAACACTTAGAGAGGGACTTTTTGAGAGAAAAAAAAAAAAGGAAACCTAGGTTTCCAAAGGGGGATTGTGTTGGAGACCAAGGAGGAGATCGAATCATCACTTCTCAAAGGTTCCACAAGCTTGAACCTTCTTCCTTGAGCGTGGATCTCCATTTCCAAGCTCAAGCTCGTGTTAGATCATCCTTCCACACTAAGATTTGATCCTTGTAAGGTAAGTGAAACTACTACCTAGCTTTGCTATGATACAAATAGTAAGTAAAACTATTATTTATCTTTGTTATCATGCAATAGTGAAAGTATGATTTTGAATGTGATGTTAGTAATTCTACTACCTAACTTTGTTAGTATACAAAGATAGAAAAGATGATTAAAGGGGTGATTTAAATAGAGATTAACCTTGCTATAATGCAAATAGTGAATGTAAGATTTAGGGTAAACTAGATTGTGAGTAAATAAGGGTATATGATTTGGGGGTTTTTCTATAACAAGGACGAATATGGCTATACTTGTAAGTAAAACCTCTATCTAACTTTGTCATCATACTAAGATTGAATAGATGATTTAATATGTGATTTTAACCTTAATGTGACGCAAATGGTAAATCTATAGTTTGAGGTGAAACTAGATAATGATGAATGAGTAAATAGGGATTTGAAATTTGTTTTTCAACAAGAGGATTAATATGACTATATTTGTAAGAAAAACTATGATCTAGCTTTGTTATCCTATAAGGACGAAAAAGATGATTTAATGGGTGATTTTAGTCTTGTTAAGATGCAAATAACACATATGGGATTTTGGGTGAACCACATTATGAACAAATGAGTAAATAGGGGTTTATAAATTGGGGGTGTTGCAATACAAGAATCAATAGGGTTATACATGTGTGAGATCATTATTATTCCCTAAATAAATCATGATTTTTAGTATGATGTGATGAAAATGACATGGCCTTAATGATGTGATGAATTAGGCTAAAAGCCATAGTCTTGATGTTGTGATGAAATGTATGGAAATATATTATGTCTTACAATTATCCAATGATATTACAATGCTACTATGACTTGTATGAACCTATATGAATTGTTAAGGCTTTACATATATACACAATGATGCTCACAAGCACACCAAGCACGATAAATTATACATGATCGAGTTTTTGCATAAGCATGTATTTCAAGAGTCATGAACGAGGTTTTTCAAAGGCATTCATAAGAAAGAAGCATAAGCATTTGATCAAGCCAAAATTTGGGTTGGTATTCTAAGATCGGTTACTTCATGATCACAAGGATCAAGTCTAAGATCTTGCATAAACTCCACAGATCATAAGTCTCGCAAGACTTCTCAAGAACTCATAAGAAACTCACAAGTCTAAGATCGTGCGTATGTCTCCAAGGATCATAAGCTCACAAGAAAGCTCACAAGAAGCTCACAAGATAGCTCACAAGAAGGCTCACAAGAAAGCTCATAAGCTCACAAGAAAAGTCATAAAGAACTCATAAGCTCACAAGAACTCATAGGAAAACACGAGACTCACAAGCATTCATAAGAACTCATAAGCATGCATAAGATGATTTGTTTTCCATGAAAATAACAAGTTTTACGAACGGTTTTCCATGACGGAGTTTTCAAGCATGAACTTGTGATTCGTAATTACTCATGCACCTGTATGTAATATTATGATTATTATTCTTAGAGGGTACTTGCATGTGGTATGTTGTTATTTTAACACTGTTAGCTAGTAGTTTTGGCTCGCTGAGTATTCCACCCTCAGCCGTACATGTTATGTCGACAGGTGCACGAACTCCCTTTGACATCTGTGATCAGGGGCCTTGGATAGAGGAGGATTATGGTGAGGAGGAGCCATATGTGGAGCCTCAGGAGGAGACAAGGGACTTAGACCGCTGGCCCTATCTAGACTACTACTGAGTGGAGAGACTGTGAGGGTTCTTTTGTATTTTGATAGGTGGGCATGTCCACCTTTACTTTTGTCATGTATGTACAAACTTGGAATACAGTTTATATATAGAAAAAGAAATTTTGGGCTACGCTTCCGCACTATAATTAAGCTTATGCATTACTTTCTGTTCCATTATGTATTGTCTTGTGTATTTTACAGGATGATTTGCCAGGTTAAGGATAGTCTCGCCAAAGTATCCCTAACTCCCAGCGGGTCTTTTGGGCCACGACACCAGGAGCACAGATGTCAAAAGTAGCGGAAACTCCCTCAGTACCTGTCGATATAAACGTATGGCTAAGCATGGAATACTCAGCGTGTACCAAATGCTAACCAACAGTCATAGCATAATAATAATAGATATAAGTAGGAAGCCGTTCGTATAATGACAGGAAAGTAAGCAGTTTATATCTCATGCTTGCATCATATAAAAGCCGGGAAAATTCTTGAAATCGTCGTGTGCATGACGTGACTTGAAAACACTCTTGTCGCATTTGAAAACTTGTCTTGTCATGTTCTGTTTTGCTTGACTTGTCGTGTCATGCGTACCATGTCGTGTCATGCGTGCTTACTTGGAATTTAAACATGATCATGCAACTTGTGAGGTACACTTGCGACGGAGGGGAGGCCCTCTTTCAATGAGATGCACTTGTGAGGGAGGGGAGACCCCTCATTACATGAGATGCACTTGAGATGGAAGGGAGACCCTTCTTCCAATGATATGCAACTTGTGAGGGAGGGGAGACCCCTCCTTCAATCTTGAAGGGAGGGAAGTGTAAAACTCCCTCATGTGCAATGCTTGTTCTTGTCAAAAGCGAGGCAAAACATATCGTAAGATATGTCCTACCTCTAAAACCTTATCTTTGAAAACACCGGTAAACCATATCATACATGCCGTGCTTCTGAAATCGTGTACATGCTTTCACTTGGAATTAAATATGACATTTGGGATTTCAACAATACATAGAATATCATTAATTTAAACAAGTAAATATTTATGTCATTTAGAGAAAGCAAGTAATCACACTATCATAATCCCTAGCAATTTCATACACCTTTAAGCATGCATTTCTTGATTTACAATTTATTTTCTTCACCTTGACATTTCATCAAACATGTGGTGTCTACATTATTGTTAAAGCCTATACCATGCTTTTCTAGATGGGTTGATGTTCACAACATACACGTGTATTTATTATTGATACAATGTCCTTCCCATTTCATTCATCATAACACATCCACACGGCATCCATCGCCCCACATCCATTCTAACACAACCATTCATCTCCTATTAGGTTAATACTTTAGGAAAAACAAGGAAGAAGGGAAGAAAAAGAAGAATATGAACTAGGAGGGTAGCATATGGCACCGACCTTGAAAAGGCGAGGAATCCTTCCAAAACCTGCGTGGAGTCACTGCCCTAGCTTGAAGAACGTGTCCCTCACTTGCTTGAATTTGGATTTGAAGAATCCAAGCCTTGAGGTGAGATCTAGGGTCCTTAAACTCTTGATCCCTTCTCAAGTGAAAACCCTAGGTTAAAATCTCCTTTTCTCCTGTCGCGCCCGAAAATACCCTCTAGGAGTTAAGGGATACTTTAGGAGTGACTATGTGTACCTGTCAAACCATCCTGAAGTAAACATGGCTAACATAATACAATAAGGATAATAATCAGAGCGTGGAAGCTGAACATAAATGCGGAAGTGTGAACTAACTTTTTCTTTTTTTCTAAAGTTCCAAGTAGTATTCCAAGTTAATGTATACACAACACATATCCAATTCTAACGTGGACAGACCCACCTATCAAAACATCAAAATACATAAAAGACCCTCTCGTACTCTCCCCTCAACAATAGTCGAGGTATGGCCACACGTCAAGGTCTTAGTCCGCCTGAGACTGTAGTGGAATAGACTGCTCTCTCTCCTCTATGTACTCTTCCTCGAGCCAAGGCTCCGAGTCGAGGGCTCCCTCAGTACCTACCGACACGAAAGTACGGCTGAGCATGGAATACTCAGCGAGTACAAGCTACTGGCTAACCATAACAATAATAAAACACAACAACAGTAATACAATACAGAGCAGTAAGGGGAACATCACAAAAGAAACAATATTAAACATGGTACAATACAATCATCTTGATGTGCTTGCATGAATGCAAAAACTCCGATAAAACTCATGCTTGGAAATCCGTCTCATGTCTCGGTACGGCTTGAGAAATCATATATGCATGCATGCATAAATGCCTTGTCGTCATCTTGTAAACTTGCATCTTGTAACTTATGAGCCAGAGTGTAACGCCCCGAAATACCCCCTAGGAGTTTAGGGATATTTTAGGTGTCACACTGCGAACCTATCAAACCATCCTGTAATGCACAAGATAAAATACAGTACTCATAACGATAATCAGAGCACGGAAGCTATCATATATGCGGAAGCGTAAACAAATTTTCATTTCTTCTGATGATCCAAAATAGTATTCCAAGTTAACATAAATACAAGACATGTCTAAGCCTAAGGTGGACAGGCCCACCTATCAAAATACACCAAACCCTCTCATACTCTCCCCTCAACAGTAGTCGAGGTATGGCCACGCATCGAGGTCTCGGTCCGCCTGAGACTGTAATGGGATAGCCGACTCTCTCTCCTCTGTATACTCTTCCTCGACCCAAGGCTCCGGGTCGAGGGCTCCCTCAGTACCTGCCGACATGAAAGTACGGCTGAGCATGGAATACTCAGCGAGTACAAGCTACTAACAGACCATAACAATAATAAAAACACATAATAGTAATATCATACAAGCAGTAATAGAAACATCACAAAGAAACAGTATAGGGCATGACACAATACAAGCATCCTGACGTGCGTACATGAATGCGAAAATGCCGATAAAACTCATGCTTGAAAACCCTTGTCATGTCCCGATATGCCTCGTAGAAATCATGTATGCGTGCATGCATGAATGCATGATCATCATCTTGTAAACCTCCATCTTGTAAACTTGTGAGCCAGAGGCTAGCACCCGAATCTCCCTGGGCTGCCAACCTCCTTGATATGCAATGCACTTGTGAGCCAGAGGTTAGTACCCGAATCCTCCCTGGGCTACCAACCTCCTTGTTATGCAATGCACTTGTGAGCCAGAGGCTAGCACCCGAATGTCCCTGGGCTACCAACCTCCTTGTTATGAAATGCACTTGTAAGCCAGAGGCTAGCACCCGAATGTCCCTGGGCTACCAACCTCCTTGTTATGCAATGCAATTGTTGTTTATTATATGCACATGCTCTTGAAATCTCGGTTCATGCTATCATGCGTGCTCATGTGCGTGCCAATAATAACAATCGTGGGAATGCGCTTAACAAAAGAGATATGGCATTACAATTCAATTCATAACATTAGCATAGGTAACTTAAGTAATTCACATGACATTGGATCAATTCATCGTCTATAAGAACACATGCATAAAACCTATTTCCATTTTCTTCATCTAAGTCGTTTATTCATAGTTTAGGCATTTTGTCAAACACAACACATGCAATGTTTCTTAATAATTCATCTTGTTCTTTTTAGCTCATATTTTCCATCCAAACATCAAGGTAAGTTCATTATTGGTAAAGTACCCATCCACCATTTCCATCACACACATCACACAACATACATCTCGGCATCCAATCGCCGTATCCAACCTCCATCCAAGCATCCTTACCCTTTCTTTATCTTGTTTATATTTATTATAGATGACACATTTTGCAAGGAATAAAACACACTAACAAGAATCATATTTCATAAGGAAAAACCTAGATTTATTGCTAGGGTAAGTTAGTAGGGTGTACTAACCTTAAATCAAGGCTTGATCCTTGATAGAAACCTTGATTGAAGCTCCAACTTGAAAGAAGAACACCTTTGCTTGAAGGAGACTTGAGTTGAGGAAGAAACCCCTTTCAAAAACATGCTTGGGTTGCTGCCCTAGCTTGGAGAATGGTTCACACACGAGCTTGAGCCTCGATTTTGAAGCAACTTGAGTTGGGGTGAGCTATGGTTCTTAAACCCCCTTTGATTTCCTTCTCAAAACCAAACCCTAGGTTAGAGCTTTCTCCTCTTCTCTCTCTATCTCTCAAAATCCCTCAAATGTTGTAAGTGAGGCCTCAAAGGGTCAAGCAAACCCTTATGGGTAAGGTTTAACACCCAAAAGACGAAAACGCCCTTACTGAAATTTCTGCAAAAACGCGAAGACCGAGCGATCGGTGGTTATGACCGATCGATCGGTTGCCTACCGAGCGATCGGTGTTTATGACTGATCGACCGGTCAAAAACTCACTCTCTGAAAAATTTCCCCATACAAAATTTCTGACCGCGCGATAGCTACCGATCGATCGGTTATGGACCGATCGATCGCTGACTGGACCGAGCGATCGGTTCTCTGTATGTCTGGACTGTTTTGACCATATCTTTTGACTCGCTCGTCGGATTTCGACGATTCAACTTGCGTTGGGTTCGTCTTTCGAAAACGCACATTTCTGACGTTTCGGAATTTCCGATTTCTCCCTTATTTATTAATTAGACTACAAAAACGGCCAATTAGCTACGAAGGTGCTATTCATTAAGGATGAAAAAGTCCGGGGTGCTACACAGAGGCTAGCACCCGAATCTCCCTGGGCTGCCAACCTCCTTGATATATGGTTTTCATGTGAGCCAGAGGCTAGTACCTGAATGTCCCTGGGCTACCAACCTCCTTGACGTATGCTTGATTTTAGTTACTTGTTTAGTTTTTTTGTGAGCCAGAGGCTAGTACCCGAATGTCCCTGGGATACCAACCTCCTTGACAATAAGTAAATTTCAATTTTCTTGTGAGCCAGAGGCTAGTACCCGAATGTCCCTGGGCTACCAACCTCCTTGGCATGCAATGTTTTCTTGTTGATTATTATATGCATATGCTCTTGAAATCTCGGATCATGCAAACATGCGTGCTCGTGTACATGACAGTAGTGACAATCATGGGAACACATGTAACAAGAGGAATATCGCATCACATTTCGATTCATAGTATAACATGCAAGCATTTAGGGGATCAACACAGCATTTGGTCAAATCATCATTTACAAGAGTAGTTACATAGGACTTACATTCATTTCCTTATTGAAATTCATTTATTCTTGGTTTAGGCATTTTATCAGACATCTGGTGTCGCGACCCAAAATACCCCCTGGGAGTTAGGGATACTTTGGCTCGTGATGTGCCATATCCGATACCAAACCATCCTGTAATAACATCCAAGTCATGACAACCATAATCATTAATAAGGCGGAAGCTTAAACCAATGTGCGGAAGCGTAATCCAAAAATTTCTTTTCTATACATGCTGTGTATTCCAAGTTTGTACATATATCACAAAAGTAAAGGTGGACATGCCCACCTATCAAAATACAAAATGATAATACTCTCTCTCTCTCTCTATGTAATCACTCTAAAAGGGCCAGTGGTCTAAGTCATTTGCCTCCTCCTGAGGCTCTACATATGGCTCCTCCTCGCCATAATCTTCCTCTATCCAGGGCCCCTGATCACAGATGTCAAATGGAGTCCGTGTACCTGCCGACATAACATGTACGGCTGAGCATGGAATACTCAGCAAGTAAAATCTACTAGCTAACAATGCTATCATAATCACAATATTTTATACAGTGCGTAAAAGAATACAAATCACCAAAATCCATGCTTAAAACCCCGTCGGGAAAAACCTTTCATAAAACTTGTTCTTTTCATGGAAAACAAACCCTCTCATGTATGCTTATGAGTTCTTATGAATGCTTGTGAGCCTCGTGTTTTCTTATGGGTTCTTGTGAGCTTAGAGTTCTTGTGAGCTTGTGAGTACTTGTGAGCTTATGAGCTTCTTGTGAGCTTATGATTCTTGTGAGCTTGTTCTCCTTGGAGACATATGCAAGATCTTAGACTTGTGAGTTTCTTATGAGTTCTTGAAAAGCCTTGCGAGACTTATGATCCGTGGAGTTCATGCAAGATCTAGACTTGATCCTTGTGAGCGTGGAGTAACCGATCTTAGAATGCCAACCCAAAGTTTGGCTTAGTCTATGCTTATGCATGTATGCTTCTTACTTATGAATGCCTTTGAAAATCCCCTTATGTTTTCTTGAAAATTCATGTTTATGAGAAAAACCACGGTCGTGCAATACTTATCATGCGTAGAGTGCTTGTGAGCATTATAACATCTATGTGAAAAGCTTTAACTAAATAAACATGTTCATGCAAGGCATAATGATCATTATAGTATACTTGAAGACCTTAAGTAACTCATATGGTTCATACAAGGTATATTAGCATCATAACATACTTAAACAATTCTAGAATGTAGAACATTTCATTCATTGCGTCACATCATAACAATCATGGCTTCTAAGCCTAATTCATCATATCACACTTAAAATCATGGTTCCTTGGAGGATATTAACACTTACTTGCACTTATACTCATATTCACCCTTTTATTGGAAAACCCCCAAAATCTTAAATCCTTATTTGCTTATTTGAACATAATCAAGTTCACCCAAAATCCCTTGTTTGTCATTGCATCATAGTATACTTAAAATCATGGTTCATTTAAAGGTATTACAATTTTCTTACAAGTTTAGCCATATTCATCCTTGTTATTGAAAAACCCCCAATTTGTAAAACCCTATTTGATGGTTTATTCATGATCTAGTTCACCCAAATTTCCACACTTCCTATTTGTATCATAATAGAATTAAAATCACCTATTTGAATCATCTTTGTATGATAACAAGGCTAGATAGTAGTTTACTAACCTCTTTGGATCAATTTCTAGGTTGAAGAAACCCCTTGAGAAATCCTCATTTGATTTGAATGATCCAAGCTTAATTTGGGGAAGATCCAACCCTTGATTGAAGCTCTTCTTGGTTTCAAGCAAAACCCTCTTTGGAATGCTCAAGATCCTTTCCTTCTCTTTCTAGGAACTCTCCTTGGTTTAGGGTAACCCTAAAACCCTCCTAAAGTCTTCTATTTATAGTGTAAGGGGTGAAAAACCCCAAAAAAATCGCATCCAAGAAAGTAAAATCGCGTATCTACGATCGTTCGTAGCGATTTACGATCGATCGTAGCCTTCTACGATCGATCGTAGCTTCCTACGATCAATCGTAGTTTCACCCGAGAGTTTCCAGCATTTCTGGGGCTTTACGATCGATCGTAGCAACTCTACGATCGTTCGTAGCTCCGCTACGATCGTTCGTAGAGTCCCTACGAGCGATCGCAACTTTTGCAGAAAGCTTCAGCATTTTTGCATTTTTATATCTCGGCCATAACTTTTGACTCGCTTATCCGATTTTGACGATTCAACTTGCGTTGGATTCATCTTTTGAAGTAGAACAACTTTCATGTTTTTCACAACTTCCAATTCTTCCTTTTTCTTGGACCATTTTGCCCCTAAACCTGACTGATCCGAAATTGGGTTTCGTCAATCCAGATTTTAAACCGACCCAACTTCAGAAATCGGTCTTTTGACCTAACACCAACTCAAAACCAAGACAAGTGATCAACATGAACCCCAAAGAGGGTTCAATTACCTTTCCAAAAATCTAAGAATCGCTTGATTCCGACGAGCGGTGTGAACGCTAGGGCTATTTAGAGTCGAGGGTATGCCAAGGCATAACCCTTGTCAATACTCAAGAGTATTCTATACTCTTGCCTATTTCATTCCAAACACCCATACACCATAAATACATTCTTACATGCTTTAGTATATGATATCATTCATCATACATGGCCATCAAGATCCGGGGTTCTACATCCGGTGTGCAACATTTCTAGTAGTTTTTTTGTAGCACCCCGGACTTTCCATACTTAATGAATAGCACTTTCGTGCCTAATTGGTCTTTCTCATAGTCTAATTAATAAATAAAGAAGAAATTGGAAATTCTGAACTTCAGAAATGTTCCTTTTTGAAAGATGAACCCAACGAAAGTTGAATCATCGAAATCGGACGAACGAGTCAAAAGATATGGCCAAAACAGTTCTGACCTTGAGAGAACCGATCGCTCGGTCCATTCAGCGATCGATCGGTAGCTATCGACTGGTCAAAAATTTTGAATGGGAAAATTTTTCAAAGAGCATGTTTTTGACCGGTCGCTCGGTCAATAACACCGATCGCTCGGTAGGCAACCGATCGATCGGTCATAACCACCGATCGCTTGGTCTTCGCGTTTTTGCAGAAATTTCAGTAAGGGCTATTTCGTCTTTTGGGTGTTAAACTCTTTCCTCTTAAGGCTTGCCCGAGCCTTTAGGACTTCATTCACATACTTAGAGGATTTTGAGAGTTAGAGAGAGAGGAGAAGGAGACTCTAACCTAGGGTTTGCTTTTGAGAAGAAATCAAAGGGGTTTAAGAACCCTAGATCACCCTAACTCTTTTTGCTTCAAGTTCTAGGCTCAAGCTCGTGTGGGAGCCATTCTCCAAGCTAGGGCAGCAACTCACATATGTTTTTGCAAGGTTTTTTCTTCCCCACACCAAAACTCTTTTAAGAAAAAGCTATCTCCCTTCAAGTTGGAGCTTCCATCAAGGTTTACACCAAGGATCAAGCCTTCATTTAAGGTTAGTACACCCTACTAACTTTCCCTAGCAATGACCTAGGTTTTCTATTGTAAATGGTGATTCTTTATATTATGCTTTCCTTCCCTATGAATTGTATCATCTCAATAAATATAAATAAGATAAGGAAAAATGATATGGATGTGTATGGAATGTTGATTGAGGCGATGGGATGCCAATTGTATGATGTGTGATATGTGTGGTGTGGGAAATGGAAAATGGAGGCTGGGCATTTTACAAATAATAAACTTACCCTTATGTGATTGGATGGAAAATATATATTAAAGAAGAAGAAGATGAACTATTAATGGACATCGCATGTTATATGTTTGATAAATGCCTAACCTATGAAATGATGACTTAAAGGAATTGGATGTAAGCCTGATGTAATTGTTCTTATAAATGATGACTCAACCAAATGCTATGTTGATCACTTAAATGTTTGCATGATTTGCTATGAATTTAAATGAAATGCAATCTCTCTTTTGTTATCCTCATTCTCATGATTATCACTATTGGCACGTGCACAAGCACGCATGTTAGCATGAACCGAGATTTCAAGAGCACGTGCATATAATAACCAACAAGAAAATATTGCATGTCAAGGAGGTTGGTAGCCCAGGGAGATTCGGGTACTAGCCTCTGGCTCACAAGAAAACCATATATCAAGAAGGTTGGCAGCCTAGGGAGATTCGGGTGCTAGCCTCTGGCTCACAAGTTACAAGATGCAAGTTTACAAGATGATGACAAGACATTCATGCATGCACGCATACATGATTTCTACCAGGCATACCGAGAAATGGAAACGGGTTTTCAAGCACGAGTTTTATCGGCGTTTTTGCATTCATGCACGTACATCAGGATGATAATATTGCTCCATGTTTAATATTGTTTAATTCTATGATTTTATTATTGCCTTGAATTGATTATTAGTATTGTATTACTCTTTGCGTGTTCATTATTGTTATGGTTAGCTAGTAGCTTGTACTCGCTGAGTATTCCATGCTCAGCCATACTTTCATGTCGGTAGGTACCGAGGGAGCCCTCGACCTGGAGCCTTGGGTCGAGGAAGAGTACATAGAGGAGAGAGAGCCGTCTATCCCACTGCAGTCTCAGGCGGACCAAGACTTTAACGTGTGGTCGTACCTCAACTACTGTTGAGGGGAGAGTACGAGAGGGTGCTATGTATTTTGGCATTTTGATAGGTGGGCCTATCCACCTTAGAATTAGACATGTTTTGTATATATGTTAACTTGGAATACTACTTTGGAACTTAGAAGAAAAGAAAAAGTTAGTTCACATTTTCGCATTTATGTTTAGCTTCCGCGCTCTGATTATTATCCTTATTGTATTGTGTTAGCCATGTTTACTTTAGGATGGTTTGGCAGGTACGTATAGTCACGCCTAAAGTATCCCTAAACTCCTAGGGGGTATTTTGGGGCGCAACATTTTCTTTCCCCTTTTTAGCGCGTATTTTCCATCAATCATCATGGTATGTTCATTATTTATAGAATGCCCATCCACCGTTTTCCATTTCACACATCACATCCACATCCAACGGCATCCAATCGCCACCATCCACATCCCATTCACACATTCGATCCTTTTTCTTATCTTATTTATATTTATTGGAGATGTTACATTTCATAAGAAAGGAAAACATAATAGCAAGAATCACGTTTCACCATAGAAACCTAGATTATTGCTAGGGGAAGTTAGTAGGGTGTACTAACCTTGAATCAAGGCTTGATCTTGGTTGTAAATCTTGATTGGAGCTCCAACTTGCAAGAAGAAGGACTCTTGCTTGAAGAAGGCTTGAGTGGGAAGGAAACCCCCTTGAAAATACCTTGGAAAGTGCTGCCCTAGCTTGGAGAAATGAGCTTCATGAGTGCTTGAGCCTTGACCTTGAAGAAAATGAACTTGAGATGATCTAGGGTCTTTAACCCTTTGATTTCTTCTCAAAAACAAACCCTAGGTTAGGAAATCTCCTTCTCCTCTCTCCCTACCGAGCGATTAGTGTTATTGACGGAGCGACCGGTCAAAAACATGCTCTCTGGAAAATTTTCCCATACAAAAACGTTAACCAGTCGATAGCCTCCTTTCGATCGGTTTTGGACCAATCGATCGCTACTAATGACCGAGTGATCGGTGCTCTGCAGGTCCCGACTGTTTTGACCATATCTTTTGACTCGCTCGTCGGATTTCGATGATTCAACTTGCGCTGGGTTCGTCTTTCGAAAAGGAACATTTTTAACATTTCAGAATTTCTAGTTTCTCCCTTATTTATTAATTAGACTACGAGAAAGGCCAATTAGTTACGAAAGTACCATTCATTAAATATAGAAAAGTCCGGGGTGCTACATGTAATGTCCTACTACTTGGACTTATCCTACTTCCCTTTTGACCTCTTCTAAACATGACTAGGACCTTTTCAAGGCTTATAGACATTGGTAAGTAATTTATTTAATTAATTATAGCATTCTTGAAACTATTTTCAAAAGTTTCCAATTCTCATTTCATGAAATTGGAGATTACAAGCCATCATGCCATGACACACATTCCAAGGCATATACAAAAAGTTTCGGGGTTCTACACTGGTATTGGTGTTGCTTCCGCTGGCCATCAATATCTCCTTCATCGGGTTTGTTTTCCCAAGCACAAGCTTCACGCCCAGCTGGTTGTTAATCAACCTTGCTCTGATACCACTCTGTTGGCTACAACCACAAGAAGATTTGAAGAAGAATAGGACTGATTTTGGAGTTGAAAGAGGGATTTTTAGGATGGGGGCAGCAGATTTTTCTAGCCAAAAACAGGGGGACACCTGTGGCTTCGTAGCCCCCCTTTTTCTATTCTGTTTTCATCCTTTTTTTGAAACTTCCAGCACACATTACATAAAGAGCAAGGGGCTTATCTAGCCCTACACTTGGCAAAATCATAATACCAAAAGAAACCCTAATAACACACTAAACAAAAAACAAAAGCCATTAGTATTATAAAAATTAGTGCATCTATGTAATCACTTCCTGACAGTTTTGTGTACTGGGAATGGTGAAGATAATAGAGTATAATATTTCTTTCTATCCATGTTTTTTTTTTTGGGGAACGAGGAAAGCGGGGGTTAAGGTAGGCCCCAATCAGCTTTATTAGAAAAAAATAAAGAGAGAAAGACAAGGGGAAGGGGACAGAGGATGCCCAAGGGGGACCCCACGGAACCCCCTAAATGCCCCCGGCACCAAACCCAAAAACAAGGCAAAAGCCATCCCGCAGTCAACCACAAAAAACATTGCAGGTGACCCCAAAAGGGCACCCCTAGTGTCGCAACCAAAAATTCCCTCTAAGAGTTAAGGATACTTTGGCTCGTGATGTGCCTTATCAAACCATACCATCCTGTGAAATACATAAGACATAACAAAGCGGAAGCAATTTCAAAGCGGAAGTAAACTTTCTAATAACTTAAACCTGTATATGGTTACAAGTCTGACCCAACAGAGTAAAATAAGTACAAAGTCTAAAGTGGATATTCCCCACTTTCAAAATACATAACTCTCAACCTCACATCACTCAATAGTAGATAGATGGGGCCACCTATCTAGAGCTCCATCATCCTCATGATGATCCATGGTAGGCTCAGGCTCATAGTACTCCTCCTCAATCCAAGGCTCGGGAGCAATGTCGAATAGACTTGTCGAAGTCAACAATTCGGTTGAGCATTGAATACTCAGCGTATACAAACTACTAGCTAACAGTGTTATAAAACATTAACATGTACACAGTTCATCAATTCATCCAAAATCATAGAGCTTAGAGCGAGAAACCTTACTTCAAAGCTTAACTTAGAAATGTGTAGTTTTATAAGCATAGTCTTATGAGCGTACTTTAAAATCAAATCTTATGAGTCCTTACGAGAAACCAAAACTTAGCTTATGAGTTCTTTTGCGAATCAAGGTTCTTATGAGATCTTTGTTTATGAGTTTCTTATGAGACTTATGAGATTCCTTATGAGATACCTTACGAACTTATGAGATGCCTTATGAGCTTATGAACTTATGAGCCATACCGTAGCGCCCATAAAAAGACTTAGAGCCAGATATGTAAATACCCTTCATGAATACATAGAAGTGGGCTTCCAAGATCCTTGATCAACCTTCCCATTGGCATTATTAAATGTCTTATGAGATTTACTTTAAGTCATGTAGAACCCCGGATCTTGATGGCTTGGTATGGCAAATAGTGCTATGAACATTGTCTAAAGCTTAAAGTCATTGTCATAACTTGAAGGGTTATCAAAGCTAATGATAACCTTGTCTCGATCTTTGATGACATGTATTGAAGCTTTAAAAATACTTTTTGAGTTTATGGGTGTTTGGGATGAAGGAGTAAGAGTATAAAATACTCTTAAGTGCCAACAAGAGTATTGCCTTAGCATTATCCTCAACTTTAAGAAGCCTTAGTTTTGTCACCGCTTATTGGAATCGAGTGATTCTTGAATTTTTGGAAAGGTATTGGAACCCTTTTCGAGGTTCATGTTTATCATTTTTCCATATTTTGAATCGAGTTGAGTTAAAAGTTGGATTTTCGAAGTCAGATCTGTTGAAAATCTGGGCTGCTGAAATCTATTTCTAGACCATTTAGCTTTAGAGCCCATTTAGGTAATTAAAAACTAAAAATTAGGATTTTTCCACCAGACACAAAATTGTTTCTCTTTGAATGACGAGTCCAACGCAAGTTGAATCGTCAAAATACGATAAGCGGGTCAAAGGTTATGGCCGAAATACCAAAGCATGAAAATCTGGAAAGTTTCTGTTAAAGTTACGAACGTTTGTAAACACCCTACGAACGATCGTAGAAAAGCTACAAACGTTCGTAGAAAGCCTATAAACGAGTCCCAGAAACTGGGAAAACTCACTACACAACCTACGATCAATCGTAGGAAGACTATGAATGATCGTAGGCGCGCAAATCTGATTTTTTTAGTGCTTGATTTTTAGGGTTTTAACCCGGCCTATAAATAGGAGATCATTTGGGGGGGTTTTGAGTTAACCTAAACCTAAAAGAGTTCTTGAGAGAGAAAGGGAGAAGATTTGGAGATTTTCAAAGGGGGTTTTGGATTGAAGAAGAAGAGCTCAAATCAAGCAAGAATCTTCCTCCTCAAGGTGGGGTCTTCCTCCATCTAGCTTGAATTTCTACTCAAGGGTTTTTCTTCAACATAGGAATTGATCGAGAAGTAAGTAATCCTACTAATTAACTTTGTTATGATGCAAATGGTGAAAGTATGATTTTGAATGAAATAGTAAGTGTGGGATTTTGGATAAACCATCTTATGATCAAATGAGTAAAACAAGGGTTTTAGATTTAGGGTTTTCCAATAAAGAGATGAGTATGTTGATGCTTGTATGTGATTGTGATTGTCCTACCATAAACCATGATTCTAAGCATGATATGATGAAATAGGCTTAAAAGCCATTATCTTGGTGATGTGATGCAATGAATGAAAATATTTTATGTTTTTAGAACTATTCAAGTATACTATAATGATAATATCTTGTATGAACCATATGAAATGTTTAAGGCTTTCCATATATACATGATGATGTTCACAAGCACTCCATGCACGATAAGTTTTATATGACCGAGGTTTTCTCATAAGCATGTGTTTCAAGAAATCATAAGAAAGGTTTTCAAAGGAAATTCATAAGAAAGAAGCATAAGTGCATAAGCATCGACAAAGCCAAACTTTGTGTTACCATTTCTAAGATCAGTTACCTCATGCTCACAAGGATCAAGTCTAAGATCTTGCATAAACTCCAAGAATCATATGTTTCACAAGGCTTTCAAGAACTCGTAAGAATTGCATAAGTCTAAGATCTTGCATAAGTCTCCAAGGATCAAGAAGCTCACGAGAACTCGAAAGCTCACAAAAACTCGAAAGCTCATAAGAAACTCATAAGACATTGAAAGCTCATAAGAAACCCATAAGAACTCACGAGGCTCATAAGCATTCATAAGAACTCATAAGCATGAACAGGTGGTTTGTTTTCTACAAAAAATAAGTTTTGATGAAAGATTTTCCATGATGGGTTTTAAGCATGGATTTTGTGATTAGTATTCCTTTAAGTAATTATATGTGGTATTATTGTTGTTATAGCATTGTTAGCTAGTAGTTTTGCTCGCTGAGTATTCCATGCTCAGCCATACATTTCATGTCAGTAGGTACACGTGTTCCCTTTGACATCTGTGCTCCTGGTCATTAGATAGGGGAGGACTATGGTGAGGAGGAGCCATATGTGGAGCCGGTAGTAGAACCTCAAGTGGAAGCAAGGGACTTAGACTATTGGCCCTATCAGGGTGACTACTGAGAGAGAGAGAGAGAGAGAACATATTATATTTTGTATTTTGATGAGTGGGCATATCTACTCTTATTTTGAGTTTTTTATTGTACAAACTTGTAATATTGATCATGTATAGAAAAGAAATTTTAAGTTTATACTTCCGCACCTTGATTAAGCTTCCGCATTACTTTATGTTTCCACTATGTATTGCCTTGGATATTTTATAGGATGGTTTGGTATCGGATAAGTGCACATCACGAAGCCAAAGTATCCCTAACTCCTAGGGGTATTTTGGGTCATGACAAAGGTGGTATCAGAGCCTAGGTTGTAGTTTTTAGGGTCACTTAGAGTCTGATATCTTGATGGAAACAAGGCATTAGGATGAGAAATGAGTCGTATTACAAGTATAGACTAATCACTTAGTCTTAGTCCATAACCGGTTGAAACCCAACCGAACTTAGTATCCTTGTAGCACCCCGGACTTTTTCATCCTTAATGAATAGCACCTTCGTAGCTAATTGGCCGTTTTTGTAGTCTAATTAATAAATAAGGGAGAAATCGGAAATTCCGAAACGTCAGAAATGTGCGTTTTCGAAAGACGAACCCAACGCAAGTTGAATCGTCGAAATCCGACGAGCGAGTCAAAAGATATGGTCAAAACAGTCCAGACATACAGAGAACCGATCGCTCGGTCCAGTCAGCGATCGATCGGTCCATAACCGATCGATCGGTAGCTATCGCGCGGTCAGAAAGTTTGTATGGGGAAATTTTCCAGATAGTGAGTTTTTGACCGGTCGATCGGTCATAAACACCGATCGCTCGGTAGGCAACCGATCGATCGGTCATAACCACCGATCGCTCGGTCCTCGCGTTTTTCAGAATTTTCACTAAGGGCATTTTCGGCATTCGGGTGTTATACCCTTTCTTATATAGGATTGCCCGAGCCTTTAGGGCTCATTCTCAACCCTTAGAGTCTTTTGAGAGATAGAGAGAAAGGAGAAGGTTTTCCTAAACCTAGGGTTCCATTTTGAAGAGAAATCAAAGGGGTTTGAGACCCTAGATCATCCTCAAGTCTATTTTCTCCAAGTCTCGGCTCAAGCTCGTGTGGGGCACTCTCCTCAAGCTAGGGCAGCAACTCACGGTCGTTTTGGAAAGGGGGATTTCTTCCTCACTTGATCAAGGTCGGTACTTCTTGCTACCCTCCTAGTTATAGTTCTTCTTTTCCTTTATTTTCTTTGTGTTCCTTTATACATCCATGTATTATGAGATGGGTTGTGAATGGTGAATGATGAATGGAGATGAATGTGGGCGATTGGATGCCGTGTGTATTGATGTGATGGATGAACGGGGAGGGCATTGTACCCATAATAAACATACATATGTGATGTGAGTAAAACCCACCTAGAAAAGCATGTTGTAGGGTAAATAAATAATGAACACACTATGTTTGATGAGATGCCAAGGTGAATAAAATGAGTGATAAATTAAGGGAATACATGTTTAATTATTCATGAAATTGTTAGGGCATATGATAGTGTGTTTCTTACATTTCTCAAAATGTGCGATTTATTACTTGTTCAAATCGTGATATGCTATGCTTTGTAAATTACCCAAATTGTCATATTTAATTCCAAATGCAAGTATGCACACGACCTCACGAGCACGCATACATGACATGAATTACCGAGGTTTTCAAGAATGGGATTTAGAGGTGGGGCATATCGTACGATATGTTTTACCTCGCTTTTGGCAAGGACAAGACAATCATGCATTTTCATAAGAAGGGTCTCCCTTCCCTCACAAGTGCATACATAACATAAGAAGGGCCTCCCTTCCCTCGCAAGTACATCTCACAAGAACATCTCACAAGTGAAAGGACATGACATGAGCATTTAGGATGAAGGGTCTCCCTTCCCTCACAAGTAGTTTACTTTTTCAAGCAAGCATGACAAGACATGGCATGACAAGCATAATCATTCTAGGAAGAAGGGTCTCCCTTCCCTCACAAGTAGTTTACTTTCCAAGCAAGCATGACATGGCATGACACGCATGATACGATAAGATAAGACAAACATGACAAGTTTTCAAGCACGGAAATGGTATTTTCAATCAAGTCAAGTGCACGGTGTTTTCAAGGGTTTTATCGGCTTTTATGAATTCAAGCATGATTATATACTCCTTTACTTTATTGTCATGATATGAATTATTCCTGCTTTATATGCTTGAATTGTTTCCTGCTTTATATATGTGAAATGCTTCCTGCTTCCTATACTGCTATGGTTTTGCTATGACTATTGGTTAGTATTTAGTACCCGCTGAGTATTCCATGCTCAGCCGTACTTCTTATGTCGGCAGGTTCTGAGGGAGCTGCTGCTCCATTTGATGTCTGTGCTCCTAGCCCTCGGGTGGAGGAGGAGTACGTCGAGGAACCTTTGGAGGAACCTCCCGTAGAGGGTTATCAGTAGGTGGTGTTAGATTCTAAGTGGTTTAGCTGTGGGTGAGCATGAGTGATTATATCCATGTATTTTGGCGGGCATGTCCGCACTTTCTTTGTTTTGTTTTCTTTTGTATTAAACTTGGACCATGTGTATATATACTTAGAGGTTTGTTAGACTTCCGTTGTGTTTTATAGTTATGCTTCCGCTGTTATCCTCTATTGTATATGTTTCTGTGAGTTTTGCAGGTTGGTTCGTCAAGCAAGTCATGTAAGTAATGATTAAGTCGTCCAAGATTCACTCTAACTCCTAGGGTGGGTTTTGGGTCGCGACAATCCTATGCTAGAACCAATAATTGTATGCTTATCTATTGCAATGTATACCTTGATGTATTACTATTATGTATCATATGAATGTGGAATGAGCTTGAAGTTGTGATTGAAATAAAATTGGTTTCCAAGTTAGACTCATGTTTAGCTACTGTCTCAGGATTTATCATGAGACGTGGTGGTCGGGGTCGCAATTACCAAACTAGGGGTAACGGTAATGGAGGAGACCCTCCATCGGGTGATGAACAACCCAACATATCTCAGTTGCTAAATACTATGGTCGAGACCATAACTATGATAGCAGGCCGACAGCCTACTACTACCACTGCACTGGTGCATCCACCTCCTACACATCATGTAACGACCCCAAAATCCCACAAGGCTGATATAGGACTTTGGAGTCGCCACATTACTTAAACCTACTTAAAATTCATGCATACAAGGCTATTACACGAGTCTCCAAAAATGAGGATAACAAAATTCCGATTTCATCAAACTCAAACCATCCTGTTCAACGATCATCTGCCTAACATAATAAAATCCAACATAAACAAAATGTCTAAAACCCAACTGTAAAGTAATCAAATGAGCAACATCATCTAAAAGTCTATTACAAAAACCACAACCAAACAAAATATAAAATAATAGGTGTAGCCACCCAAGCTGTGACACCCCGAATCCGCGCCTAAGGAATCAAGTTCCGAGACGCATGCCCGTTCGCCATAACCACGCATTCGGAAGACTTTACCCGCGAAAATGCGAGAATTTTTAAGTTTTCTTATGAGCTTACATAAGCAATAACAACTGGTCATCACAATAACCCATCATAAGCAAATATGTTACCTCACTAGCTACAGTAGTCTTTACTTTTGGCACCACAACTGCACCGATATACCTCCAGACTCTAAAGTGTAACTCTTTGTCAATCGGTAACCGCTTCAGAATCTGAAGACATAAAATGAGATGTGAGCCATAGAGCCCAGCAAAATCCACAACTCATCTAAACTATTTTCCACATAATAACATTCATCAATAATGATATTGTATTACAATACAATTCTCATATTATACTAATATGCAGAATAATAATATCGTAATTCGTGACCCGAGGTCACTCAGGGCTATTTCACTCCATTCGAGGTTCCCAACCTCCAAGTTTTCAAATTCATCCAGTGATTGTCCACGACACCAGGTTACCGTTTCAGAAAACCGCTCACGCTTTATCCTTGAGTCCATAGACTCGATCAACTGGGCCTTCGCCCGTGTACAACCTCTATCCATGAGTCCACAGACTCAATCATCAACCAATCGGGACTTTTCCCGATTATAACCAATCATTGGGTATGTCAACCCAATTGATCCTTAAATCATCATATTTTACACATAACCCAGGTCTTCATCCGATAACTGCCAGGAACAATACTTCTGACACATCACACTCTATCAGGAACAACACCTCTGACAGGAACCACACCTCTGACACTTACTTTATATTTTCCCTCTATGGGAACACCGACACACACACAACCACATTTGTCAGGAAACACATCTAATCGCCAGGATAGACATCTGATTGTCAGGATACACATCTGATCAGCCAGGATACACATCTGATAGTCAGGAAACTCATCCAACCTGTCAGGAAAATGAAACTCATCTGACAAGCCAGGGACACGCCTCTAACTAACAAGAAACACCTGACCACCAGGAAACACCTGACCATCAGGAAACACCTGTCTATCAGGTACACATCTGACATATCACTCTGTCAGGCATAACACCTCTGACATGACACCCTTGTCAGGAAACACATCTGATTACCAGGAACACATCTGACCTGCCAGGAATAACACATCTGACATGTCAAGAACACCCATCTAATAACCAGGAAACACCTCTGACATCAAATCCCATCAGGCACAACACCTCTGACATCAAATCCCGTCAGGCAAAACACCTCTGACATCAAATCCTGTCAGGCACAACACCTCTGATAGCTACCATCATATATCATCACAGCATCTGTTGGGTGCATACCTGTCGACACAGGATAATGCCCCCTCAAGGTAACATCATTGAGTTCGTAAACTCAATACATCACTGGGTCCATAGACCCCAATCCAACCTTGAGTCCATGACCCAATGCCGTCCTAACTCTCCCGGCTATCAGTCACGGAGGAACCCGGGCTCATAATAGATACCGCCTCTCCGGACCTAGCCAAAGAGGGACCACAAACGACATTTCACGTAGGTTAGGTTTTCTAACCATAGGATATCCCCAATTATTCAAGCCCTGCTTGTATAAGGCCTCACGCCCGTGGACCAAGTCCTAGGGTATACCGTTCCGGTGTGGAAAGTTACCCGGTAGATGGACCATTCCATCACCTTACAATGTCCCAACAACATCACATCATACACAAAGGTTGTCCCGAGGTAGGACTTTTACTAGGCCAATGGACCTTACCATTGCCTTAAAATAAACATCACATCATACAAGAGTAGTTCTGATAGGGGACTTAACCAGGCCAATGGACCCTACCATTGCCTTACAATGTCAAAATCATATCACATCACACATATAGAAGCCTAGTCAGGCTCTCATAACTTCCTGCGATCGATCGCACTTTCCCTACGATCTATCGTAAATCAAACTGAGCCTAAATTCTGAGCTAGAAATAGCCCGAAACCGAGGGCTCCATCCCTCTGCTTCATTTTTACTCTCATCCATCCCATCCATACATCATTCATAAGGTCTCCGACCTTTTTTCATCCACACATAATATCACCAAACTATTCCACATGAATAAAGTAGCTTAAATAAGGGAAAAGAGAAGAGATGGAGAGAGATTTTACCTACTACACAACTTTCGAGGCTCCGGGTGTTGAAATGGTCATCACCAATGCGATCAGAATGCTGAAAAACCTCTAGGTGAACCGCCTCTCTCTCAAACCTCCACTTTCTCTCTCTAGAATTCTCTCTTTCTCTCTCTACACGTTGATCGAGGCACTGGAGAAGAAAATAAATATCGCCAACGCGTTCCCCACGACAATCAACCCCAGGGTAGAGCGCATGCAACTTTCTCTCTCCATTTTCTCTCTCCTCCTTTTTCTCTCTCTCTCTACACTCCAAACGAGACACCGGGGAGAAAATCAGACGTCGCCAACGCGTCGGGGGCGTCAAAATATGTCAAGGTGGACCTCCCTTTTTGTTTCTCTTTTCTTTCTCTCTCCTCTTTTCTCTTTCCTCTCTTTCTCTCTCTACTTTCTCTCTCTAGAAAGGGAGTTGGCAGAATTCCCCCACTAATGCAAACCATGAGAATGAAAGGGGCTGGCCCCTATTTATAAGTCAAGGGTCATGTGCCATGCACATGACCACCATTAATGGTCCCGTTGACCAAGTCAACGGTTTGACCGTTTGACGATTATTCCATATTTTCTCGAGTATACGGCCTCTGAAACCCTTCTTCATGATGTCCGATTATGACGAAACTTTAGGTGACCGAACTTGGAACAGTCCGACACCTACTGTAAAAATTTCAGAGAAAAATACTGAGTTTTGACACCTGCACTTTTGTCTGGACGAAAACTGCAAAACCCATTAATTTCCTAATTTCGGACACAAAATAAGCCGCCTATTCTTCGTTTGAGATAACTAACTACCGAAATGATAGATGTTAGTTCCCACGGCCGATCGACACGTGTTGGTATCAGTCAGATGGATTTCTATTAGGATCCCCAAGAAATATTGAGTCCCACTTAATTTCTAGAAATCTGGAAATTTCCTGTTTTCTTGATATTCTTACATGATATGACCCTGCGGTCCTATGAAACAATACCTGATGGAACTAATACGACAGGTGAAGGTCCCGGTAGTCGACCAACACACTGTGTGCAGTTTTCGAGAAAAAATACTGAGATTTTATCGGTACAACTCAATCCCGAGTAAAACTCACTTTTCACAATTTAATTAAATACTTAACTTATTAACCCCAATTAAGGACCAATAAACCCATAATTTTATTATATTAAAATCCTGGGACGTTACACAAGCCTCCAGTTCATTCTTCGGAAGGATCACCTTCACCACCTTCTTCGATGTAAGCTTCCTCAATCCACAGCTCCGCCGTTTACTCCTGCTCTAAACCTGCCAAGACAAAATCCGGCTGAGTACAAAGGTACTCAGTGTATATAAAATTCAACCAACAATAATAATATACCTGCACTTAGTTAGAAACATATCCAATAGCATAATAACATAATCAGAGTGCGGAAGAACGTGTGCGCATATACATCATATCATCACCTTGACTCGTGTACTTGTGAGAATCTTAGACTTAGAAGACAGTACTTTTATGAGCTGCTTATGCTTATGAGACCATGTGCTTGTGAGATGCTTATGCCTATGCACTTATTCAGATCATACAATGATGTAACATGCCATTCTTGGCGGATACGGACCATGCTTAAGAATCAAATGGTTGACATGCCGTTCTTGGCGGATACGGACCATGTCATGCTTATGCTTATTCAGAATGTCTTACGTATGTCATGCTCATGCTTGTGGTCCACATATGTGAATTGTGACTCTTATCTTAACATACACGTGCATATGTGCTTAAGTGTCGAAATTAACATTCGAGTTGATAATTGCTTAGATTCTGATCTCCCACCATAGAAACTCCAATACTGTCCCATACCAAATAGTTAAAGAATTCCCGGTTTGAGAGATTTTCCTCTAAGTTCTTACCTTCCCGACTATCAATTTCCATGCAAGTAATTAGACATACTTAACGAACAATCACATATACATATCTTATCATAATTCATATCACAATTCATAATCAATTTACCATCATTTCATAAGAGTATAATAGCATTTATCCTCTCAAGCATTTTCACAAACACCTTGGATACGCATATTATGAATCCATTGCCCTTCTACATTTCTAACATTCCATCAAGCCATAAACCATCTATACAATCCAAATATCATCCACATCCACGTATTAATCCCATCCTCCATACATTTCTCATCCTCCATACATTCTATCCACATTCAAATCCACATTTCCATCCACATTTTCATCCACAATTAGCTTACTTCATAGAAAATTTGGGAAAAATGTATCTAATCTCTATTCTATCATTCCTATCATATTAACATTCACAAAACATTAAAATAGAGTTTATTGGGATAGTATATTGACCTTAGGAATCCTTCCCTTGGATTCAAAATGCTCCCGAGGTGATTTGGGGAAGCTTTCCAAGCTCTCCTTCTTATCAAAGAAATCCCTCTCTCAAAACCCTAGGTTTTCTCTCCCTTTTTGCCAAATTAGGTTAGAAATAGGTAGAGTATTCTAATACCCCGAAATAGGATCCCTATTTATAGCCCCAAAGGTTGAGGACTAAAAAACCAAAAAGCCCTTACTGAAATTCAGCAAAAACACAAAAGACCGAGCATTCGGTGGTTATGACCGAGCGATCGGTCGCCAACTGATCGATCAGTGGTTATGACCGAGCTCTCGGTCAAAAACACCCTCTTTGGAAAAATTTCTCATACAAAAAAGTTAACCAGTCGATAGCTACTGATCGATCGGTTGTGGATCGATCGATCGCTACTTCTGACCGAGCGATCGGTTGGGTACCGATCGATCCCCAACGATCGGGGCTCTGCAAAATTTGACCCATCATACTATTTTGGCCATAACTTTTGACTCCGACGATTCAACTTGCGTTGGATTCGTCTTTCGAAAAGGAACATTTTTGGCATTTTAGAATTTCCAAATCCATCAGACAAAATATCAGAAAACCCACTTTTGACTTAGCTTAGACTAAAAATATGGAAAAACATTAAACATGATCCTCGAAGATACCTTTCTAATGGTTCAAGAATCATACAATTCCAATAAACGATGGCTTCCTAAAGTTTAGGGTGTGTTATGACATCCCTCCGCTTACAAGTTTGACTAAGCCTTAATCACACTATACCAATTAGATATAAATACATAAACATTAAAACATCACAAGGACTATAATACCCCTAATACTTGCAATAAAGACATGAAAAAGATTCGGGTCTCTACACATCACACTTCGGGACTTGAGGCATTCCGAAGGCTCCATCCACCTACTTTCTATGGGACTACAGACCCCATGGCTGTAGAGTCATGGATTATGCAATTAGAAAAGATCTTTCGTGCTCTTCGCTGCACTGATGACCAAAGAGTAGACCGGGCTGCCTTCATGATGGAAGGGAAAGCTGATCATTAGTGGAGAAGTGCACTGAGGCAGAGAGACACCGCCAAAGCAGGAGAGCCATGGTCTTGGGGAGAGTTTCTTGATGCCTTCTATGGGCAGTATTTCCTGAAGATTGTTAGACAACAGAAAGAGATGGAGTTCATGTCCCTAGTGCAAGGAAATATGAGTGTGGCCGAGTATGAGGCCAAGTTTGTTTAGTTATCCCATTTTGCACCGCATCTGATCACTACAGAGGAGATGTGAGTCAGGAAATTTGAGAATGTGCTGAAAGCCTTCATCAAGGATCGAGTCTCTATTCTTCAGGTGGAATCTTGGAGGGAGATTGTAGGAAAGGCGAAGATCGTCGAGAGGAACTTAGAGGAGTTTCTTAAGAGGAGAGAGAGTGGCTTCGAGAGAGTCATGCATAGGGGTCAGTCTAGTGGCTCAGCACCACCAGATAAGAGGGCCAGGATTTCCCCTTATCCAACTCCTAGGCCTACACCGACACAAAGGCCTCCTTTTGTACAGCCAACACCTCATCCTACTACTTCACAGGCACCTCACCCCGCTTTTCCTCAAGGCACCAGATATGTGCCGCCCGCATCATCTTCATCTCTCGAGGAGTGCGACTATTGTGGTCGAAGACACCCGACTGGAGTGTGTCAAAGAGCATCTGTAAAATGTTTTCATTGTGGCGAGTAGGACCACATGATTAAAAATTACCCACGTCGGCAGTCGGGGGTCCAACCTCAGGGGAGCAGACCCCAATCCGTTAGACTACTCCGTAAGGGTCTTCACAAACTTCGGCATCTAGACCCACACTATAGAAACCCGAATCTTCATTTCACTGAGCAGTGAATAGTGTTCAAGTGTAGTCTTATACACTTGTGGGTATATGCTAATGGAAATGATTGGATGTATGGTGTGCATGTGTTGATGGATATATATAACTTAAAAGAGTCTGTTTTGAGTGTATAAGGTATTGGAATTGGATTGGAGAAGATCCAAGTAGTAGAAAAGGGTTTTGCAGCAAAACAGGGGAGCACCGATCGCTCGGTGATAAACACCGATCGATCGGTCATCTACCGATCGCTCTGTAGCTGTCGACTGGTTAACTATTTTGTATGGGGAAAAATTTCAGATAGGGTGTTTTCAACCGATCTCTCGGTTGAAACCACCAAACGCTCAGTAAGCTACCGATCGATTGGTTATACGCAGATTTTCTTCATTAAGGGTTTTTAAGTCTTTAGCCAGCACCCTTTGCCTATAAAAGGCTCAGTTCATGCCTTAGGGTTTCAGAAACCCTTGAGGCTTATTTTGAGAGGGTTTTGAGAGGAAGAAGAAGGAGAAAGCTAAGGGAGTTGCTCAAGCTTGAAGAGAAGATCAAATCTTCCCTTCTTTAGTGTTTCTTAACAAAGAACTCGAAGTTCTCACATGTTCCAAGCTCTTTGAATCAAAGTAATTGATTTCACTAAGGTAGATACATTCTACTACCAATCTTGTGATGATACTCGTTACCATATGATGTTCTTCTTATTATATACTATGAACCTTGATTTGAAATGGGGTGTGATGTTGTTTTTATACTTGGATGTAAACTATCACTATTATGCACTCTATGTGTTTGGTTGAATCCCTTTAAGGGTTTTAGGTGTTTCAATATGTTATTACTCTCATATGTTCGCATGTCTCGCATGAACCGGGGTTTTTCTATGGATTTCTCAAGTTCTAGAAAGGATTTTTAGTAAAGGACCCACATGATGATTTTTAAGAAACTCCATGATATTGTCTAAGATCGGTTCACAAGCTCCAAGGATCATTTTAAACTCACAAGAACTCTAAGATAAATGTAATTACTCTAAGATCTCTATGGTATTGCTCTACGTCTCTATGGATCATAAATGACTCTGAGGAACTCTATGAATTTAACTCAAAGAACTCACAAGGCTATGATTATCACAGGACTCACATGGTTTGGTTTTCAGATTTCATCATACGTACTTTGCACGGTTTCCATGCTTACATGTGTTTTAAGGATTTCAATCTCCATGATTTGCATGCTCTATGATATTATTACTTCATTGCTAGTAGTATGTATACGCTGAGTATTCCACGCTCAGCCGATATTTGTTATCATCAGCAGGTGCTCGGGTTCCTTTTGACTTGTGTGGTACGGAGCCTTGGATAGAGGAAGAGTACTACGACCCAGAGCCTTCTATGGACCACAACCAGGATGATGGCTCGCTAGATCGGCGTCATGACTTTGATTTATGTTGACTACGATAGTTAGAAGGATACTTGATTTTGTTAAGTGAGAGTGGGACTTGTCCACTCCACATTTTGGATATTTACACATATGTATTCTATTGGTTCAAACTTGAATTAATTGATAGAAGTAATTACATATTTTGCTTCTGCTATGTATTTTAAATCGTTTTCGCTGTGTAACTTGTGTACTCTGACAGGTTGTTATGCGTGGCTTATGTATCATAAGGGATGTATGATATGGTGGTCTCGATCTAAGGTATCCCTAACTCCTAAGGGGTATTTTGGGTCGCGACAGACTTGGTATCAGAGCTCTAGGGATTTGTTTCCCTTGGGCTAAGCAAAAGTGAGTCCTCTGAATTGAACTTAGAACTCTGATGGAAGTGTCGTCTTAAGTTTGCTACCATGACATAACCGGTATCAAGCAAATCCTTAGGTCGGTCTAGGATCCTAGTTTAGATGTCGTGTTTAAGCTGTGTCCTTAGTCTCATCCCAAAGTGGTAGATGCCCAACACACGGATCTTAGCTATGCTAGAAAACTCTAAGTTATAATTGTATTATTATGTGTATACCTCGATGTATACTATATGCGGGTTTTAGCATTTCATGTTTATTGAATTGCTATATGTTGTGTGAGGGTTGGTATCCAAGTTAGACTCATGTTTTACCATTGATCTCAGGATTTTACATCATGAGACGCGGCAATTACCGTAGTCGGAGATTAGAGGGTGAGGCTCTAAGAGAGGAAGAGTCGCTTTACTTCACAAATGCTATGGAATCCATAGCAAAGACTTGGGCCAAACCTGCTGTGGCTACTTCTACCCCACCGACTACTCTTGTGCCTCCACCGGTGCATCACACCGTAGGACTTGAAGCTTTCCGGAGACTATGGCCTCCTACATTCTACGGGACTCTAGACCCAATGGTGGCCAAGGCATGGATTATGTAGTTGGAGAAGACCTTTCGAGCTCTTCGATGTACTGAGGAACAATGGGTTGAATGGGCTTCCTTCGTGATGGAAGGTGAAACCGAACATTGGTGGAGAGCTGCCCAAAGGCAGAGGGATGTTGCGAAGGCAAGGGAACCTTGGACTTGGGCGGAGTTCCTAGACACCTTCCGTGAGAATTATTTTCCCAGGTTTATCCGGGAACAGAAGGTAAGGGAATTCATGCTCTTAGAGCAGTGAGCGATGAACAAAGCCGAGTATGAGGCTAAGTTCACCGAGTATTCAAGATTTACCCCACATCTGGTCGTGACTGAAGATCTGCGGGTTAGAAAATTTGAGATGGGATTTGAAGGCGTTCATCCGTGATAGGGTGTCCATCCTCCAAGTAGAATCCTGAAGGGAGATAGTGGGAAAGGTAAAGATCGCCGAGAAGAATGCGGAGGAGTTTATCCGGAGAAGGGATATTGGCTTCAGGAGGAGCATGTCTCGGGGTCAATCTAGTGGTTCGGCACAGTCCAAGAAGAGGACCAGGACTGCACCATATCATTTCTCTCAGCCGATGTCAGCTCAAAGGCCTCCTTTTGTGCCTTAGGCACCGCGCCTTATGACATCATAGGCTATGAGTGTTACACCTCTGGCTTCCTCCACATCGCAGGCATTCGAGGAATGCGCCATATGTGGTCATCGGCACAAGACTGGGGATTTCTAAAGGTTATCAGGTGGATGCTTCCACTATGGTGAGGTTGGTCACGTGATACGAGATTGCCCCCGTAAGCAGTCACAAACTGGACCACAGGGAGTCTGACCTCTAAGCAGGCAGACTTCACTTTAGGGATCTTCATCTCAGGCCTCTAGATCTTTGCCGCTCACCCAGCAACCTCATCAAGCTAATCAGGGCAAGGTATTTGCCATGACTGACCGAGACGCACAGGCATCTGATGATGTTGTGCAAGGTACGTGCGAGTTTAATATTGTTAAAGTCCTAGAGTTGCCATGATGTATTATATGTATATATTCTATGTGGTGTTTGCTATGCGTGTATTAACATGTATTAGGTATGTAGCTATGTGATAACTTAGGTAGTTATAATTCTCAGGTTCATTTCTAGTAAATGAGTGTTTGGCACGGGTGTTGATCGACACAGGATCCACTTATTCATTCGTCTCGCCTCGTTTCGCCGAAGGCTTTATGTCTGAGCCTGGTAAGCTACCTCGGGAGTTGTCCATTTCAACTCCATTGGGCAAGTCTATTGAGACAAATAAAATGTATCTGGGTAGGGTTATGCAAGTCATGCAGTATGAGTTGCCAATCGACCTGATCATTCTGGTATTTCGATGTTATCCTAGGCATGGATTGGCTCTCAGCTCACCATGGACACGTCACGTGTTTTGAAAAGGTGGTCAACTTTAAACCCGTGGGGTTGAATTCATTTCATTTCAGGGGACTTCAGAAGAGAGACTTTGCTCATTTTGCAGCTCTCAGTCTCACGAGTGTAGAAGTACGAGACACCACATCCATTCCAGTTGTGTATGAGTATATGGATTTTTTTTCGAAGATTTTACTGGGATTACCTCCTGATCGGGCAATTGAGTTTACGATCGAGCTTGCTCCAAGCACGGCTCCAATTTCTAGGGCTCCGTATAGGATGGCCCTCGTCGAGCTTAAAGAGTTAAAGGAGCAGTTGGAAGAATTGCAAGGCCTTGGCTTCATCCGGCCAAGTGTCTCTCCTTGGGGAGCTCCAGTGCTCTTTGTGAAGAAGAAAGATGTGTCGATGCGGATGTGTATTGACTATAGACAGCTAAATAAGGTCACTATCAAGAATCGTTATCTATTGCCTCGGATAGACGACTTGTTTGACCAATTGAAGGGTGTAAAAATCTTTTCAAAGATTGATCTTCGATCGGGGTATCATCAGTTGAAAATCAAAGCAGAAGACATTCCGAAGATGGCATTCAGAACCCGATACGGTCACTACGAGTTTCTAGTGATGTCCTTTGGTCTGACTAATGCATCGGCTGCATTTATGGATCTGATGAACCGGGTTTTCAGATCATCTCTCGATCGGTGTGTGATTATGTCCGTCGATGATATCCTGGTATATTCATAGACACAGGATGATCACATGAGAGATCTTCACCTGGCATTGCAGACTCTTCGAGAGCATAGGCTGTATGCTAAGTTGAGCAAGTGCAAGTTCTGGCTGGACAAGGTGTCATTTCTTGGTCATGTGGTGTCTGCCGAGAGTATCTCAGTCGACCCTAAAAAAATTGAGGCAGTAATGAACTGGGAGAGGCTGAAGAGTGTTACCGAGATTCGCAGTTTTCTCGGCCTGGCAGGATACTATAGGAAGTTCGTGGAGGGATTTTCCAGCTTAGCGGCTCTGCTTACCTATCTCACACAGAAGAACGCTAAGTTCACTTAGAGTGAGAAGTGTGAGGCAAGCTTCCTGGAGTTGAAGAAGAAGCTTACTACTGCCCCTGTTCTCACGGTTCCATCTGGGAGCGGTGGCTTCAAAGTCTATAGTGATGCTTCACTTGTTGGGCTTAGGTGCGTTCTTATGCAGTATAAGCAGGTAGTTGCCTATGCTTCCCGCCAGCTGAAGGAGCATGAGCAGAACTACACCATGCACGATCTAGAGCTTGTCGTCGTAGTCTTTGCGCTAAAGATTTGGCATCACTACCTCAATGGGGAAGAGTTCGTTGTGTTCACGGATCACAAGAGCTTGAAGTATCTCTTCTTTCAGAAAGAATTGAATATGAGGTAGCGTTGATGGATGGAGTTCATGAAGGACTATGATTGTTCCATTCAGTACCATCCGGGTTATGCGAACGTAGTAGCCGATGCTCTTAGCAGAAAACCTTACTGGGTATGGCTCACAGGAGGGTACAAGAGTGGAAGTTATTGAAAGATATGTGAAACTTAGACACTACCCTCAGGCATGCTACCTATGGGCCGGTGATGTCAAACATTTCAGTTAGGCTGCATATCTTGAACCGGATTAAGGAGTTACAGAATTTGGATACTGAGTTGCTTGCTTAATGAGACAAGTCGGTTAGCAGTGGCAGTCAAGAGTTTGCTTTGAATGGTGATGGTGCTATCACATTCAAAGGCAGGTTGTACGTGAGATGGAAGACAAGTGAGGAGTGAGATCTTGGACGAGACTCACCGATCCAAGTACACGATACATCTGGGAGGTACCAAGATGTACCAGAATCTTAAGAGGCACTACTAGTGGTGGAACATGAAGAGGAAAGTCGCAGAATATGTTTCTAGATGTTTGGTATGCCAGTAAGTGAAGGCTGAGCATTAGAGGCCAACAGGTCTTTTACAGTCCCTCCCTATTCCAGAATGGAAATGGGAGAACATCTCAATGGACTTCATAGTTGGTTTGCCATGGACGACAAGAGGCTCCAATGCTATCTGGGTGATAGTGGACAGGTTGACGAAGTCTGCGCACTTTCTTCCGTACCAGACTACTTTCAGTTCGAGTCAGTTGGTAGCTTTGTATGTTAAAGAGGTGGTCCATCTGCACGGGGTGCCAGTTTCCATCGTATTTGATCGAGATCCTAGGTTTACTTTCAGGTTCTGGAAAACTTTCCAGAGCGCTATGGGTTCTCGGTTAGATTTCAGCATCGCCTTTCATCCTCAAACTGATGGGCAAACTGAACAGGTAAACCAGGTTGTAGAGGATATGCTCCGAGCTTGCATGTTGGACTTTCAGGGCAGTTGGAAGGAACACTTGCCGTTGGTTGAATTTACCTACAACAACAGTTACCAGGCAAGCATCCAAATGGCACCTTTTGAAGCTCTATATGGTCGTAGTTGTAGATCTCCTCTATACTGGGATGAAGTTGATGAGAGGAAGGTACTGGGTCCTGAATTGATCGGGCAGACCGCAGAAAGAGTCAAAATCATCAGACAGCGATTGAAAATTTCTCAAGATAGGCAGAAGAGCTATGCAGACACTCACCGTAGAGATTTGGAATTCCAAGTTGGGGATCAGGTCTTTGTGAAGATTTCGTGGAGCTGGAAAATCATGCGGTTCGGGAAGAAAGGAAAGCTCAGCCCTAAGTACGTGGGGCCATTTGAGATCATCACTAGGGTTGGTGAGGTTACTTACAGGGTAGCCCTACCGCCTCACATGGCATCGGTCCATAATGTATTTCACGTTTCCATGCTCAGGAAATACATTTCGGATCCGTCCCACGTCATTGCTCTTGATCCCATGGAGATTCGAGAAGATCACACTTTGGTTGAGCAACCAACTCAGATCTTAGATCGTCAAGATCAAGTCTTATGCACCTAGACTATTCCGTTGGTCCTCGTAAAATGGCAACACCATTCTGTAGAAGAGGCTACTTGGGAGCATGAAGCGGAAATAAGGAAAAAGTACCCTCATTTGTTTTCTTGATGTTCGGACTATGTAATTGTTCCTTTTTATTCTTTTGGTGTCGTTCCAATTTCGAGGACGAAATTCTTGTGAGGGGGGAGGATGTAGAAACCCGAATCTTCATTTCACTAAGTAGTGAATAGTGTGTGAATAGTGTTCAAGTGTAGTCTTATACACTTGTGGGTATATGCTAATGGAAATGATTGGATGTATGGTGTGCATGTGTTGATGGATATATGTAGCTTAAAGGAGTGTGTTTTGAGTGTATAAGGTATTGGAATTGGATTGGAGAAGATCCAAGTAGTAGAAAAGGGTTTTACAGCAAAACAGGGGAGCACCGATCACTCGGTAATAAACACCAATCGACCGGTCATCTACCGATCGCTCGGTAGCTGTTGACTGGTTAACTATTTTGTATGGAGAAAAATTCCAGATAGGGTGTTTTCAATCGATGTCTCGGTCAAAACCACCGATCGCTCGGTAAGCCACAGATCGCTCGGTCCTGACCACCGATCAATCGGTTATACGCAGATTTTCTTCATTAAGGGTTTTTAAGTCTTTAGCCAGCACCCTTTGCCTATAAAAGGCTCAATTCGTGCCTTAGGGTTTCAAAAACCCTTGAGGCTTATTTTGAGAGGGTTTTGAGAGAAAGAAGAAGGAGAAAGCTAAGGGAGTTGCTCAAGCTTGAAGAGAAGATCAAATCATCCCTTCTTTAGTGTTTCTTAACAAAGAACTCGAAGTTCTCACGTGTTCCAAGCTCTTGGAATCAAAGTCATTGATTTCACCAAGGTAGATACATTCTACTACCAATCTTGTGATGATACTTGTTACCATATGATATTCTTCTTATTATATACTATGAACCTTGATTTGATATGGGGTGTGATGTTGTTTTTATAATTGGATGTAAACTATCACTATTATGCACTCTATGTGTTTGGTTTAATGCCTTTAAGGGTTTTTGGTATTTCAATACGTTATTACTCTCATATGTTCGCATGTTTCGCATGAACCAAGGTTTTTCTATGGATTTCTCAAGTTCTAGAAAGGATTTTTAGTAAAGGACCCACATGATGATTTTTAAGAAACTCCATGATATTTGTCTAAGATCAGTTCACAAGCTCCAAGGATCATGTTAAACTCACAAGAACTCTACGATAATGTCTAAGATCGAAGTACAAGCTCTAAGGATCACAAATATAATTGCTTTAAGATCTCTATGGTTATGCACTATGGTTATGCTCTACGGTATTGCTCTACGTCTCTATGGATCATAAATGACTCTAAGGAACTCTATGAATTTAACTCAAAGAACTCACAAGGCAATGATTATCGCAGGACTCACATGGTTTGGTTTTCAGATTTTATCATACGTACTTTGCACGGTTTCCACACTTACATGTGTTTTAAGGATTTCAGTCTCCATGATTTGCATGCTCTATGATATTATTACTTCATTTTTAGTAGTATGTATACGCTGAGTATTCCACGCTCAGTCGATATTTGTTATCATCGGTAGATGCTCGGGTTCCTTTTGGCTTGTGTGGTACGGAGCCTTGGGTAGAGGAAGAGTACTACAACCCGGAGCCTTCTATGAACCACAACTAGGATGATAGCTTGCTAGATAGGTGTCATGACTTTGATTTCTATTGACTATGATACTTAGAAGGATACTTGATTTTGTTAAGTGAGAGTGGGACTTGTCCACTCCACATTTTGGATATTTACACATATGTATTCTATTAGTTCAGACTTGAACTAATTGATAGAAGTAATTACATATTTTGCTTTCACTATGTATTTTAAATTGTTTCCGCTATGTGTAACTTGTGTACTTTGACAAGTTGTTACGTGTGCCTTATGTATCATATGGGATGTATGATACGGCTATCTCAATCTAAGGTATCCCTAACTCCTAGGGGGTATTTTGGGTCGCGACATACACGGCCCACACAGCAGCCTCGCAAGGCGAATCTGGGTCGGATCATTGCCTTGACTGAAAGAGACGCACAGGCATCTAACGATGTTGTGCAAGGTACACGAAAAATTGTAAACTCTTCTAGTGTGAATTGATGGTTGTTGTAATGTATATGTATACTTACTTATATATCATTCTACCTATACTCTATGTATGTTTTGCTTGAAACTTATTGATGTGGCTAATTACAATGCATTGGCATTTTGCTAGTGAACGAATGTTGATCAACATGGGATTGACACATTCCTTTGTGTCACCTAGCTTCGCCAAAGGTTTCACATTTGAGCCAAGTCGCCTATCTCAAGAGTTGACCATTTCAACTCCACTTGGCATGTCGGTTGATACTGGCCGAGGATACCAAAATTATGTAGTTCAAGTCGGCAGCATTAATTACCGATCAATCTGATCATCCTTGAGTTCCAAGACTTGGACTTCGATGTTATTCTCGGGATGGATTAGCTAGCTGCACACCGCGGGCACGTGGCTTGTTTTCAAAAGATGGTGAAATTTAAGCCAGGGTGCATCAAGCCATTCCACTTTCGTGGACTACGAAAGAGAGATATAGCCCGTCTAGCGGCTCTAAGTCTTTCGAATCTGGAGGCACGAGAGTCCTTAGCCATCCAGGTTGTGAATGAGTATTTGGACATATTTCTCAAGGACATGTCGGGATTGCCTCCAGATAAGGAGATAGAGTTTGCAATAGAGCTTGCCCCAGGAACAGCTCAAATTTCTAAGGCTCCGTACAGGATGGCCCCAATTAAACTAAAAGAATTGAATGAGCAGATAGAAGAGTTGCAACGGCTTGGTTTCATCCGACCAAGTGTGTCACCATGGGGAACACCAGTACTATTCGTGAAGAAGAAGGATGGGTTGATGAGGATGTGCATCGACTATAGACAGTTGAATAAGGTCACGATCAAGAATCGTTATCGCTTGCCTTGGATAGATGACTTATTCGACTAACTGAAGAGAGCAAGGTTCTTCTCCAAGATTGATCTACGATCAGGGTATCATCAGTTGAAAATCAAGGCCGAAGATATTCCCAAGATGGCTTTCAAGACTCAGTACGGGTACTACGAGTTCCTAGTCATGCCTTTAAGTTTAACGAATGCACAAGCGGCATTCATGGATTTGATGAATCGGGTGTTCAAGCCTTGTCTCGACAGATGTGTTGTCTTTGTTGATGCTATCATAGTGTATTCCCCAGCACGGGAGGATCATAATCGAGACCTTCGACTTACACTTGAGACTCTTTGAGAGCATAGAATGTATACCAAGTTGAGTAAGTGCGAATTTTGGTAGGAGAAAGTGGTGTTCCTTGGCCACGTGGTATCTACAGAGGGTATTTCAGTAGACCCAGCAAAGATAGAAGCAGTGATGAAATGGGAAAAACCCAGGAGTGTTACCAAGATACGCAGCTTCCTCAGTTTGGTAGGATACTACAGGAGATTCGTATAGGGATTCTCCAACTTACCAGCACCACTCACGTACTTAACTCGGAAAAATGCTAAGTTTGCTTGGAGCGACAAGTATGAAGCAAGATTTACAGAGTTGAAGAAGGGGCTTACTATAGCCCCCGTTCTCACAGTGTCATCTGGGAGTGGAGGTTTTGTGGTTTACAGTGATGCCTCGAATATCGAGCTAGGATGTGTTCTTCTGCAGTGAAGGAATGTCATTGCCTATGTTTCTCGACAGTTGAAGGATCATGAGAAGAACTAACCTACTCACGACTTGGAGTTGGCTGTGGTGATATTCGCGTTAAAGATTTAGCGGCATTACTTTTAAGGGGAATTGTTTGATGTTTTCACATATCACAAAAGTTTAAAATATCTATTTTCCCAAAAGGAGCTTAATATGAGGTAGTTTCATTGGATGGAGTTCCTGAAAGACTACGAGTGCTCCATTCAGTACCACCCAGGTAAGGTAAATGTGCTTACAGATGCTTTGAGCAGAAAGCCTCCTGGACTTGTAGCCCACATGATGATTCACGAGTGGAAGATGTTGGAGGTCATGAAAAACATCGATACCAGCTTCAGTAATCCTACCTTTGGGTCAGTCATGGCTATTCTTATAGTCAGGCCTTATATCCAAGTTCGGATCCGAGAGTTACAGGATTCAAATGCGGAGCTACTGGCTTACAGAGATAAGGCGGTTAGCAAGGGGAGTGATGAGTTCTCTATGAATTGTAGCGGAGCGATCACATTTAAAGGAAGGTTATATGTTCCTACAGATACGAAGTTGAGAAGCAAAATCCTAGATAAAGCTTACCGGTCCAAGTTGTCGTGACCCAAATCCCACCCTAGGAGTTAGAGTGAATCTTGGATGACTATCATGATTTACATGACTTGCTTGACAAACCAACCTGCAAAATACCTAGAGCTTATACAATAGAGGACAATAAAAGCGGAAACATAATTACTTGGCACAATGGAAGACTAACCAAACCTCTAGTTATATATACATGATCCAAGTTGTACAAAATGATATCACAAAAGAAGGTGCGGACAGGCCCGCCAAAGTACATGGACATACTCTCAAAAAGCTCACCCACGGATCACTCAGAATCTACCACCTAGTAGTACTCATCTACATGAGGCTCCTCCATAGGTTCCTCAACGTACTCCTCCTCCACCCATGGGCCAGGAGCACAGATGTCGAAAGGAGCAGCAGCCCCCTCAGTACCTATCGACATAAACGTATGGCTGTGCATGGAATACTCAACGTGTACCTAACGCTAACCAACAGTCACAGCATAGCAACAATGGTATATAAAGTAGGAAGTAATTCATATAGTAACAGGAAAATAAAACAGTTGATATTCATGCTTCCATCACATAAAAGCTGATAACTCTCTTGAAACCATCGTGTACTTGACTTGACTCGAAATACCATTTTCGTACTTGAAAGACTTGTCATGTCTGTCTTGCTTGATCTTGTCGAGCGTGCCATGTCATGCATGCTTGCTTGGAATTTAACATGCTCATGTAACTTGTGAGATGCACTTGGGAGGGAAGGGAGACCCTTCTTTCATGATATGCACTTGAGAGGGAAGGGAGACCCTTCTTTAATGAGATGTACTTGTGAGTGAGGGAGACCCCTCATGGAAGGGAGGGAAGTGTAAACTCCCTCATATGCGATGCTTGTTCTTGTCCTCTTGTCAAAAGCGAGGTAAAACATATCGTAAGATATGTCCCACCTCTAAACCTTATTCTTGAAAACGCCGGTAAATCATGTCATGCATGCCGTGCCCGTGGAATCATGTACATGCTTTCATTTGGAATTAAATATGACATTTGGGATTTCAACAATACATAGAATATCATAATTTGAAACAAGTAACTATTCATGCCATTTAACGAAAGCAATTAATCACACTATCATAAGCCCTAGCAATTTCATATGCTTTCAAACATGCATTTCTTGATTTACAACTCATTTTCTTCACCTTGGCATTTCATCAAACATTTGGTGTGTACATTATTTGTTAAAGCCTACACCATGCTTTTCTAGTTATGTTCACAACATACATGTGTGTTTATTATTGATACAATGCCCTTCCCCATTTCATTCATCACAATACATCCACACGACATCCATTGCCCATCATCCTCCATTCACTCATCCCAACTCATAGCATAGTTATAGTTTAGAGAAACAAAGAATAAGGGAAGAAAAGAGGAAACCATAACTAGGAGGGTAGCAAAAGGTACCAACCTTGAAGAAGTGAGGAAAACCCTCCAACACGTGCGTGGAGATGCTGCCCTAGCTTGGAGAACATGCTCCTCACAAGCTTGAGCGGAGTACGTGAAGAAATCCGAGCTTGTGGTGATCTAGGGTCTTTAAACCCTTTGATTCTTTCCCAAATGAAAATCATAGTTTAGAATCTCCTTTCTCCTCTCTCCCTTTCTCTCAAAATGCCTAAGTGTGGTGAATGAGACACTAATGGCTCGGGCAAGCCTTAAGAGGCAAGGGTGTGACGCCCAAATGACGAAACAGCCCTTAATGAAATTCTGCAAAAACGCAAAAGACCGAGCGATCGGTGGTTAATAACGAGCGATCGGTTGCCTACCGAGCGACCGGTGTTTTGACCGATCGACCGGTCAAAAAAAAGTTCTCTGGAATTTTTCCCCATACAAAAAAGTGCACTAATCAATAGTTATCGATCGATCGGTTATGGACCGAGCGATTGGTGCTCTACAAATTTCTATACTAAGTCCATTTTTTCACTCATTCCTACTACTTGGACTTATCCTACTTCCCTTTTGACATTTTCAAAACATACCTGGGACCTCCTTAAGTCTTATAGACATTAATAAATAATTTATTTAATTAGTTATAGCATTCTTGTAACAATTCTCAAAGTTTCCCATTTCTCATTTCATGAAATTGGGAATTACAAGGTATCATACCTTGACACACATCCCAAGGCATATACAAAAAGTTTCGGGGTTCTACATCCTCCCCCCTTATAAAAATTTCATCCTCGAAATTTGGACGGTACATGCATTACAAACCAAAACAAAATTACATGCCACATATACAAAACTCATTCAAATAACTCCGGGTACTTTGCTTTGACTTCGGCCTCACGCTCCCATGTGGCCTCTTCTCGAGTATGATGTTGTCATTGCACGAGAACCAACGGGATATTCTTGTTACGAAGGACTTGCTCTCTACGATCCAATATGTGAACCAGCTTCTCAACCAAAGTGAGAGCCTCTTGGATTTCCAACGGCTCCAACTCTAGGACATGCGAAGGGTCCGCAATGTACTTCTGAAGCATAGACACATGGAAAACGTTGTGAACCGCGGCCATGTGAGGTGGAAGAGCAACCCGGTAAGCAACTTCACCAACTCGCGTGATAATCTCAAACGGGCTGACGTACCGAGGACTAAGCTTGCTTCTTTTGCCAAATCTCATAATCCCTTTGCTGGGAGATACTTTCACAAAGACTTGATCCCCAACCTGGAACTCCAAGTCCCTACGACGAGTGTCCGCATAGCTCTTTTGACGATCTTGAGCGGGCTTTCAACCGATCCCGGATGATTTTAACCTTGTTCACAGTTTGCTCGATCAACTCCGGACCTAACACTTTTCCCTCTCCTACCTCATCCCAATAGAGAGGAGACCTACAGCTTCGCCCATACAAAGCCTCAAATGGTGCCATTTGGATGCTCGCCTGGTAGCTATTGTTATAGGCGAATTCAACCAAAGGCAAGTGCTCTTCCCTACTGCCTTTAAAATCCAACATACATGCCCGAAGCATGTCTTTGATGACTTGGTTCACCCTCTCGGTTTGTCCATCCGTTTGTGGGTGAAAGGCGGTGCTGAAATCAAGTCAAGAACCCATGAATTCCTGAAAACTTTTCCAGAACCTGGACGTAAATCTTGGGACCCGATCTGACACAATACTGACTGGCACCCCATGTAACCGAACTATCTCCTTGATATACAATGCGGCCAACTGGCTGGAATTGAACGTAGTCCTGTAGGGAAAGAAATGTGCAGACTTTGTTAGACGGTCCACTACTACCTATATCGCATCCGAGTTCCTTGCCGTCTTTGGCAACCCAACAATGAAGCCCATGGAGATGTGCTCCCATTTCCACTCGGGAATAAGGAGAGACTGTAATAGACCCACCGGTCTCAAGTGCTCTGCCTTCTCCTGTTGGCACACTAAGCACCGTGCCACGTACTCTGCCACATCTCTCTTCATATTTCACCACCAAAAATGCCCCTTGAGGTTTCGGTACATCTTCGTACCCCCAGGATGCACTATGTACTTCGAACGGTGGGCTTCATCCATAATCTCTCACCAAAGATCAGCATTAGCTAGGACACATAATCTTCCCTTGAATGTAATAGCACCTCAGCTAGTGAGAGAGAAGTCCTCACTACCCTTGGCAACTTCCTTATCCCAGAAAGCCAACAAGTCAGCATCCGTGGCTTGATACTCTTAGATCAAGTCTATAATGTACGGCCAAACCGTGACATTTGCCAAAACAAGGCTGCAGATGGAATCATTCACACACTGATGTCCAGATTTGCCAAATCTTCTAATAATCTCCATTCTTGCACTAACATATGAGCCAACAATCTTGGAGGTTTCCTACTCAAAGCATCCACTACCACATTTGCTTTGTCCGGGTGTTATTGGATGGTGCATTCATAGTCTTTCAAAAATTTCATCCAACGCCGTTGCAGTAAATTTAGCTCCTTTTGGGAGAAGAGGTACTTGAGGCTCTTGTGGTCCGTGAACACATAGAACACTACCCCATAACGGTAATGGTGCCAAATCTTGAGTACAAACACGACTGCAGCAAGTTCCAAGTCATAGGTGGGGTAATTCTTTTCATGTTCCTTCAATTGCCTTGATGCATAGGCAATAACCTTCTTATGCTGCATTAGGACACACTCAAGTCCGAAGTGCAAGGCATCACTATACACCTCATAACCACCACGCCCTGATGGCACTGTAAGGACGAGGGCAGTAGTAAGCCTCTTCTTCAATTCCGTGAAACTAATCTTACACTTATCGCTCCATACGAACTTGGCATTCTTCCTTGTCAGATAAGTGAGAGGTGTTGCAAGGCTGGAGAACCCCTCCATGAATCTCCTGTAATAACCTGCCAACCCAAGGAAACTGTGTATCTCTGTGATACTCTTGGGCCTTGCTCAACTCATGACTGCCTCTATCTTCTTCGGATCTGCCGAGATACCTTCCGCATAAACAATATGGCCTAGGAAGGCCACTTCCTCCAATCAAAATTCACACTTACTTAATTTGGCATATAATTTGTGCTCTCTCAGCATTTCTAATGCAAGGCAAAGGTCTTGCACGTGATCTTCCCGTTTTTAGGAATATATTAGTATGTCCTCAACAAATACGATCACGCATCGATCCAAATATGGCCGGAACACCCAGTTCATCATATCTATAAAAGCTGCCGGCGCATTCGTTAGACCAAAAGGCATCACCAAGAACTCGTAATGTCCATACCGAGTCCTGAAATCAGTTTTGGGAACATCTTCCACCTTGATCTTCAACTGGTGATAGCCCGACCGAAGATCAATCTTAGAGAAAAATCTCGCTCCCTTTAACTAATCGAACAAGTCATCAATCCTATGCCATGGATACCTATTCTTTATAGTGACCTTGTTCAACTGCCTGTAATCGATGCACATCCACATCGAAGCATCCTTCTTCTTAACAAATAGCACCGGGGCACCCCACGGTGAGACGCTTGGTCGAATGAAACCAAGGCCTTGCAATTCCTCCAACTGAGTCTTCAACTCCTTGAGTTCAATCGAGGCCATTCTATACGGAGCCCGGAAGGTAGGAGCTGTGCCTGGTGCAAGCTTGATCACAAACTCAATCTCCCTGTCTGGAGGCAACCCTGGTAACTCCTCTGGAAATACATCTAAGAATTCACTCACGACCGGAATAGTCAAAGAGTCCTTTGCCTCGGGGTTCGCTAGGCTCAATGCCATAAAACGGGCAATACCCTTACTTCTCAACCCCTGAAAATGGAATAGCTTCCCTTCTACCGGCTTAAAGAGTACCATCTTCTCAAAGCAAGCTACATACCCATGATGAGCTGCTAACCAATCCATCCCCAATATAACGTTGAAGTCCTGGAATCCAAGGACAATAAGATCGACTGCCAATTCATGGCTTCCAACTAGGACTGTACTACCTCTAAAAATACTATCTGCCACTACCGTTTTGCCGAGAGGAGTCGAAATGAATAACTCCGGTTCCAATTGACTAGGCTCCATAGAAAAGCCTTGGGAAAAACTCGGTGAGACGAATGAATGGGTAGACCCAGTATCAATCAACACTCTAGCCAAACATTCATTGACTAATAAGGTTCCTGAAATTTTAACTAGCTAAGTCAATCCATGCATCAACATCATATGTATAGGTATATAGATATATAACACGCCATATACGTACACAAAGAATAAGGCATAAAATGATAATCGTGGAGAATTGAACAACTTTAAACGCGTACCTTGCATTACATCATCCGATGCAAGTGCATCACCCTCTGTCAAGGCAAAAACTCGCTCCTAGTTCGCCTGACGAGGCAGAGGTGTAGACCGGGTAGGCTAAGAGGATGCCTGGTATGATCCTGCTGGGCATGCTAGGGGTCTAATCCCCTAAGACTGGCCAAGCAAATGCCGACTAGGGCAATCCCTTATCACATGGCCCTGGCGACCGCAATGGAAACATCCACCCAACACCCTTCAGCAATCTCCTGCCGGGTGCCTTCAGCCTCATGAAGTGCAGACCTCATGTGTGTAGGTCGGAGGGGCTGGAGGTGGAGCATACCTCGCCACCTGAGGTGCAACTAGCCGTGGAGCTGGAAGAGCCTGAGGTCGCTGTGCCTAAGGCATGTACGGCCGTGGAACTGGAGGCGCATAAGATGGCCTCATCGGTGGTGATGGCCACGCATACTGAGGTGGTGCTAGCCATGTGTACTGATAAGGGTCAGTTCGAGCCCGCCTCTCTGGAGGTGCTGAACTGCTAGGTTGGCCTCTCACCAAATCTCTCTTCTTGAATAAGTAGCATACCTGAAAGCCGACACCTTCTCCATAATAATTTCCTTGAGCCCTTGCTCAAACCTCCTCACCTTCATTGCCTCAGTGGCAATCATGTGAGGCGCAAATCAAGAGAGCTCCGAGAACTTTACCTCATAAGCAGCCACAGTCATCGAACCCTGCTCTAGGTTGATGAACTCTTTTTCTTTCTTTTCCCGAGCTCCAACCGGGAAATACTTCTTATAAAAAGTATCCTGGAACTCTTCCCAAGTCCAGGATTGACCCTACACGGTCAAATCTCGCGTCCTCAAGGCGGACAACAGCCAATGGTGTGCCTCACCCTTTGGCATGAAAACAGCCCATGCTACTTTGTCCTCTTCTGTGGGTGAGAGGACCGCAAATATCTTCTCCAACTGGAGAATCCATACTTCTACAATAAGAGGGTCCATACTCCCATGGAATGATGGAGGCCTCAATCTCTGAAATGCCTCAACCCCAGCTGTACGATGCACTGGAGCTACGAGCGGTGGAGTAGGTGCCGCTGATGATGGTATAGACTGCCGAGCCGCCAGTATGGCGAGTGTCTTAGTAATAGAGCCTAGGACCTGAGAGAGGTCTGGCTGCTCATCCTCATCTCTAGAAGAAGAGGAAGCTCTGGTGTGTGGCCCACGACCTCGTGTACCCCGCCTCATGACTAAAGTCTTGAGAACAATAGCACCACATGAGTCAAACTCGAAACCACAATTTATCACAGTTCCATTTCACAATAATTCAAGTTGTATTAATTGTATAATACTAATATACACCGCATCACAACCACCGGTGTATTTATAATATTATACTTTGGTGTTCTGGCGTCCCTAAGACCCGTACTTGGTTGAAACAACCCTTTAGACTAAAACTAAAGTTTAGTCTTACACTTGGAACACAACCCGCTTCCGACTTACTTCCATCCCAACTTGTTTCCCGCCATATGCTCTTGTCAAGCTGTGGTACTAGATTCTAAGTGACCCTACAGATCTAAAGCCTAAGCTCTGATACCACCTCTGTCGCGACCCAAAACCCACCCTACGAGTTAAAGTGAATCTTGGACGACTATCATGACTTACATGACTTGCTTGACAAACTAACTTGTAAAATACCTGGACAATATACAATAGAAGACAATAAAAGCGGAAACATAATTACATGGCACGGCGGAAGACTAACCAAACCTCTAGTTATATATATATACAAGATCCAAGTTGTACAAAATGATATCACAAAAGAAGTGGCGGACAGTAGTACTCATCTACATAAGGCTCCTTCGTAGGTTCCTTAACGTACTCCTCATCCACCTATGGGCCCGGAGCACAAATGTCTAAAGGAGCAATAGGCCCCTCAGAACCTGGTGACATAAACGTACGGCTGAGCATGGAATACTCAGCGTGTACCTAATGCTAACCAACAGTCACAGCATAGCAACAATGGTATATAAAGCAAGAAGTAATTCATATAGTAACAGGAAAGTAAAACAGTTGATATTCATGCTTACATCACATAAAAGCCGATAACTCTCTTGAAACCATCGTGCACTTGACTTGACTCAAAATACCCTTTTCGTACTTGAAAGACTTGTAATGTCTGTCTTGCTTGATCTTGTCGAGTGTGCCATGTCATGCATGCCTGCTTGGAATTTAACATGCTCATGTAACTTGTGAGATTCACTTGGGAGGGAAGGGAGACCCTTCTTTCATGATATTCACTTGAGAGAGAAGGGAGACCCTTCTTTAATGAGATGTACTTGTGAGTGAGGGGAGACCCCTCAAGGAAGGGAGGGAAGTGTAAACTTCCTCCTATGCGATGCTTGTTCTTGTCCTCTTGTCAAAAGCGAGGTAAAACATATCGTAAGATATGTCCCACCTCTAAACCTTATTCTTGAAAACGCCAGTAAATCATGTCATGCATGCCGTCCACGTGGAATCGTGTACATGCTTTCATTTGGAATTAAATATGACATTTGGGATTTCAACAATACATAGAATATCATAATTTGAAACAAGTAACTATTCATGCCATTTAACGAAAGCAATTAATCACACTATCATAAACCCTAGCAATTTCATATGCTTTCAAACATGCATTTCTTGATTTACAACTCATTTTCTTCACCTTGGAATTTCATCAAACATGTGGTGTGTACATTATTTGTTAAAGTCTACACCATGCTTTTCTAGGTGGATTTATGTTCTCGACATACATGTATGTTTATTATTGGTACAATACCCTTCCCCATTTCATTCATCACAATACATCCACACGGCATCCATCGCCCATCATCCTCCATTCACTCATCCCAACTCATAGCATAGTTATAGTTTAGAGAAACAAAGAATAAGGGAAGAAAAGAGGAAACCATAACTAGGAGGGTAGCAAAAGGTACGGACCTTGAAGAAGCGAGGAAAACCCTCCAACACGTGCGTGGAGATACTGCCCTAGCTTGGAGAATGTGCTCCTCACGAGCTTGAGCAGAGTACTTGAAGAAATCCGAGCTTGTGGTGGTCTAGGGTCTTTAAACACTTTGATTCCTTCCCAAATGAAAACCCTAGGTTAGAATCCCCTTTCTCCTCTCTCCCTTTCTCTCAAAATGCCTAAGTGTGGTGAATGAGACCCTAATGGCTCGGGCGAGCCTTAAGAGGCAAGGGTGTAACGCCCAAATGACGAAACAGCCCTTAATGAAATTCTGTAAAAACGCGAAAGACCGAGCAATCGGTGGTTAATACCGAGCGACCGGTGTTTTGACCGATCGACTGGTCAAAAACAAGCTCTCTGGAATTTTTCTCCATACAAAAAAGTGCACCAGTCAATAGCTACCGATCGATCGGTTATGGACCGATCGATCGCTACATGGACCGAGCGATCGGTGCTCTCCAAATTTCTACACTGAGTCCATTTTTTCACCCATTCCTACTACTTGGACTTATCCTACTTCCCTTTTGACATTTTCTAAACATGCCTGGGACCTCCTTAAGTCTTATAGACATTAACGAATAATTTATTTAATTAGTTATAGCATTCTTGCAACAATTCTCAAAGTTTTCCATTTCTCATTTCATCAAATTGGGAATTACAAGGTATCATACCTTGACACACATCCCAAGGCACATACAAAAATTTTTGGGGTTCTACACAAGTACACTGTACATCCTGGTGGTACTAAGGTGTACCAAAACCTGAAGAGGCACTATTGGTGGTGGAACATGAAGAGGGAAGTCGCAGAGTATATGTCAAGATGCTTGGTATGCCAATAGGTGAAGGCCAAGCATATGAGGCCAGCAGGGCTTTTGCAATCCCTTCCTTTTCCCGAGTGAAAATGGGAAAACATCTCCATGGATTTCATTGTTGGTTCAGTTGCATGGAATGCCAGTGAGCATTGTTTTAGATCGGGATCTGAGATTCATTTCCAGGCTCTGGAAGAGCTTTCAAAGTGCTATGGGTTCCCGTTTGGACTTTAGCACCGCCTTCCATCCCCAAACAAATGTGTAGACTGAGAGGGTGAACCAGATTATAGAGGACATGCTTCGAGTTTGTATGTTGGACTTCAAGGGCAGTTGGGAGGATCACTTACCATTGGTTAAGTTCGCCTACAATAACAGTTATCAGGCAAGCATCGAAATGGCACCTTTTGAGGCCTTGTATGATCAAAGTTGCAGGTCTCCTCTATATTGGGATGAAGTTTGGGAACAGAATTAATTGAACAGACTGCAGATAGAGTCAAGATCATCAGGGAGAGGTTGAAGATGACTCAGGATAGGCTGAAGAGCTATGCCAACACCCGTAGGAGAGATATTGCGTTCCGTGCTGGTGATATGGTATTCATTAAAGTTTCGCCGACAAATGGTGTTATGAGGTTTGGCAAAAGAGGAAAGCTCAGCCCGAGGTATGTGGGTACATTTGAGATCCTCACCCGAGTTGGTGAGGTTGCTTATCGGGTTGCTCTACCTTACATGGCGGCGGTTCACAATGTATTCTATATGTCCATGCTTCGGAAATACATTCCGGATCCTTCTCATGTGATTGACCTAGATCCGTTGAAAATCTGGGAGGATCTCACATTAGTGGAAGAGCCGGTTCAGATTTTGGATCATAGAGATCAAGTTTTGCGCAACAAGGTTATCCCTTTGGTTGTCGTTTAATGGCAACATCATGCTAGAGAAGAATCTATGTGGGAGCGCGTAGCCGAAGTAAAAGAAAAGTACCCTCATTTGTTTGTATAAGTGATGTTCTCAGGTAAATTTTGTTCCCTATTATCCTCATGTATCATTCTAATTTCAAGGATGAAATTTCTGTAACGGGGGGAGGATGTAGAACCCCGGATCTTGATGGCTTGGTATGGCGAATAGTGCTATGAATATTGTCTATGGCTTAAAGACATTGTAATGGCTAGAAGGGTTATCAAAGCTAATGTGTAGAGCCCCGGACCTTTTCACAATTAAAGCATGACACTTTCGTTGTCATTTTACGTTTAAAGAGGTATAATTAATAAATAAGGAAGAGATTGGAAATTTCAAAACGTCAGAAATGTTCCTTTTCGAAGTACGAGCCCAACGAAAGTTGAATCGTCAAAATCGGACGAACGAGTCAAAAGATATGGCCAAAACAGTCTGGACCTGTAGGCAATCGTAGCTCGGTTGTCACTAAGGACGTAGCTCGGTTAGGCACTAAGGACGTAGCTCGGTTATGCGCTAAGGACGTAGCTCTGATAACGTATACGTTGTGCATACGTTGTATAGCAACAACGGGTACGTTGTGCAACTCAACGGGTACGTTGTACAGCAACAACGGGTATGTTGTACAGCTCACCGGGCACGTTGTACATAAGACAACGGACAACGAGCTCAGCACAACGTGTTCGGCACTATCCACAACGGATAACGTGTTCGGCACTATACACAACGGACAACGTGTTCGGCACTATCCACAACGGACAACGTGTTCAGCACTGTTCATAGCACAACGTGTTCAACACTGTTCATAGCACAACGTGTGCGACACTGTTCATAGCACAACGTGTTCGACACTGTTCACAACACAACGTGTTCGGCACTTGTGTTTGTGCAGAAATTTCAGTAAGGGTATTATGGTCTTTTGGTCGGTTCACTCTTACCTTAAGAGTTTAACCCGAGCCTTTAGGGCTTCCTTTCGACACTTAGAGAGATTGGGAGATAAGAAGAGAGGAGAGGGCGATTCCTAAACCTAGGGTTTCCAGTTTGGAGAGAAATCAAAGGGTTTTGAGACCCTAGATCACTTCCAATCCGGTTTTTCTTCAAGATCTCGGCTCAAGCTCGTGCGAAGCTGGTGTTCCAAGCTAGGACAGCAACTCACAGTCGTTTGGAAGAGGGATTTCTTCCTCATCTCTTCAAGGTCGGTACTTCTTGCTACCCTCCTAGTTATAGTTCCTCTTTTTCCCCTTCATTTCTTTGATTTTCTTTTATTTACACCTGTGTTATGAGATGGATGGTTATGAATGGTGAATGGGGGTGGATGTTGGCGAATGGATGCCATGTGGATGATGTGATGAATGAATGGGAAAGGGCATTGTACTAATAATGAACATACAAGCGTGATGTGAGCATAACCCATCTAGAAAAGCATGTTGTAGGGTAAATCAATAATGAACACACCATGTTTGATGAAATGCCAAGGTGAATAAAGTGAGTTGTAAATTAGGAAATGCATGCCTAATAAATTATGAATATTGCTAGGGCCTATGATAGTGTGTTTTCTTGCTTTCCCTAAATGATATGAATATTACATTGCTCAATCATTGATGTTATATGTGTTGTGAAATTACCCAAATGTCATATTTAAATTTAAATGCAAGTATGTACACGGTTCCCACTAGCACGGCATGCATGATATGATTTATCGAGGTTGTCAAGAACATGGTTAGAGGTGGGACATATCCTACGATATGTTTTACCTCGCTTTTCACAAGAAGACAAGAACCAACATTCCATGAGGGGTCTCCCCTCACTCACAAGTGCATATCATGAAGAAGGGCCTCCCTTCCCTCGCAAGTACATACATATCATGAAGAAGGGTCTCCCTTCCCTATCAAATGCATTACATAAAGAAGGGTCTCCCTTCCCTCTCAAGGCATCTCTCAAGCGCATCTCACAAGGATATCTCACAAGAGAATCTCACAAGTTACATGATCACAAGCAAGCACGCATGACATGCATGACATGACACGACATACAAGAATCAAGCAAGATAGACAAGATGAGTTTTCAAGCACAAAAATGGTACTTTAAGTCAAGTCAAGTGCACGATGTTTTCAAGAGGTGTTATCGGTTTTCTACGAAATACAAGCATGATTATAAATTGCTTTGCTTCCTTGTATGATATGAATTGTTTCTGTCTGACATATATGAATTGCTCCTGATTATGTATTGCCATTTTTATGCTATAATTGTTGGTTAGTATTTAGTACCCGCTGAGTATTCCATGCTCAGCCGTACTTTTTATGTCGGCAGGTTTTGAGGGAGCTGCTGCTCCATTTGATGTTTGTGCTCCTGGTCCATGGGTGGAAGAGGAGTACGTTGAGGAGCCTTTGGAGGAACCTCCCGTAGAGGATTATCAGTAGGTGGTGTTAGATTCTGAGTGAATAGCTGTGGGTGAGATGAGAGATATACCTTCATGTATTTTGGCGGGTCTGTCCGCACTTTCTTTGGTTACTTTTTGTATAAACTTGGATTTGCGTATGTATATACATAGAGGTTTGGTAGACTTCCGCTGTGCTTTATGGTTATGTTTCCGCTATAATGTCCTCTATTGTATATGCTCTGTGGGTTTTGCAGGTTGGTTGTCAAGCAAGTCATGATTAGTCGTCCAAAGTTCACTCTAACTCCTAGGGTGGGTTTCGGGTTGCGACAGGAAGTGGTATCAGAGCTTAGGCTTTAGGTCTCTAGGGTCACTTAGAATCTTATACCACGGCTTGACAAGAGCATATGTCAGGAAACAAGTTAGGAAGAAAGTAAGTCGGAAGAGAGTCTTAATCCAAGTGTAAGACTAAACTTTAGTCTTAGTCAAAATGGTTGTTTCAACCAAGTACGAGTCTTAGGTACGCCAGAACACTAAAGTATAAGTATAATGTGATGAATACTCTGATGACTTGATGTGATGTATATTAGTATTATACAACTAATACAAATTGAATTATTGTGAAATGACATTGAAATAAACTGTGGTTTCAAGTTAGACTCATGTGGTGCTATTGTTCTCAGGACTTTAGTCATGAGGTGGGGCACACGGGGTCGTGGACCACATACCAGAGCTTCCTCTTCTTCACGGGATGAGGATGAGCAGCCGGACCTCTCTCAAGTCTTAGGCTCTATTGCTGAGACACTCGCCATACTGGCGGCTCGGCAGGCTATACCATCATCGGCGGCACCTACTCCACCGCCCGCAGCTCCAGTACATCGTACTGCTGGAGTTGAGGCATTCAGGAGATTGAGGCCTCCACCCTTCCATGGGAGTGTGGACCCTCTCACGGCGAAGGCGTGGATCCTCCAGATGGAGAAGATCTTTGCGGTCCTCTCACCTACAGAGGAGGATAGAGTAGCATGGGCAGTTTTCATGATAGAAGGTGAAGCCCATCATTGGTGGTTGTCCGCATTGAGGACGCGAGATTTGACCATGCAGGGTCAACCTTGGACTTGGGAGGAGTTCAAAGATACTTTTTACAAGAAGTATTTTCCGATTGGAGCACGGGAAAAGAAAGAGAGAGAATTTATCAACCTTGAGCAAGGTTCGATGTCTGTGGCCGCTTATGAGGCCAAGTTCTCGGAGCTATCACGCTTCGCGACACATATGATTGCTACCGAGGCAATGAAGGTGAGGAGGTTTGAGCAAGGACTCAAGGATGTCATCATGGAGAAAGTGTCGGTCTTCAGGCACGCCACTTACGCTGAAGTGGTGGATAAAGCCTTGTTGGTTGAGACCAACTCTGAGGCGGTGTCCAAGAAGAGGGAATTGACGAGAGGCCAATCCAGTAGTTCAGTACCTCTAGAGAGGCGGGCTCGTACCGGCCCTTATCAGTATGCGTGGCCAGCACCACCGATGAGGCCATCTTATGCACCTCCAGCTCCACGGCAGTATGTGCCTCAAGCACCGCGACCTCAGGCTCTTCCAGCCCCACGACCTGTTGCACCTCAGACGATGAGGTATGCTCCACCTCCGACTTTTACACACGAGGTCTGCACTTCATGCGGCCGAAGGCACCCGGCAGGAGATTGCCGAAGGGCATCGGGTGGATGCTTTCATTGTGGTCGCCAGGGCCATATGATCAGGGATTGCCCCAGTCGGCATTTACCAGGCCAGTCTCAGGGGATTAGGCCACCAGCACGCCCAGCAGGGTCATATCAGGCGTCATCTCAGACCACCCGGTCTACACCCCAGTCTCGCCAGGCGAACCAGGGGTGAGTTTTTGCCTTAACAGAGGGTGATGCGCTTGCATCTGACGATGTAGTGCAAGGTACGCAGTTGTAGCTTATTCAATTATCCGTAATTTAAACTGTTAAGTATTATTTGATTGTGTACGTACTTGGCATGTTATATATGTATGTATACCTATGTGTATACACTGTTGATGCTTGAATTGACGTAACTAGTTAAAATTTCAGGAACCCTAGTAGTAAATGAGTATTTGGCTCGAGTGTTGATTGATACCGGGTCTACTCATTCATTTGTCTCGCCGAGTTTTTCAGAAGGCTTTTCTGTAGAGCCAAGTCAGCTAGAACTGGAGTTAGCCATTTCGACTCCTCTCGGCAAAACAGTATTGGCAGATAAAGTGTATAGAAATAGTGTGGTCTAAGTTGGAAGCCACGTATTGGCGGTTGATCTCATCGTCCTTGGATTCCAAGACTTTGATGTTATATTGGGAATGGATTGGTTAGCAGCACATCATGGGCATGTAGCTTGCTTTGACAAAATGGTACTCTTCAAGCCAGTAGAAGGAAAACCATTCCACTTTCGCGGGTTAAAAAGTAGAGATATCGTTCGTTTTGCGGCATTGAGCTTAGCGAAGCGAACCCTGAAGCAAATGACTCATCGACTATTCCGGTTGTGAGTGAATTCCTGGATGTATTTCTAGAGGAGTTGCCAGGATTGCCTCCAGATAGGGAGATTGAGTTTGTGATCGAGCTTGCACCAGGCACAGCTCCTGTTTTCAGAGCTCCATATAGAATGGCCCCTATTGAACTCAAGGAGTTGAAGACTCAGTTGGAGGAATTGTAAGGCCTTGGCTTCATTCGACCAAGTGTCTCACCGTGGGGTGCCCCAGTGTTGTTTGTTAAGAAGAAAGATGGCTCGATGCAGATGTGTGTCGATTACCAGCAATTGAACAAAGTCACTATAAAGAATAGGTATCCCTTGCCTAGGATTGATGACTTGTTCGATCAGTTGAAGGGAGCGAGATTTTTCTCGAAGATAGACCTTCGATCGGGTTATCACCAGTTGAAGATTAAGGTGGAAGATGTTCCCAAGACTGCTTTCAGGACTCGGTATGGACACTACGAGTTCTTGGTGATGCCTTTTGGACTCACGAACGCGCCGACAGCCTTTATGGATTTGATGAACCGGGTGTTCCGATCATATCTTGATAGGTGTGTGATTGTATTTGTTGATGAAATTTTGGTCTATTCCCAGACACGGGAAGATCACACACGAGACCTATGCCTTGCTTTGGAAATTCTAAGAGAGCACAAGCTATACGCTAAACTCAGTAAGTGTGAGTTTTGGTTGGAAGAGGTGGCGTTTCTAGGCCACGTTGTTTCTGTGGAAGGCATCTCGGTTGATCCAAAGAAGATAGATGCAGTCATGAGTTGGGCGAGGCCCAAGAGTGTCACAGAGATACGTAGTTTCCTTGGATTGGCAGGCTACTACAGGAGATTTGTAGAGGGCTTCTCTAGCCTTGCGGCACCGCTCACTTACCTGACAAGGAAGAACGCCAAGTTTGTATGGAGTGATAAGTGCGAGATCAATTTCACGGAACTGAAGAAGAGGCTTACTACAGCCCCTGTCCTTACTGTGCCATTCGGACCTTATGGGTATGAGGTGTATAGTGATGCCTCACACGTTGGACTTGTGTACTCATGCAGCACAAGAAAGTCATTGCCTATGCATCGAGGCAATTGAAGGAGCATGAGAAGAATTATCCCACGCACGACTTGGAGCTTGCGGCAGTCGTGTTTGCACTTAAGATTTGGCGTCATTACCTTTACGGGGTGGAATTCTATGTGTATACGGACCACAAGAGCCTCAAGTACCTCTTTTCCCAAAAGGAATTGAATCTAAGGCAACGACGTTGGATGGAATTTTTGAAAGACTATGATTGTACCATTCAGTACCACCCGGGTAAAGCAAATGTAGTGGCTGATGCTTTGAGTAGAAGACCTCAGGGGTTGTTAGCACACATGTTGGTTCAAGAATGGAAGCTGCAAGAAGACTTGGCAAATCTGGACACTAATGTGAATGACTCTGTCCGTAGTCCTATCTTGGCAAATGTCACGGTTCGGCCATACATTATAGATTTGATCCAAGAATACCAAGCCACGGATGCTGAATTGTTGGCTTATCGGGACAAGGAAGTTGCTAAGGGTAGTGAGGACTTCTCTCTCACTAGCCGAGGTGCTATCACGTTCAAGGGAAGGCTGTGTGTTCCAGCCAATGCAAATCTTCGGAGGGAGATTTTAGATGAAGCACACCGTTCGAAGTACATAGTGCATCCAGGGGGTACAAAGATGTATCGGAACCTCAAGAGTCACTTTTGGTGGCGGAATATGAAAAGGGAGGTTGCAGAATATGTAGCACGGTGCTTGGTGTGTCAACAGGTGAAGGCAGAGCACATGCGGCCCGCAGGTTTATTACAGTCCCTTCCAATTCCCGAGTGGAAATGGGAGAACATATCCATGGATTTCATAGTTGGCTTGCCAAAGACGGCAAGGGGCTCAGATGCGATATGGGTAGTAGTGGATCGTTTGACGAAGTCCGCTCACTTCTTGCCTTACCGAACTACTTTCAACTCTAGTCAGTTAGCCGCTTTGTACATCAAGGAAGTGGTAAGGTTGCACGGAGTGCCAGTTAGTATTGTATCAGATCGGGATCCAAGATTCACATCACGATTCTGGAAAAGCTTCCAGGAGGCTATGGGTTCCCGACTTGATTTCAGCACCGCTTTTCATCCACAGACGGATGGACAAACCGAGAGAGTGAACCAAGTCATTGAAGACATGCTTCGGGCTTGTATGTTGGATTTCAGAGGCAGTTGGGAAGAGCACTTGCCTTTGGTTGAATTCGCCTATAATAACAGCTATCAGGCAAGTATCCAAATGGCACCATTTGAGGCTTTGTATGGGTGAAGTTGTAGGTCTCCTCTCTATTGGGATGAGGTAGGAGAAAGGAAAGTACTTGGTCCGGAGTTGATTGAGCAAACTGCAAACACAGTTAAGATCATTCGGGATCGATTGAAAGCCGCTCAAGATCGCCAGAAAAGTTATGCGGACACACGCCGTAGGGACTTATAATTTCAAGTAGGGGATCAAGTTTTTGTGAAAGTATCTCCTAGCAAAGGGATCATGAGATTTGGAAAGCGAGGCAAGCTCAGTCCTCGGTATGTTGGGCCTTTTGAGATTATCACACGAGTTGGTGAGGTTGCTTACAGGGTAGCTCTCCCACCTCACATGGCCGCAGTTCACAACGTCTTCCATGTGTCTATGCTTCGGAAGTACATTGCGGATCCTTCGCATGTCATAGACTTGGAACCGTTGGAGATTCGAGAGGACCTCACCTTGATTGACAAACCGGTTCAGATTTTGGATCGAAGAAATCAGGTGCTTCGCAACAAGACAATCCCTTTGGTCCTTGTGCAATGGCAACACCATGCTCGGGAAGAAGCTACATGGGAGCGTGAAGCCAAAGTCAAAGCAAAGTACCCAGAATTAATTGAATGAGTTTTGTATAAGTTTGTATATGACTGGTAATTTTCTTTTTTGGTTTGTAATGCAAGTAGAGTCTGAATTTCGATGATGAAATTTCTGTAAGGGGGGGAGGATGTAGAGCCCCGAACCTTTTCACAGTTAATGCATGACACTTTCGTTGTAATTTTTCCTTTAAAGAGGTATAATTAATAAATAAGAAAGAGATTAGAAATTTCAAAACGTCAGAAATGTTCCTTTTCGAAGTACGAGCCCAACGCAAGTTGAATCGTCAAAATCGGACGAACGAGTCAAAAGATATGGCCAAAACAGTCTGGACCTGTAGGCAATCGTAGCTCGGTTGTCACTAAGGACGTAGCTCGGTTAGGCAATAAGGACGTAGCTCGGTTATGCGCTAAGGACGTAGCTCTGATAACGTATACGTTGTGCATACGTTGTACAGTAACAACGGGTACGTTGTGCAACTCAACGGGTACGTTGTGCAACTCAACGGGTACGTTGTACAGCAACAACGGGTACATTGTACAGCTCACCGGGCACGTTGTACATAAGACAACGGACAACGAGCTCAGCACAACGTGTTCGGCACTATCCACAACGGACAACGTGTTCGGCACTATACACAACGGACAACGTGTTCGGCACTGTTCATAGCACAACGTGTTCAACACTGTTCATAGCACAACGTGTGCGACACTGTTCATAGCACAACGTGTTCGACACTGTTCACAGCACAACGTGTTCGGCACTTGTGTTTGTGCAGAAATTTCAGTAAGGGTATTATGGTCTTTTGGTCGGTTCACTCTTACCTTAAGAGTTTAACCCGAGCCTTTAGGGCTTCCTTTCGACACTTAGAGAGATTGGGAGATAAGAAGAGAGGAGAGGGCGATTCCTAAACCTAGGGTTTCCAGTTTGGAGAGAAATCAAAGGGTTTTGAGACCCTAGATCACTTCCAGTCCGGTTTTTCTTCAAGATCTCGGCTTAAGCTCGTGCGAAGCTGGTGTTCCAAGCTAGGACAGCAACTCACAGTCGTTTGGAAGAGGGTTTTCTTCCTCATCTCTTCAAGGTCGGTACTTCTTGCTACCCTCCTAGTTATAGTTCCTCTTTTTCCCCTTTATTTCTTTGATTTTCCTTTATTTACACCTATGTTATGAGATGGATGGTTATGAATGGTGAATGGGGGTGGATGTTGGCGAATGGATGCCATGTGGATGATGTGATGAATGAATGGGAAAGGGCATTGTACTAATAATGAACATACAAGCATGATGTGAGCATAACCCATCTAGAAAAGCATGTTGTAGGGTAAATCAATAATGAACACACCATGTTTGATGAAATGCCAAGGTGAATAAAGTGAGTTGTAAATTAGGAAATGCATGCCTAATAAATTATGAATATTGCTAGGGCCTATGATAGTGTGTTTTCTTGCTTTCCCTAAATGATATGAATATTACATTGCTCAATCATTGATGTTGTATGTGTTGTGAAATTACCCAAATGTCATATTTAAATTTAAATGCAAGTATGTACACGGTTCCCACTAGCACGGCATGCATGATATGATTTATCGAGGTTGTCAAGAACATGGTTAGAGGTGGGACATATCCTACGATATTTTTTACCTCGTTTTTCACAAGAAGACAAGAACCAACATTCCACGAGGGGTCTCCCCTCACTCACAAGTGCATATCATGAAGAAGGGCCTCCCTTCCCTCTTAAGTACATACATATCATGAAGAAAGGTCTCCCTTCCCTCTCAAGTGCATTGCATAAAGAAGGGTCTCCCTTCCCTCTCAAGGCATCTCTCAAGCGCATCTCACAAGGATATCTCACAAGAGAATCTCACAAGTTACATGATCACAAGCAAGCACGCATGACATGCATGACATGACACGACATACAAGAATCAAGCAAGATAGACAAGATGAGTTTTCAAGCACAAAAATGGTATTTTAAGTCAAGTCAAGTGCACGATGTTTTCAAGAGGTGTTATCGGTTTTCTACGAAATACAAGCATGATTATAAATTGCTTTGCTTCCTTGTATGATATGAATTTTTTCCGTCTGACATATATGAATTGCTCCTGATTATGTATTGCCATTTTTATGCTATAATTGTTGGTTAGTATTTAGTACCCACTGAGTATTCCATGCTCAGCCGTACTTCTTATGTCGGCAGGTTTTGAGGGAGCTGCTGCTCCATTTGATGTTTGTGCTCCTGGTCCATGGGTGGAAGAGGAGTATGTTGAGGAGCCTTTGGAGGAACCTCCCATAGAGGGTTATCAGTAGGTGGTGTTAGATTCTGAGTGAATAGCTGTGGGTGAGATGAGAGATATACCTTCATGTATTTTGGCGGGTCTGTCTGCACTTTCTTTGGTTACTTTTTGTATAAACTTGGATTTGCGTATGTATATACATAGAGGTTTGGTAGACTTCCGCTGTGCTTTATGGTTATGTTTCCGCTATAATGTCCTCTATTGTATATGCTCTGTAGGTTTTGCAGGTTGGTTGTCAAGCAAGTCATGATTAGTCGTCCAAAGTTCACTCTAACTCCTAGGGTGGGTTTCGGGTCGCGACATAATGAGAACCTTGTTTTGATGTTTGATGACATATATTGAAGCCTTAAGAATACTTTTTGAGTTTATGGGTGTTTGGGATGAAGGAGTAAGAGTATAAAATACTCTTTAGTGTCAACAAGGGTATTGCCTTAGCATTACCCTCAACTTTAAGAAGCCTTAGTTTTGTCACCGCTAATCGGAATCGAGTGATTCTTAAATTTTTGGAAAGGTATTGGAACCCTCTTCGAGGTTCATGTTTATTTATTTTTCCATATTGAGTCGGGGTTGAGTTAAAAGTTAGATTTCCAAAGTCGGATCTATTGACAATCTGGGCTGCTGAAATCAATTTCCAAACCATTTAGATTTAGAGCCCATTTAGGTAATTAAAAAATCAAAATTAGGATTTTTCCATTAGACACAAAATTGTTCCGCTTTGAATGATAAGTCCAACACAAGTTGAACCGTCAAAATCTGATAAGCAAGTCAAAGTTTATGGATGAAATACCAAAGCGTGAAAATCTAGAAAGTTTGTGTTGAAGTTGCGAACGTTCATAAACACCCTACGAACGATCGTAGAAAAGCTACGAACGTTTGTAGAAAGCTGAAAAATGAACGTAGAGTCCCAGAAACTAGGTAAACTCACTAAAAAACCTACGATCGATCGTAGGAAGCCTACGAACGATCGTAGGCGCACGAATCCAATTTTTTTAGTGTGTGATTTTTAGGGATTTAACCCCATGGCCTATAAATAGGAGATAATTTGGGGGGTTTTGAGTTAACCTAAACCTAAAAGAGTTTTTGGGAGAGAAAGGGAGAAGATTTGGGGATTTTCAAGAGGGGGTTTTGGATTGAAGAAGAAGAGCTCAAATCAAGCAAGAATCTTCCTCCTCAAGGTGGGGTCTTCCTCCATCTAGCTTGGATTTCTACTCAAGGGTTTTTCTTCAACATAGGAATTGATCAAGAAGTAAGTAATCCTACTAATTAACTTTGTTATGATGCAAATAGTGAAATTATGATTTTGAATGAAATAGTAAGTGTGGGATTTTGGGTAAACCATCTTATAATCGAATGAGTAAAACGAGGGTTTAAGATTTAGGGTTTTCCAATAAAGAGATGAGTATGTTGACGCTTGTATGTGATTGTGATTGTCCTACCATAAACATGATTCTAAGTATGATATGATGAAATAGGCTTAAAGCTATGATCTTGGTGATGTGATGCAATGAATGAAAATATTTTATGTTTTTAGAATTGTTCAAGTATACTATGATGATAATATATCTTCTATGAACCATATGAAATATTTAAGGCTTTCCATATATACATGATGATGCTCACAAGCACTCCACACACGATAAGTTTTATATGACCGAGGTATTCTCATAAGCATGTGTTTCAAGAAATCATAAGAAAGGTGTTCAAAGGAAATTCATAAGAAAGAAGCATAAGTGCATAAGCATCGACAAAGCCAAACTTTGGGTTGGCATTTCTAATATTGGTTACCTCATGCTCACAAGGATCAAGTCTAAGATCTTTCATAAACTCTAAGGATCATAAGTCTCGCAAGGCTTTCAAGAACTCGTAAGAATTGCATAAGTCTAAGATCTTGCATAAGCCTCCAAGGATCAAGAAGCTCACATGAACTCGAAAGCTCATAAGAAACTCATAAGAACTCATGAGGCTCATAAGCATTCATAAGAACTCATAAGCATGAATAAGGTGGTTTTTTTTCTACGAAAAATAAGTTTTGACTAAAGATTTTCCACGATGGGTTTTAAGTATGGATTTTGTGATTAGTATTCCTTCAAGTAATTGTATGTAGTATTATTGTTATTGTAGCATTGTTAGCTAGTAGTTTTTCTCGCTTAGTATTCCATGCTCAGCCGTACATTTCATGTCGGCAAGTACACATGGTCCCTTTGACATATGTGCTCCTGGTCCTTGGATAGAGGAGGACTATGATGAGGAGGAGCCATATGTGGAGCTGGTAGTAGAGCCTTAGGTGGAGGCAAGGGACTTAGACTATTGGCCCTATCAAGGTAACTACTGAGAGAGAGAGAGAGAATATAATATTTTGTATTTTGATGAGTAGGCATGTCTACTCTTATTTTGGGTCTTTTTATTGTACAAACTTGGAATACTAATCATGTATAGAAAAGAAATTTTAAGTTTACGCTTCCACACCTTGATTAAGCTTCCGCATTAGTTTATGTTTCTGCTATGTATTGCCTTGGATATTTTACAGGATGGTTTGGTATCAAATAATTGCACATCACGAGCCAAAGAATCCCTAACTCCTAGGGGGTATTTTGGGTCGCGAAAAGTGTGGTGTGATATATCCTTGGATATACCTTACCCTTGACCAACCCTCAGTTTGGCTTTATCAATACTTATAAACTTTTGAGCTTATGAGTAATGCTTAGAATTTTGGATACCCGTACTTATGAGAAAACTTCGAATCATGTGAGACATAGAGTACATAGAGTGCATAGAGTGCTTGTGATCATCATAGTAAACTTAGAACACTTAGAAACATGGAATCATATTCATAGAATTTCAATTTTAGTGATAGTTTACAAATACCCAATTTTCATCATCCAATTCACCCATAGAATACACTGTAAAACATGGTTTTCTTAACAGAATAGAGCACAGTCAGACAATAGAGTGTATCTATTGATGTAACCCGAGTGTTCCGTAGGGGAGAATTGTAATGACCCTTGGAGGGATATTTAAATGTCTTAATCTATTGATGTAACCCGAGCGTTGTATTAGATTGTTGCCTTTTGCTTTCCTGGGTTCATTCTTTGTGAACTTTCTTTGTTTTCCCTTTTCTTTTTATATATTGATATATTGATTTCCCATTAAAAAAAAAGATAAGAAATAGTAATTGTCGACCCGGTTAGTATTTGGTTATGTGTTTCATAGCACACTAGACTAAGTTATTGCTTAGAATTTTGTTGGTTTTTTTTTTTAATTAATGCCACTCAGAAGGAGTGGGGGGTTTGGCAGACCCCTACCGGTTTTATTAAAAAAATAAAAAAGCTGGGGGGGACATAAACCTTACCCCATATAGACAACCAAACAGAAGGGGGGGACATAAAACCTTACCACAACCAGACAAACAGTCTCGGGAGTGGCATTTCCACCCCTGACACAACGACCAAAGAAACAAGGGGGGGACATAAACCTTACCCCTAACATAAAACCACACGGAAGGGGGAGACATAAACCCAACCTCTACAACCAAAAGACCTACAAGACCCAAAAATACAAAGATAGGGGAGATAAGAAACCGGGTGCCCACAAAAACCAATTCTCTAGAATCTGAAATTTCCAATAACCAATAAGATAAATGTGATCAACCATTCCAGAGGTAACGAACATTATATAGAGACGATTTATCAATGCACAACATACCCCTTATAGGCATCGGACAATCGCTTATTGATATGAAAATTTTTCTATCCTGATTCCTGCAAGCTTCTTTGGAAAGATAATCAGCTATTTGGTTATTTTCATGCTAAGTATGTTGAAAGACCAAATTACATTTATTCTTTAAACTGAGGATATTCTTCCACCAATACCACGTTTTCCATGGGGGCTCTATGTTGCCATTGAAAATATCAATAATAATTTTAGAATCACTTTCCACAATGATATTAGAAAGCCCCAATTGGTCACACAGAAGACAACCATCCCAAATAAGCCCTAATTTCAGCAATTGTGTTGGATTCGAGAACATAGAAATTATAGTAAGCTATGATCATCTTACCATTAGAATCTCAAATAATGTCACCCCCTCCGCTTGCTCCTGATTCACTGTTAGCTACACCATCAGAGTTTAATTTAAACCATCCCAGAGATGGACTAATCCATTTGGTAAGAATAGGTCTTTTACTCTTTGGAGAAATAAAAAGGATATCAAAGTAATTGCAAAGATCGATCTCAGCACTTTTCAATCCTTCATTAATCCTTTTCAAGATATCTTGGAGCTTCCTTTTAAAGTTATCATATCTCAAAAAGTTCTGAAACAGTCATATCTCCCAACAAATGAACATTGGCAAAACAATACACAAAAACCTCATAACAAACCCATTTTTCCTACCTTGTAAGAATCTCATCAATCTAGTTTGAATGGTATCCTCTTCAAAGATCTAAATATTCAAAGCATATCCCACTCTGCTCCAAAGCTTCGAGGCCATCTCACCTTGGCAAAAAAGATGGGAAAGAGGATTCCCTGTTAAGGAAGATACAACATTCACATTTACTAGACAGAGAGATCCCTTTCTCTTGGATTCTCAGATCAACAAAGATGGCATTGTGGAATATTTTCCATAGAAGAATAAAGATTTTTGAGGGAATAGCCTCATTCCAAATGTAAGATGCACACCTAACCTTAGGATAAACTTCCCAAACACTATCCCAAGCCGATTTGGAGGAAAATTTTCCTGAGCTCTCTTTAGTCCAAATAATTTTGTCTTCATGGTGAGATAAAGTAAGAATGAAATTCTTAACTGTTTGGATCATACTACTATGAAACATAAGAATTTCCTCTTCTCTCCATCTATCTCTACTCCAGCAATCTTTAATCATGGGGAACAAAGTAGGGCAATCTGTAGCCAATTCTATCAAAGGACCATCCTCTAACCAAATGTCGAACCAGAAATTTGTATCTTCGCCATTTCCAATCATCCACTTACAATTGAGCAAAGTTCTTTTCACCCATCGACCAATCTCTAGCCAAGTTTTTTTCCCCTTTAGGAAACTTTCTATCATCCAGGAATGATTATTTTTTAAATACTTACTTCTGAAGTAAGAGCTCCATAAACCTTTTTCTGCAATAATTTTCCCAGCCATCTTCATTCTGAAAGCTTTAGCAATTTCTTCCAGCTTCCGAATCCCCAAACCACCTTCATCAATGGATTTAGCTATTTTCTTCCAAGCTACCCAATGAGCTCTGTTACACCCCAGAGTATCATTCCAAAAAAACGAAGAAAAAATACTTTCCATTCTATTAAGAACTTTCTTCGGAATGGTAGAGGCTATCAAACTATAAATAGGCAAAGAAGTTAAAACTGATTTCAAGAGCACTAACCTTGAGATAATAATTTCCCTTTCCAGCCTTCAATTTTCCTTCACACTTTATCAATAATAGAATCAAAGTATATGATTTGCATGCGACCAACGAAAATAGGAATGCCCAAATATCTGAACGGAAACCTGTCAATAGCAATCCCACTAGTATGAACCAATCTCACCCTGTCTCTATCAGATTTATTTTTTGCCACATACATTGCACTCTTCTGCTTGTTTATCCTTTGCCCCGATGCTGATTCATAATCCGATAAGAATTTGAATAAATAAGAGATAGACTTTTTTTGCCCATTACAGAATATGAGAGTGTCGTTGGGGAACAGTAAGTGGGAGATAGGGATTGCACTTCTCGATGTCCTGTAGTACCCAACCTTGTTTTCAGCAAAAATTTTCCTCAATCCTCTACTAAGAACTTCTTCAGCCAAAATGAACAAGGCTGGAGAAAGGGGGTCACCTTGTCTTAGCCCCCGTGAAGACTGAAAAAAGCCATGCAAACGCCCATTGAGGATAACCGAAAAAAACGGATAAGAAATACAACCTTTTATGAGCATTACGAACTGGTCACTAAATCCAATTTTTTTCAAAACTAAGAGAAGGAAATCCCATTCCATCCTGTCATATGCTTTAGCCATATCCAGCTTGAGAATCACATTTCCCCTTCTAACTTTCCTGTTTATGTGCGAAACCATGTCTTGAGTCATGGAAATATTATCCACAATGTTCCTCCCTTTGACAAATGGAGACTGCTCCTTTGAAATTAATTTTGGCAAAGCTAAACCCACACGAATAGCAATAACCTTCGCTATAATTTTGTAGAAGACATTGCAAAGACTGATCAGCCTGTAATCTCCAAAATTAACCGGATTCTCTTTCTTGGCTATCAAACAAAGCATCGTTGCATTAACAGCTCTCGGAATTCTACCATTATGAAAAAAGTAATGGATTGCTTCAACCAGGTCTTTTTTAATAATTTCCCAGCAATGTTTAAAGAACAAGCTAGAATAATCATCCGGCCCTGGAGCACCTAAATCTGACATCTCAAAAACTACCTTCTGGATTTCACCTTGATCTGGAATTTTGCAAAGAAAGTCATTCTCCTCATCTGAGAACAAGGAGGGAATACAGTCCACAATGCTATTTCCCTCTTAAACCCCTTCTGAAAGTAAAATTTTCTAGAAAAAGTTAATCGCTTCCTTGCCCTTCTCATCCTCTTGAGTCAACAAGTTCCCATCACTATCTTGAATATCATGCACCATGTTTCTTTTATTACTATTTTGATAAACTGCATGGAAAAACTTTGTATTTTTGTCTCCTTCTTTTAACTAGTGCTCTCTAGATTTTTGCTTCCAGAAAATTTCTTCACAATCTAAAAAAAATTTTAAATCCGTTTTAGCTCTACATAATTCCAAGTGACCCTCTTCAATCCAGATGATCTGCAATGGTTTCTCCAGATCTTCCACTTTTCTTTCACAATCCCGCTGATTAGCAAAAATATTCCCAAAAATATTCTTATTCCAATTAGATAAATCAAGTTTAAGAGATTTTAATTTCAAGAAAAAGATATAATAGGCTTACCTGGTTTAGTTGCTTTCCAACTCTCTTTCACAATGTCCAAGAAGCTTTCATCCTTTATCCACATATTTTTTAATTTGAACAAAGAAGGACCTCCTCTCATTTTGCTAGCAGCTTCGATCAGAAGAGGGGCGTGATCTGAAGGACTACGAGGAAGGTGGGTAATAGAAGTCTGCAAAAACACATCTTGCAAAGGTGAGTTGAAGAGCACTCTATCAAGCCTGGCCCAAATACAGTGAGCTTTAACATGATCATTGCACCACGTAAACCTGTTTCCTTAATAGCCCCGGTCTATCAAACCACACTGGGTGATCATATTATTGAACTCATCAATCACATTTAGAGCTGGACTTCTGCCCCCTTTTTTTTCTCTCGCATGCCAAATAACATTAAAATCCCCACCTATAATCCAAGGAGAAGAACTATCCGAACTAAAAGTTTGTAATTCCTCCCAAAGCTCCCTTCTTTCCAATCTATCACAGGAAGCATAAATAAAAGAAACTCTCACAGGATTCGAGCCTCTCTGCGAAAGAACCATCGAAATACACTGGTAAGATCTCTGGATAGACAAAACCGTAATCTCATCCTTCCATAAAACCCAAATTATGCTATCATCCCCATTGTTCTCTGTCTGATTATTGAAACCCACTTCTTTGGCATATATATCTCTACATTTTAAATTTTTCTTCGGGTCCAAAATAGCTACTAAAGAAATCTTTTTCTCCGCTATAACAGAATGCAAATCTCCTGCGGGAATTTGGGTTGCCCGTACCTCTAATATTCCATATGATTACACTAACCATAAAGAAAAAATTAAGTAACATGAGACCCCGCCCTGGTCTTCGATCTTGTAACTCTCGTTCTTACTGTTAGGCTGGCCTCATCAACCACATTGCTCGAATTAATAGAATTTTTCTTCAACCAAACTGATCCAGCAATTTTGTTGGAGAAGACCTTGCAACTATGGATGAATTCCTCCATTTTAGGAATAGCTTTGCTTCTCCCCATTTTGGATTCCGACCTGTTCCCCTCTTCATGTCTATTATTTATCTTGGGCACTTCTTCTTCTTTGGATCTGCTAGTATTCTTTGGTCAATCAAATTCTGTTGCATCCAGCAATTCCATTGTTTCTAGATCTTCAATAACCCCTCCACAGCTCTCGGGTTCAATGCCAATATTCTCTACAATAATGGTGTTTAACGAACCTGAATTTAGCTTCCTTTCTTCATCTTTCTCATTGATTTTTCAATCCCAGCTTACTAGATTAGAATCCTCCAACGCTGCCTCCTTTTCACCACCTAGTTATTGACTCTTAGAATTGCTATCTTCCTCTCTATCTTCGTTTGGAATATCATCTTCCACAGTGATAAATCTTCCCCTTTAGTGCATACTTTTTCATTCAGATTGTCATCTTTCGAACTGGAATCAAGAGCGTCGTTTTTCTGATTACCACCCCCCTTCTCTAAATCATTAACACAATCACCATGCTAGATTTCTTCTATAGGATTTTTCGGATGCATCTGATCTTCTATGGACTTCTTTCACTATTTCCAAAGGCTTTCTCCACCCATATCTTCGTATTATTCTTATGCGCCTGATCAGATTTATCTACTGGTTTCCCATTCTTTTCCTTCTCCCTTGGCCTTCTATTAAAATATCTCCGCTCAAAGCTTCTGCAAGTATCACTTTTATGCCCGATCTTATTACACTTCGCACAAATTATTGGCTCTTTTTCATATATAATCTATTGCCATCTTCCTGAAGTATTTAATCCTAACCAAAATCTGTCAATTTTTTATTTTGAAACATCTATTTCGACACATATTCTGGCCATACTCGGTCTGGACAACGATTTTGTGGGTCCATCCACCTTCAAAACCTTTCCCACAATGCTACTAATTGCCTTAAGATCCTTTGGATTGAAGAATTTTATGGGTAATCCTGGTAAGTTAATCCATATAGGAACCACTGTGGGTTCTGCTCCTACAAAAAAGAATGGAGTCAATTTAATAAACCAAACCATCTGTCCTTCCATGTAGCAATATTCTTTGATCCAAACAGATAGATAATCCACCTCTGATTTGAATCTAATGAGCATATGCCTCTCGTCCAGTATTCCAACAGATATTCCAAGCTTCGTGTGGATTGTTTCCTTAATGAAATATGCTAAAACTTCAATAGAAGATCTCCTAAAAGTAAACTTTGCTATAAGAACATGTTGAAAATTTGTTGCCGAGTTATTGTGTTCATCGTTTGAATAGAACAAGGCTGGTTCTCCTTGGTACAATGAAGATTTCTTCACATCAGTAATGGATTCGAAACTGAACTCGTTTTGAGGAAGATTACCTAGACTAGATCTGCAAGAGTTACCAACCACAGACGCATAAGATTCCCTTGAGTGCCAGGCGGTCTTGGAGGTGATCTTCCACTCAATGGAGTGGCTGCCATGAAACCCTAGGGAGTTTCACCCCCAAACACAGCTAACTTGCATCAAAAAATTCTAATTCCCGCTAACGTACACCTCCAGAGCAAAAATTATAACTCTTGTATTTCATTTTGTTGGTCATAACGTGGTCTTCCAGAATTCAAAATAGTTTCGATTTTTGGCTAAATACTCCAAATTTAATAGAGAAGAAAATATATAAATTTCAGAGGAAATATTAAAGGCATCTGATCGTATTGTCTAAGATACATCTTAAACTATATTACCCTAAGTTATTTTCAAAAACAAGATCAAAGGTCATAATCAGACTCAAAGGATTAATTAAAATGTGTATGTGACCACGATACAATGCGGGAAGGTGTTAAGTGTAAAAATTCTGATTTATTGAGAATAACTTGGATGATTACAATGACCTCTAATAGGGTTTATATAGAGATTACATTGACCTCAAGATAGAAACCTAATCTAATCAAATCCTTGATTGATGCTAATTCAATATTGTCTATGAGATCTTGTGTATCTCATAGATCATCATTATTTCCCTAACATAACATTATTCTAATACTCCCCCCTCAAACACATGAGGATCGAGATCTTCATATGTTTACCACAAGTAAGTACTCCTCACCATTGATCTTCTTTGATTATTTGTTGATGAATAGTTAAGTGCTTGGTGGTCACCACCAGTCTATGAAGTTCATTTATGTCACATCCTGCTCATTATTGAGTCTGTCGAAGCCGGTGGCCCACTAGATCAGACTTTCATGATCTTCTCCCAAAGCATATGAAGTATGATCCTCGATTTAAAGAAAAACTCTCATTGGGGAGGTCTTCAATAAATGAAAAGAAATAGAGAGATCGTGAGACATGAGTATGAGAACTAAGGGTTGTAAATGTATAGAGGATGATAGTAGGGTTTTTATTTAAAACAAAAAAAATATCAAAGGTTTTACACCCGGTGGGCGGTGGCGGCACCACCTACCAAAAAAGCAGAATAAAAAAATTTCAAAATAGGCGGTGAATCACCCACTCTGATACCATGATAGAAAAGAGATTCTATTGAATATATATAGAGATTACATTGACCTCAAGATAGAAACCTAATCTAATCAAATCCTAATCAAAACCTTTATTGATGCTAATTCATGTTGTCTATGAGATCTTGTTTATCTCATAGATATTACATCATTGTTTCCTCTAAAAAAAATAATATTTCTCTAATATTAGGTACATACAATCACCTAACCTAAGTTGATCTCTACTCTTGGAGGTTTAGAAGGGCTAAACTCAAACAAAACTACAAAGACTAGACAAGTTAAGCCTATTTTTAAAAGTAGTAAAGTAGGATTATAGCTCTTCTAGCAATAAAGCAAGATTATAGTTACTTTAGAAGTATAGAACTAGAAGAGAGCTTAGGAGAAGATCCGAATCCCTTTTGCGGGCCTATGCACTACCTAGATCTTCCCCAACATTGTGGCTTACATTTTCCTCAATGGGTCAAACTTTTCAGAATGAAAGTACCAAATTGAAGTTACTTTAGGTTGTATGGACCTAAACTTGGCTTTGTTGGAAAATGAGCCTGTTGTGCCTGATGAAGATAGCACTCCAGAGATTAAGAGTAAACATGAAAATGGGTAAGATCCAACAGGTTATGCCTTATGATAATGAAAGGTTCAATCTCCAAGAGCATTCGTTGTGGAATTCCTGAAACTGACAATGCAAAAGAATTTCTCAAGAAGATTCGTGAGCAGTTTGTTGGGACTTCCAAACAGTAAGCAAGTTTATTGATGAGGCAGTTGACCCACACTCATTATAGTGGGACTTCTGGTGTCCGTGAACATATCATGCATATGAGTGATCTGGCAGCCCAACTTAAGGGAGTGGGAATGACTGTTAATGAAGAATTTTTAGTGCAGTTTGTTCTTGACTCTCTTCCAGCACACTTTGATCAATTTAAGGTCGTGTATAGTACACAACAGAAAAAGTGGACAATTAACCAGTTGATCTCAATGTGTGTTCAAGAAGAGGAAAGATTGAAGCATAGTAAAGTTGAAAGTGCTCATATGGCTATTCAGGGTCCTGGAAAGAAATTCAAGAAAAAACTCTGGAAACAGAGGGAGCCAACAAAATTCAAGGGTCACAAAGGTGACAATAATGATGGCCAAGGAAAGAACCTACTGGAAGCTAAAGTACTGAGAATGTCTGTTATTTCTACAAGAGGAGTGGTTACTTTACGTAGAATTGTCCAAAGTACAAAATATGGAATCAAAAGAAAGGTAGTCCTTTGAACTTTGTGTGTTTTGAATCTTTCTTAACTGATGTTCCATCCAATACTTGTTGGATTGATATTGGGGCGATTATTCATATTTGTAACACAATGCTGGGATTCATCAAAACCAGGAAGCTAAGTGATGGAGAGAGATCTTTGATGATGGGAAATGGCGTGAAAGCTGACATAGATGCTATAGGAGTATATAGATTAGTTCTAGATTCTGGATTTGTTTTGGATTTAGAAGACACGGTTTTTGTGCCCAATTTGAGGCAAAATTTGATTTCAGTTAGCAGACTTGATGGTTGTGGATTTGAATTTAAATTTGGTAATGGACATATTAGTTTATCTTATCGATCTTGTGTTATTAGCCCTGGTTCATAACTTGATGGGCTTTACAAATTGAATCTAGATATTGCTTATGCTCAATCTCTTTTATCATTGCATGTGTGTGAACTTAATGGAACCAAGCGTGGTCTTTTGAATGAAGATTCATTTGAATTGTGGCATAGAAGATTGGGGCATATCTCAAAGGAGAGAATAGTGTCGCGCCCCAAAACCCACCCTAGGAGTTAGAGTGAATCTTGGACGAGACTTGACATGACTTGACATATCATCCTGCAAAAGAGAATCAGAGCATGCAATAGCGGAAGCGAATACATGACACAGCGGAAGCAAAATACCTATCTCATATATATATGTAATTGGGATCCCAAGTTATGTACAACATCCAAAAGACAGGGTGGACATGCCCACCGCAAAATATACAAGTAAGACACTCTCACCCACGCTCAATGTCTGCTAAACATAATCTAAATAGGGCCACTTGTCCCCATCACCAGGTTGAGGTACCTCCTCGATGTACTCCTCTTCCTCCCATGGACCGGGAGCACATATGTCAAAAGGAGCAATCGCTCCACTAATACCTACAGACATCAAATGTACAGCTGAGTATTGAAACACTCAGCGGGTACCACTACTAACCAACAAGTAATGATAATAGTGCATAACAATAACAGTAGTCAAAGTAATAAGCATTAAACAGAACAACAAGCAATTTATATTCATGCATGCTTGAAATCATGATCGCTAAAACATCAGTAAAGCATCGTGTACTTGCCTTATCTTGTTTCTTAAGTTTTAAATCATGTTTTCGTGCTTGGAAAAAGTTGTTTTGCCATGTCTTGTTCTTGTCTTGTACTTGTACTTGTGAAAACTTGCTTGTATGAACATGAATGCAAATGCAGGTATGTTTGTCATGACATGATATGCACATGCTTGCTTGCTTGCTTGAATTTAAACGTGTTTGTTTGTCATGCATGCTTGGGATGTTAGTGCCCTTGAACTACTTGAAGTCGGGAGTGTAGACTCCCTTCATTGAAACATGTCAAACTACTTGAAGTCGGGAGTATAAACTCCCTTCCGCGAAAATGCAATAGAAGCAACTTGAAGTCAGGTGCAAGCACCCTTTAGAGAAACATGCATGCTTGAAAGACGTACTAACATCTTGCTTGTCCTTGTGAAAAGCGAGATAGGACATACCCAAAGATATGCCCTACCTTTTTACCAACCCTTACGTTTGGCCTTGTCATGGTGTTCATAAATCGAGTCATTTTATCCTTGTTTTCTTGAAATCAAAACTAGGTGTTCATGCTTGAAAATCCTAATTCATGATCTACATATCGTGTTCATGGATCGTGTACAATTCAACGCATGAAATAATTGAACATAGCATTTCAAGGAAAAGATTAATTGAAAGCAAGTAAGACTATAATCATGTGATTCTAGTAAGTGAGTAAATCTACAATCATGCTTTTCTAGAAAGCGAGTAAAGTTTATTTCCTCAAACATATCATGTGTGTTTATTAAGTGTACAATACCCTTCCCATTTTCCCATCACATTACAACCATCCCTGGCATCCATTCACCAATCCATTTCATATCATGTGAAACTCTAGGGAAAAGCAAGAAAATGGAGAAACATGATAAACAAAGGAAGAAAACATGCCAAGTTGGTAAATAGGGTTACCGACCTTCAAATGGGGGAGAAATCCCACGAAAATGGTCGTGGAAGTTGTTGTTCGTGCTTGGAGAGGTGCTCCTTGCGTGCCTTACTTTGGATTTCAAGAATCCAAAGATTTGGGGATGATCTATGTCACCCAATGTTCAATTCTCTCACTCAAGAATGAGAACCCTCTCTTGGAAACCTAGGTTTTCTCCTTTTTCTCTCAAAAAGTCTCTCTCGAAGTGTTGGAACCCTTGGACCCCTGAAAATTGGGTATATATAGTGTTAGGTTAGTGAAAAACCTAAAAAAAAGTTTCTAGGCGATCTCACTCGAGCGGGCTACTTCCTGGACTCAAAAACGCATTTTTGGTCGATCTCGCTCGAGCAGGCTTGGATCTCGCTCGAGCGGGTTTTTCTTCAAAAACGTGCTTTGGTATTTTAGCCATAACTTTTGACTCTCTTATCATAATTTGACGATTCAAATTGTGTTGGACTCTTCATTCAAAGGGGAACAATTTTGTCTCTAATAGACAAATCTCAATGTTGAGTTTTTAATTACCTAAATGGGCTCTAAAGCCAACTGGTCCGAAATGGATTTCAGCAACCCATTTTTCAACAGATCCGACTTCGGAAATCAGACTTTTGACTCAACCCTGACTCAAAATATGGAAGAATGATAATCATGAACCTTGAAAAGGGTTCTAATACCTTTCCAAAAATTCAAAAATCACTCAATTCGCATAAGCGGTGACAAAACTATAGCTTCTTCAAGTTGAGGGCAATGTTAAGACATCCATGAACATTCCTAAGACCTTTTTAATACTATAATACATCATCTTAATAATTAATTAAGACCACACAAGATTTCCAAATTCTCATTTCATAGAAAATGGAAGATTTCAAGGCTTAAAGCCTTGGCACAAGTTCCAATACATGGACAAAAGTTCTGGAGCTCTACAAATAGAAAGGTTAGTTAAGGATGGAATCCTTAGACCTTTGGATTTTACAAATTTGGGTATTTGCATTGATTGTATTAAGGGCTACCAAGAACAGGAAAAATGATGCAGCCAGGAGTTCAGGCATTCTTGAGGTGATTCATACAGATATCTGTGGACCTTTTCCAACTCCTGCTTGGGGAGGCCAAAGATATTTTATCACATTCATAGATGATTTTTCTCGTTTCTGCTATGTATTCTTATTACATGAAAAATCATAAGCTTTTGACTCTTTTAAGATCTACAAAGCAGAAGTTGAAAATCAACTAAATAAGAAGATTAAGGTTGTAACATCAAATCTAGGAGGTGGGCATTATGGTAGATACACTGAGTCTGGTCGCAATCCAGGACCTTTCGCAATGTATTTGCAAGATTGTGGTATTGTGGCACAATATACCATGTCGGGTACACTAGAATAGAATGGAGTGGAAGAAAGAAGAAACAGGACCCTTAAGGATATGGTTAGAAGCATGGTAGCTCATTCATCATTGCCAGAATCCCTATGGGGGGATGCCTTAAAATCTGCAGTATACATCCTTAACAGAGTTCCAAGTAAAGCGGTTTCTAAAACACCTTTTGAGTTATAGACAGGAAGAAAACTGAGTTTACAGCATCTGCGAGTTTGGGGGTGTGTTGCAAAAGCCAAGATATATGATCCACATGAGAAGAAACTAGATCCCAGAACTATTAGTTGTTTCTTCATTGGTTATCCAAATAGATCTAAGGGTTACAGATTCTATTGTCCTTCTCCTCATACCCGCATTGTTGAAACTAGAAATGTAAAATTTATTGAAAGTGGTGGAGATAGTGGGATTATAAGACCTCTACCAGTTGATTTTGAGGAGAGCCGAGTTATAGTCCCATTATTGGCTCCTATTAGTGATACTGTTATCACACCAGTAGTTCCTCAGGATGGTAATGCTGACAATTACCATATGGAGGTTGAAGTTCCAGTATCTCTCATTCAACCTGTTATTAATCCACCAGAAGAGGACATTCCATTGAGGAGATCTCATAGAGAGAGGAGACGGGCCATCCCAAATGACTATGTAGTTTATCTCCAAGAATCTGATTTTGATTTTGGAGATGATGATCCAGTTACTTTTCATCAAGCTTCAAAAAGTTTTAATTCTCAACTTTGGCATGAAGCTATGGTAGATGAGTTAAATTCCATGCAAAAAAACAATGTTTGGGATCTTGTGAAATTGCCTATGGGTGCAAAGACAGTTGACTGCAAATGGATTTTCAAGACCAAGAAAGACTCTCAAGGAAAAATTGAAAGGTTTAAAGCTAGACTAATAGCTAAGGGCTACACTCAAAAGGAAGGTGTTGATTTCAAAGAAACATTCTCTCCAGTTTCTAAAAAGGATTCCTTTAGAATCATTATGGCTTTGGTAGCTCACTTTGATATGGAGGTACACCAGATGGATGTTAGAACAGCATTTTTAAATGGTGATTTACATGCAGAAGTATATATAGAACAACCAGACGGTTTTGAAAAGGAAAATGCAAAGCATTTGGTTTGTAGACTCAAGAAATCCATTTATGGTTTAAAGCAGACATCGAGACAATGGTATCTAAAATTTGATGAGGTAGTCACTTCTTTCGGTTTCGAGGAAAATGTGGTTGATGAGTGCATATATATAAAGACCCGTGGGAGTAGATTCATCCTTTTGGTGTTGTATGTCGATGACATACTATTGGCAAGTTGTGACATGGCGATGTTGAAAGAGACCAAGCGTTTTCTGTATAGTCATTTCGACATGAAAGATCGAGGAGAGGCCTCTTTTGTTATTGGAATTCAAATTCATCGCGATAGATCTCGTGGTCTTTTGGGCTTGTCACAGAAGGCTTACATTGAGAAAGTTCTGAAGAAGTTTAACATATCATAGTATGCTCCTATAGATTTACCTTGTATCAAAGGTGACAGGTTTGAAATATCAATTCGGTGAACCTCAAACTCGGTTCTATATTTTAACAATTAAGATATTAACTTAAGGAATGATAAAATTTAAGTGCGGAAATATAAAACCAAGCAAACCATAACACAAGGATTTTTACTTGGAAACCCTTCCGGGAAAAACCACGGGACCTAATCCAGCCATGAGAATCCACTAAGACAAAGTAAACAAGAACTTACAAGACTCGAACTTGACTCCTTCGGACTCGACACCACGATCCTTCAGTTCTTAGTCCTCCACACCTCGAAAAGTCATCACGTACTCACAAGTCTCACGATCAACCGCAGCCACTCGTACTTCTCTTTGTGTCTCGAAAACAGTCCACGATCTTCCCATCGATCTCTGTCAATGAAGGCTTCGGATTCCACTGACCAATTCACACATCCACGATCCATCTCAGATCGATCTCCTTTGTAAAGGCTCCGGAACACTCCGACCAAGGTGTTTTATCCAGAATGGGTTGATGGTTTGATAGAAATCAATACCAAAATGGACTCCTTCAATGCACAAGTCCAAACAAGCTAATTTGGAGTTTTAGGCTTGTAATCTCTAGGTAGAATGCCCCTAACAAAGAGGGTAGAGAACAATAATTTCCATAGGTTCTATAACCTCTGGAGAAACTTAAAAACCCTCTCCACACACTCCCTAAGTTGTACTCCACGAGCTAGAGGGGTTCACAATATATAGGCAACTCAAAACAGTGCTTAAAAGTTGCTAAAATAGTCAAAAACCCAAATAGGCATTAAAAAAATGCTTTGGGCATGTTTCCCATATCAGGGTCGACCCCCAAGGATACTTGGGTCAACCCAAATGTGCACTTGAGTCGACTCAAGTAACCTACAGGGTCGACCCTAGCTTTTTTCACTTGCTGGAAAATTTCAGCATACAAAAATGGTCCATATCAGGGTCAACCCTGACTGATTTTGGTCGATGGAGATATTAAATCACAAACTCAACTCTTTCTTCCTTCATAAAAGTTGTAGTCCTTTTTGCATTGGTCGTTTTGATATATTATGGAGCAAAATCTGAGCTATGGTTTGTGAGATATGCCTCTCGCAAGCAATCTTGGTTTTAAAAAACTTTTATACTCAGGGTCGACCCTCAATGGTCAGGGTCTACCTTGAGCTGCAGACCTGATTTTTAAAATCCATTTTTGGCTCTCACACCCTTCACAAAAGTTGTAGGTCTTTTCAATATGATCGATTTCATATATTATAGAGCAAAATCTAAGCTACGGTTTAGGAGATATGCCACTTTCAAGCAACCTTGCTATTTTGAAAAATTTTAGAATTTTTAACAAGTTTTGCACTACTTATCTCATCATCTAGGATCCGTATGATTAGTCTAGGACACTTACTACCTAAGGTATCATATTAGGATTATTCTAAGTCAATTCCCACCTATGGTAGTATGGTATCTAGGTTACTTACCATCCTATGAAGGAAATGATCATCCAAGTCTTCAACGGTCTTCAACTTCACTTGTTGTGGATGATTGATGGCAATGACACAAGAAACACTCCTAAACACCTAGACTCACTTGTTTTGACACCGGAATATGCCAATACAAAAACATGGACTTTACAAGGTTGATCAGCTTTCAATGTCCAAAGACCCTGGCTGAAATTGATGCTATGAAGATTTGTCCTTATGCATCAGCCTTAGGAAGTCTTATGTATGGACAAGTGTGTACTCGCCCAGATCTGGCTTTTGTAGTTTCAGTTTTCAGCAGATATCAGGGTAATCTAGGAATGGACCATTGGAAAGCTGCTAAAAGGGTTATGAGGTATCTGCAGAAGACTAAGGGTCATATGCTCACATATGGAACAACTGATAACCTTGAGGTTATTGATTATACAGATTCGGATTATGCTAGATGTAGCACCCTGGAACTTTTATTCATATATAGAACTTGTGCCAAGGCTTTAAAGCCTTTGTAAGCCTCCACTTTCTATGAAATAAGAATTTTAAATACTTGTAATCTTAATTAAATATTAAGATAAGGTATTAAAAAGGTTTTAGGAATGTTCATTGGTGTCAAAATAGAAGTGGGAAAAGTTCTGAATGTTAAAAAAAGGAAATGTCTTAACATTTGCCCTCAACTTGAAGAAGCTATAATGCTGTCACCACTTAGTCGAATCGAGTGATTCTTGAATTTTTGGAAAGGTATTGGAACCCTCTTTGAGGTTCATGTTGATCACTTTTCTTGATTTTTAGTCACGGTTAAGTCAAACGTCCGATTTTCGAAAGCGGATCTGCTGCAAAAATGGGTTGATAAAACCCATTTGCATATCATTTGTCTTTAGAGCCATTTTTCATAAATTAGAACTCAAAATTAGAATTCTTATAAAACATCAAAGTTGTTTCTCTCTGAAATAAAAATCCAACACAAGTTGAATCGTTAAAATCCAATGAGGGAGTCAAAATTTATGGCCGGAATACCGAAGCGCATTTTTCCAGAGCACCGATCGCTAGCGATCACTTGGTCCAAAACCAAGTGATCGGTAATTATCGACTGGTCCAAAAATTCGTAGAGGGAAAAATTTCAGAGAGGTGGTTTTTGACTGAGAGCTTGGTCAAAACACCGATCGCTCGGTCCACTACCGAGAGCTCGGTCAAAACATCGTTCGTTCGGTCCTTCATGTTTTGCAGAAATTTCATTAAGGGTTTTTTTGGTCTTTTAACTACTCCACCCTTACTTTTAAGAGTTGGCTCGAGCCAAGGGTGTTCATAAACACCCTTAGCAATATTTTGAGAGAGAGGGAGAGAGAACCTAGGGTTCCTAAAGGCTTCTTCCCTTTTGAGAGAGAAATCAAGGGTTGAGAACCCAAAATCATCCCTTTGGCTTGGATTCTTCAAATCCAACCTCAAGCAACACGTGGAGTTTCTTCTCCAAGCTCGGCAACGTTTCCTACAGTATTTTCAAAGCTTTCCTTCCCCATTAAGCAAAGAATCCTCCATTCTCAAGGGGTTCCTTCTTCCTCAAGCTGGAAGTCCCAAATCAAAGGGGTTTTTCTTCAAGATCCAACCTTGATCTCAAGGTTAGTACACCCTCCTAGTTAAGCTTAGTAATAACCTAGGTTTTCCTTTTAAGTATGCTTATGTGTTGATCTTATATATTCTCTCTTCTTAAATTGCATAAATTACCCTAAAAGAATAAGATGAATTAAATGGTTGTGGATGTATGGGATGTAGATGGTTGAGACGATGGGATGCCATGTGGATGTGATGATGCTTGTGTGATGAAAATGGTGGAAGGGCAATGTATCCATAATGCACATACACATGGTTTGATGAAATGCTTGCTTGGAAAATACAAGTTAAAGTTTAAAATAATTATTAAAGGTCATATGTTTGATGAAATGCATGAGTGAGGACTAAACTAAGGAAATGAAAACATGATTTAGGGGTTTCTCCCCGATTGAGGAATTTAAATGAAATGCTTTATGTGTTCCTCAAAGCCCACATGTTTATGGGATTGCAAAAATGTTATATGATGTTTATCATTCTATGATATCACCAATTGTTATGCATAAGTGAACATGTTACTATGATTTCCATAATTGCTACACACATGCACAGATGTACATATGAACCGAGTTTTCTCAAAGGTAAAGAATTGTCAAGGAGGTTGGTAGCCCAGGGATGTGCGGGTGCTAACTTCTGTCTCATAAGAAAAGTATTGAATTTTCAAGGAGGGTGCAAACCTCTGACTCATAAGAAAAGTATTAAATTTTCAAGGAGGTTGGTAGCCCCGGTTAAGGGTGCTAACCTCTGGCTCATAAGAAAGGTATTGAACTGTCAAGGAGGTTGGTAGCCCAGGGATGTGCGGGTGCTAACTTCTAGCTCATAAGAAAAGTATTGAATTGTCAAGGAGGGTGCAAACCTCTGGCTCATAAGAAAATTATTGAATTGTCAAGAGGTTGGTAGCCCCGGTTAAAGGTGCTAACCTCTGGCTCATAAGAAAGGTATTGAACTATCAAGGAGGTTGGTAGCCCAGGGATAGGCGGATGCTAACTTCTGGCTCATAAGAAAAGTATTGAATTGTCAAGGAGGGTGCAAACCTCTGGCTCATAAGAAAAGTATTGAATTATCAAAGAGGTTGGCTAACCTCTGGCTCATAAGGACTCATATGACTCACAAACATGTTTTGGTTTCCATGGGAATTATGATTTAATAAATGCTTATATATGATGTTGTTTTAAATGATTATGAATTGTATTCCTTCCAGCACTTGCCTATGATGTTATGTTTGTTATTACTATTGTTAGCTAGGAGCTTGCACTCGCTGAGTATTCCATACTCAGCCGTACTTTTATGTCAGCAGGTGTCATGGACAACCTTAACCTTGAGCCTTGGGTTGAGGAAGAGTATGTAGAGAAGAGGGAGCCACCTATCCCGATGCAATCACAGGAGGATAGAGACCGAGACGTGTGGCTGTATTTAGATTATTGTTGAGCATAGTGGGCTCGATAGTTCTTTTGTATTTTGATAGGTGGGCATGTCCTCCTTTACTAATATGTTTTGTATAAAACTTGGAATACAGTTAAGGTTATAGAAGAAAAGAAAAAGTTGGTTGTCGTTTCCGCATTGCTTAGCTTTCGCACTTTGTATCATATTATTATTATAGCACGTGTTACCTTATTCATTATAGGATGGTTTGTCAGGTTAAGAATAGTCACACCTAAAGTATCCCTTAACTCGTAGGGGGTATTTTGGGGCGCGACAGAAGTGGTATCAGAGCATAGGCATTACGTCTCTAGGGTCGTTAGAGTTCGATACTACGATAAGTACAAGGCATTAGGCCTAAGAAAAGAGTCATATTCCAAGTGTGGACTAATCACTTAGTCCTTGTCCTGAACAGGTTGATTTCAACCGAAGTTAGTGTCTAGCTTCACTAGGAAAACCAAAAATTTTATATACTTATACTATAATGTGTTGTATTGTTATGTGATATTATATGCTATGTGTTTTGTGTATACTATATGTTACATGCTTAGTGAAAATCTATGATATATGAACATGTTTCCCAGTTAGACCCATGAGTGATGTGATATTCAGGCTAGAGTCTACCCTAGGTGTTGTTTGACAAGGGAGGGGTAGGTCCTTGTCATACATTGTGTTATTAGGTTTCTATAGGGCATTGTTTCCCAAGAGAAGCTATGGGATACTTTTAGGTCTTACAAGTCTAGTATATTTAGATTCGTTGCGTGGTTTCAATATATATGCTATTATGTGTATCTTGTGAAATTTCGTCTGTTAAACTATACTTAATGTGTCTTACATCACAAATAAGCATAAGTCGCACATCCCGGTATGACGATAGATCCATGTGAATTCAAGTAACCCCACGACTAGTAGGAACATATACAAATATCAATATATTTTTAACCAACTCTGGGATGTTTGAGGCACGCTTCTAGATACAAATGCGCATTCATTCTACAGCACGTTCTAGACCGATGCTCAGTCTAAAAGGATAAATAAATTATAACTCCAAGGACAATCATGCATATCATACATAGCATGCACTCCATACATCGCATAAGCATCATACATATCATTCACATCATACATTTTCATACATGGCACGCATTTCATACTTGGCATGAACATCACACATATATCATAAACATCTTATGCATATCCTGCATGCATCATGTAGATCTTAGAAGCATCATACATGTCACCAAGATTAAGAAGATATTATTTAAAAATAACTCAAGGTATAAACTACTCGTTAGTCTTAGTCTTAGTCTTAAACTGGTTAAGGTCTTAAGTATATAATCGGTTAAATACCTTAAAACAAGCATGAGAACTTAGCTTCGCTAGGAAAATATGACTATACTAGTATGTGTGTACTTGGATATATACAATACGCTTATATAGGTTATGTTATTGTTCTCAAGTGTAGACTAATAGGTTAGTATTAGTCAAAACCGGTTGAAATTTCAACCGAACTTGGTGTTGTACGCTAGGAAACATTATTGGTATGCCTATATTACTTTATTGTATGCTGCCATGTATTATTATGTACCCATAAACATTTGTAATTGTGGAAATTGGGGTCGAAGTAAAGTTAGTTTCCAAGATTAGGCTCGCGCTTTGCTATCGTTCTCAGGATTTGATCATAAGACATGGCAATCGGGGTCGCGGTTACCATACCAGAGGAAATGGAGGTAACGCTTCGGTAGGGGATGAGCAACCTGACCTTACACACGTCGAGGGGTCGATAGCTGAGACCTTAGCTATGCTCGCAGGCAAGCAACCTACCACTCCTTCGCCTGCTACAGCACTAGTCCCTACTCCTCCAAATAGAGCACAAGCAGGGATCGAAGCATTTTGAAGGATGAGGCCTCCGGTATTCTACGGTGGCATAGAACCATTGATTGCAGAAGCATGGGGTAGGGAGCCAGAGAAGAGGGATATAATGGCTTAATACCAGACCTCTGGACATACACAGGTACAGAGTCCTCCTCTTGCACCACAGGCTCCTCATTTGTTGCTTCACCGGCTTCACGCCTGGCTACCACTCAGGCACCTCACCCCGCACCATCTCAGACCATGGAATATGCGCCCTCCACCTACTCTTATGAGATTTGTATCCTTTGTGGGAGGAGAAATTTGGCCGGAGAATGTAGGAAAATTTCCGGTGGGTGTTTTCATTGTGGTGATCAAGGCCACTTGATCAGAGGATGTCCTCACCGTCTGCCTCTGGCTCAACCTCGAGGAAGCAAGCCTCAGTAGCTCTCACAGTCACCTCTCTAGGCGAGCTAGGGCAGAAGTTGTCATGCCAAGGTTGGATGCTCAAGCACCACAAAATGTAGGGTGAAGTGCTCAGATAGAAAATTTGTTTTGTAAGGATGATGTAATTTTATATTTCAGTATGTTGCCTACGTGTATAAACATATTATATTATGTGTAGCGCCTCGAAACTTTCCATACTTAATGAACAGTGTTTTAGCCAATTGGTCTTTCACGTAGTCCAATTAATAAATAAAGAAGAATTTGAAAATTCTAAACTGTCAGAAATTTTCCTTTCCGAATGACGAATCCAACGCAAGTTGAATCATCGAAATCCGACGAACGAGTCAAAAGATATGGCCGAAATAGCAAAAACCTGCACAGCACCAATCGCTAGAGATCGATCAGTCCACAACCGATCGCTCGGTCCAAACTAGCAATCGATTGGTATCTATCGACCGGTCCAAAATTTTGTATAGGGAAAAATTCCAGAGAGGGTGTTTTCAACCGATCACTCGATAGAGAACACCGGTCGATCGGTAGGCCACCGATCGCTTGGTCTTTCGTGTTTTGCAGAAATTTCATTAAGGGATTTTTCGTATTTTGGGCATTCTATCCTTGCCTATAAGGGCTTGCTCGAGCCATAAGGGTTCATAAACCCTAAGGCATCATACTTTGAGTGAGAGTGAGAGAGGAGAAAGGGGTTTTCCTCCTCGGGTTTCAACTTGAGAGAATCAAGGTATTGTGAACCCTAGAATCATCCCAAGGGCTTGGATTTCTCAAATCCACCCTCAAGCTCGTGTGGAGTTCTTTTCGAAGCTAGGGCAGCATCTTCCACAACATTCTCAAGGGTTTTCTTCATTTCTTCAAGGTTGGTACACCCTACTAACTCACTTAGCAATAACTTGGGATTTCTCTTGAATGTGGTGTGTTGATCTCCCCTATTTTTCATTTTTATTGAAATGCCCTAATTTCCCTAAAAATAAACAAGAAGATAAGGGTTGTGAGATGTGGAATGGATGTGGTTGAGGCGATGGATGCCGTATGAATGTGATGTGTTGTGTGAAATGAAAAATGGTGGAAGGGCATTCTACAAATAATGAACACATGTGTGATGTTTGATGAAATGCATGAACTAAGAACTCGAACAAATGACTATAAAGAGTTGTCCATTAAGTGTTTGATGAAAAGCCCAAATGAGAAACTAACAAGTTTAAAAGATAATCATGCAAGTATGAATTGTGTAGTTCCTCCTAAATTGTAACCTTGATCCAATGCTATATATGTTGTCTAAATTCCCACATGCTAGTGTTAGAAATAGAAATGCTAAATACCATCTCTTGAGTTATACAAGTCACCATGATTCCCACAATGCTACACACACACACATGCATGCATGGACCGGTTTTTCTAAAGTATATCTATATGATAAACCAAACAAGAACAAGAATGGTGATTCACGATACAATTGATAAAGTCGGACATCGGGCCGATCAAGGGTAGGGCATATCCCTACGATATGTCATAGCTGGCTCACAAGGAAAACAAGCATGATTGATAAAGTCGGACATCGGGCAGGTCAAGGGTAGGGCATATCCCTAGGATATGTCATACCTGGCTCACAAGGAAAACAAGCATGATTGATAAAGTCGGACATTAGGCCGGTCAAGGGTAGGGCATATCGCAAGATATGTCATACCTGGCTCACAAAAAAATAAGACAAGGAGGTTGGTGTACCTTTTCTATATATATATATATTTCGCTGAAGGGAATTTACATTCCCGGCTCACAAATCGCCTCAAGGGCACTAACCTCTGGCTCACAAGTATATAAGCAAGTCAAGTCAAGAATATGATAAGAACAAACAAGATAGGTGTGATTCCCATGATACAAGAACATGACAAGGATAAGTTTTTACACGACAAGCAAGTTTTCTAAAACAAGAAAAGCTATTTTCAAGAACAAGTCATGATTTCTAAATATGGTTTTTTCCAGAGTTTTTGCATTCATTCAAGCATGTCAAGGTTCGCATTCATTCAAGCATGCCTGGATTATTACCTTGCTTTACTTTAAATGTTATGCATGCCATATGTTGCTAGTATCGCTTAAAGTTGATGTTGTGTATTGTGGTTATTATTGTTGTGCTTTGTTATTGCTATTGTTAGCTAGTGGCTTGTACTCGCTGAGTATTCCATACTCAGCCGTACTTTTATGTCGGCAGGTGCACGGGTCCCTTTTGATATTTGTGCTCCGGGTCCTTGGGTTGAGGAGGACTACGGGGATGAAGAACCATATGAAGAGTCGGTAGTTGAGCCTCAGGCCGAGGTGAGGGACTTAGACCATTGGCCCCACGGGGGTGATTATTGAGCGAGAGAGAGTTGCGAGGTTTCTCATTTTGTATTTTGATAGGTGGGCATGTCCACCTTTGACTTGATGAATTATGTATATGTTTACTTAGAATATTGTTTTGAGTTATAGAAGAAAAGAAAAAGTTAGTTCACACTTCCGCATTCATGAAATAACTTCCGCGCTCTAATTAATGTTATTATTATGTTCTGTTTACCTTTTTCATTATAGGATGGTTTAACAAGTACAAATAATCACCTCTAAAGTATCTCTTAACTCCTAGGGGGTATTTTGGGACGCGACATTATGTTATGGAAGTTTTCTTACTTTTCGTGGGTGGTTAGTGACATGAAAAACCTAAGTGTTTTGCCAACAAGCAAGTGCCTAGTCTTGTGTTGGTTGATGAAGGATTAGTATGTCCTTATTATAACTAGGTGACAGAGTTCAAGCTTGTGTGTGAGAAAGGTGTCCCCGCTTGATTTTGTGTCGTCCAAATTTCGAGGACGAAAGTTTTGTAAGGGGGGAGAATGTAGCACCCCGGAACTTTTGTTCATATATAGAACTTGTGCCAAGGCTTTAAGCCTTTGTAAGCCTCCACTTTCTATGAAATAAGAATTTTAAATCTTTGTATTCTTAATTAAATATTAAGCTAAGGTATTAAAAAGGTTTTAGGAATGTTCATGATTGTCAAAATAGAAGTGGGAAAAGTTCTAAATGTTAAAAAAGGGAAATGTCTTAACATTTGTCCTCAACTTGAAGAAGCTATAATGTTGTCATCACTAATCCGAATCGAGTGATTCTTTAACTTTTGAAAAGGTATTGGAACCCTATTCAAGGTTCATGTTGATTACTTTTCTTGATTTTGAGTCGGGGTTAAGTCAAACGTCCGATTTCTGAAAGTGGATCTGCTGTAAAAATGGGTTGATGAAACCCATTTGCATATCATTCATCCTTGGAGCCATTTTTTAGTAAATTAAAACTCAAAATTAGAATTCTTATAAAACTTCAAAGTTGTTCCTTTCTGAAAGACGAATCCAACGCAAGTTGAATCATCAAAATCCGAAGAGGGAGTCAAAAGTTATGGCCGGAATACCGAAGCGCGTTTTTCCAGAGCACCGATCGCTAGCGATCACTCGGTCCAAACCGAGCGATCAGTATCTATCGACTAGTCCAAAATTTTGTATGGGGAAAAATTCCAAAGAGGTGGTTTTTGACTGAGAGCTCGGTCAAAACACTGATCACTCGGTCCACTACCGACAGCTCGGTCAAAACACTGATTGCTCGGTCCTTCGCGTTTTGCAGAAATTTCATTAAGGATTTTTTGATCTTTTGGCTACTCCACCCTTACTTTTAAGGGTTGGCTCGAGCCAAAGGTGTTCATAAACACCCTTAGCAATATTTTGAGAGAGAGGGAGAGAGAACCTAGGGTTCCTAAAGGCTTCTTCCTTTTTGAGAGAGAAATCAAGGGTTGAGAACCCAAGATCATCCCTTTGGCTTGGATTCTTCAAATCCAACCTCAAGCAACACGTGGAGTTTCTTCTCCAAGCTTGGCAACGTTTCCTGCGGCAATTTCAAAGCTTTCCTTCCCCATTAAGCAAAGAATCCTCCATTTTCAAGGGGTTCCTTCTTCCTCAAGCTGGAAGTCCCAAATCAAAGGGGTTTTTCTTTAAGATCCAGCCTTGATCTCAAGGTTAGTACACCCTCCTAGTTAATCTTAGTAATAACCTAGGTTTTCCTTTAAGTATGCTTATGTGTTGATCTTATATATTCCCTCTTCTTAAATTGCATAAATTACCCTAAAAGAATAAGATGAATTAAATGGTTGTGGATGTATGGGATGTAGATGGTTGAGACGATGGGATGCCATGTGGATGTGATGATGGTTGTGTGATGAAAATGGTGGAAGGGCAATGTATCCATAATGCAAATACACAAGGTTTGATGAAATGCTTGCTTGGAAAATACAAGTTAAAGGTTAAAAGAATTATTGAAGGCCATATGTTTGATGAAATGTATGAGTGATGACTAAACTAAGGAAATGAAAACATGATTTAGGGGTTTCTCCCCGATTGAGGAATTTAAATGAAATGCTCTATATGTTCCTCAAAGCCCACATGTTTATGGGATTGCAAAAATGCTATATGATGTTTATCATTCCATGATATCACCAATTGTTATGCATAAGTAAACATGTTACTATGATTTCCACAATTGCTACACACAAGCACAGATGTACATATGAACCAAGTTTTCTCAAAAGTAAAGAATTGTCAAGGAGTTTGGTAGCCCAAGGAAGTGCGGGTGCTAACTTTTGACTCATAAGAAAAGTATTGAATTGTCAAGGAGGGTGCAAACCTCTGGCTCATAAGAAAAGTATTGAATTTTCAAGGAGGTTGGTAGCCCCAGTTAAGGGTGCTAACCTCTGGCTCATAAGAAAGGTATTGAACTGTCAAGGAGGTTAGTAGCCCAAGGATGTACGGGTGCTAACTTCTGGCTCATAAGAAAAGTATTGAATTGTCAAGGAGGATACAAACCTCTAGCTCATAAGAAAAGTATTGAATTGTCAAGGAGGTTGTCTAACCTCTGACTCATAAGGAAACTCACGGGGAAAGCTCATAAGGACTCATATGACTCACAGACATGTTTTGGTTTTCATGGGAATTATGATTTAATAAATGCTTATGTATGATGTTGTTTTAAATGATTATGAACTATATTCCTTCCAGCACTTGCATATGATGTTATGTTTGTTATTACTATTGTTAGCTAGGAGCTTGCATTCGCTGAGTATTCCATACTTAGCCATACTTTTATGTCGACAGGTACCGTGGACAACCTCAACCCTGAGCCTTGGGTTGAAGAAGAGTATGTAGAGGAGAGGGAGCCACCTATCCCGATGTAGTCACTAGAGGATAGAGACCAAGACGTGTAGCCGTATTTAGATTATTGTTGAGCATAGTGGGCTCGATAGTTCTTTTGTGTTTTGATAGGTGGGCATGTCCACCTTTACTGATATGTTTTGTATAAAACTTGGAATGCAGTTAAGGTTATAGAAGAAAAGAAAAAGTTGGTTGTCGTTTCCTCATTGTTTAGCTTTCGCACTCTGTATCATGTTATTATTATAGCACGTGTTACCTTATTCATTACAGGATAGTTTGCCAGGTTAAGTACAGTCATACCTAAAGTATCCCTTAACTCGTAAGGGGTATTTTGAGACGCGACCCTAGATGTCCGGATACTAAAAAATCGACATCGGGTTATATTTTCTTGCTAGCAGGTGGTGTTACTTCATTGAAAAGTGACAAACAATCTATTACACATCGTCGACTATGCAGGTAGAGTTTATAGCTTGTTATGAGGCTACCAAACAAGTTCTGTGGCTGCGGAATTTTATCTCGGGTCTTCAAGTTGTCAGTTCCATATCAAGGCTGCTTAAGATATATTGTGATAATTCCGCAACTGTTTTCTTCTCTCGAAACAACAAGAGTTCAAGTGGGACTAAACACATAGATGTAAAGTATTTTGTTGTGAGAGAGAGGGTTAGGAAACATGAAGTGTCTGTTGAGCACATTAGTACTAAACTAATGATTGTTGATCCATTAACCAAAGTACTGACTCATAAGGTGTTTCTAGAGCACGTTTTACACATGGGACTTGTGAACAGTTTTGAGTCACTTGGTTAGTGGGAGTCTATTTACTAGCACTTTATTTATAGACAGTTTCCCTTGCTACAGTTGCTTATTTGCCTTTTCTTTAATTATTATTAACTAATAAAGTGATGCGTCCATTTTTTATCTACATTTCCATTTTGTGTTGAATGGTGTTTAATTGGTAGATTAATGAAGGGACTAAGGCAAATATAAAGGACCATATTTGGGATGTGTTAGTTCACACATCATAAGGTATAATGCAAGAGACCATGGAGAATGTGAGTACTAGTATGGTGACCATAGAATGGCACAATGCCACAGTGTAGGTATAGTGACCTCCATGATCCGATATTAGTAGTTTCATTTGTCTAGGTTTTGTTCAGCACATATATAAAGATTGGCTTAACTATTTGGAGTATGTTTTTAAAGTGTGGCCATACGTCTGTCGTTTTTTCAAAATTAAGTTATCTAATCCGAGAGAGTCATTTTAAAAGAATTTTTTGCATAAGTAAAATGTTTTCTCTTTTAATGACCATTGCAGACCAAATGGGAGAATTTAAGGTTTTCCTATAAGGATTATGGTCTAGCAATGCTCATTGTCCAAACCCGGATAGTTGTACTCCAGTTACGGTTATAGTTGTAGCCAAACATGTGGCTTTGTGCATTATTAAGGAATTAGGGTTTTAGGAGGGAATTAGTATCCTTGATGGGTTAGGATACTAACAACCCCTATATAAGGAATATTAAGGCTAATGATCCCAGCTCCATCTCCAAAAAAGCCCTGCAACATCTTGCCCATCAAGAGACTTGGAGACCAGGAGTTGAAGACCATACAAGCTATTACTGCTTATCGACCGGATTATTATACGGCAATCACATTCATCAATGGCGGGATCAGGTACGCATAACATAACTTATGATTCTAGTTTTATGGCTGTGAAGATTATGTTCCCTGTAGTTTGAAGGCTACAGAAAAGATAACAATCTGTTGAACCTGGAAAAGAAAAGCTTAAAAATAAGTTTAAATACGAGCTAATTACTGTAAGGTTGTGTTCGTATGGCCACGAGAAATTGAACGAAAGTAAAAGAAAACTGAGTTTTCTTACATTTGGTGGGTAAGAAACACACTTTTATTTTCTTGCATTTTCTTAATATTTACAAATTTTCGCCCAAAAACTTCATCCATCTTTTGATGGTTGTTTTGAACGAAAATTTAAGTTTCATTTTTTACCCACTTTCTCGCCAAACAAACGCACCCTAAATGAAAAGATTTGTTGGACAATGATAAACCATCGTCATTGTTTCTTCCCCGTGGCCTTGACTGTTTAACAGCCTCTTGTATAGATCTACCAATTGTATAGAAATCCTAGCATTCAAGCACTCAACACATAGGGAAGAACACAGGAAATTATTATAGATAGGTTTAGAGAATACTGATTGGTGTAATAAAGTGAGATGAGATACACTATATCTCATCTCATATCTAGATAGATTTGAATTTGAAATAGATTAGTATCAAATCTTAGATTTGATTAGTATTAAATTTGATTATGATGTAATCTTGCTTCTATCTTGAGACTCATGTAATCTCTATATAATCTTTAAGGATGAGTCATTGTAATCATCCAATCTATCAGAAATAAGGAGGATTTGGTTGTAGTAATTTGCAAAATCTTTGCCAAAAAAAAAAAAAAGAGCCACAATTTGGACAGAAAATGGGCGCTCCAACAAATCATTTCATCCCGAGCTCAGCCTAAAATTTAAACTCTCAGAACATTCATATTACAGCATCTCATATGATACATTTTTAAATTTGCAATACTGAGTTTAGCTCTTTCACGCAGGGTGGATGTTGTTGAAGAAGCCTAATCCAGTATGGCCTGTTGTTGCACCACCAAGATTGAAACTCTATTATGTATATCCGATGATGCAAGCATGCCTCCGATAACCCCTAGCTCTGGGAATTCATTCCATTCCGATAGTCCAGATAGGAGTGGCGAGTCCATACTGTGGCGTCTCCCCGCCAAAATGAGGTCATTAGCTTCCTCCATTGCTAGAATTATCGAAGCTGTATGCTCTCCATCTCTCACCACCTCCTCCCTGTACTCCACGCCTGTATTTCTCATAGTATTTTGCCTGAAATCCTTTACCACCATGTCATCAAGAATTCTCTCACTCTCTAGTCCATGCACTCCGCTGCTCGGAATCAATCGAACCACAGTGAGTTTGACGCTCGGGTCTTCGGCCATTCGGTTAGCATATGCCAGTGCCTCTCTATCATCAGCATCTCCCAAGAACATCATGCCTACCAAGTACACGGATTGCATGGGTAACACATGAATGGATCCACCTACATTCCAACGATCAATAAGTATCGCCACGGAGCAAGGCGCCCGGTCGAGGACATTTTTGTTTAGGGTCCTCAGGGTATTTTGTCCCGAATCCATTTCGCCATTGGCACCTAATCTTTTGTGGAAGGGGATGATTATAAGGGATGACCCTTTGTCAAGTGCAAGGGTACATATGTCTTCTTGCATGCTTTCGATCGGTGCGATAGCCGTGAAGGCCTGAACATTGACAACGTTTTTATGTTGGTGCTCGAAGAATCGGAAAGCATTGATGATGGATTCGGAGCGAGAGGGGCTAGAAGATTTTCGTCGCTGCACTTGGTGGGAAATTAGGAGGGGCGAAGCACGGCCAACAAGCTCCAGAAGGTGGATTACATAAACATGGATGGGGCTTTCTCTTGAAGCATTCGATATTTCTAGGAGCTTAATGCTGGTGGGGACATTTTCTTCTTCATTGATGCACGAAACTATGCGCAGTACAGCATCCCGTCTGCTGTGTAGAATATTCCTCTTCCGGTAGCCCGCATATTTCCTCGAAGGATCGTAAAGGGCTCCAACAATAGGTGATATTGTTCCTGCTGCCAACACCACTGTGACCACCATAATGGAGAATATCTCGTCATCTATGACCTGCATTTTAAGTAAAAAAACATAAGAATTTGATGTTTGCAATCTTGTTTTGTTTCATATATGACCTGCATGTTAAGTAGAAAAATGGAAGATTTTCTTACCTTATTATCCATCCAAGTATTGTATGTCAACATCTCAATTATTCCTTTGGCATTCATGATTAGAGAAAGTGACAGAGAATCGCGAAACGGCATCTTGCAATACAAGCACGGCAACATAGTCGCAGTGAACTTGCCTACCAGTGAAAGAAGGATCATGAAAACGAACATAGCCAGAGATTTTGTTGTGAGAGTGATGCTTTTCAAATTTGTTCGCAAGCCACTGGTAGTCAAGAAAAGTGGCACCAGCAACCCTGAAACAATAGAATCAAGCCTCTGAACCAAAGCCGATCCTAACGGCGGGCCGTCCGGTATAGCCAATCCCAAAATGAAAGGGCCAAGAAGAACATGTTGCCCAATAGTTACACTAAGGATCCCAGAAATCATGGCTACTACAAGGATAATAATTATGTAGATCTCCTTCACTGGTTCCCCTTCTGGGGTATTCTTTATAACCCAAAATAATGCCGGACGGACGATAAACACGACAATGATAACAAAGGCGGCACAAGATAATACGGCCCATAAGGATGGCAAGATTTTTCCTTCGCCTACCTTGAAGCTGGTGGCCATCAATGACATAAAAGTATTGCAGAGGTCACTGATCATTGCAGAAGAAAGGGAGAGTCGACCAAGCTCTGAGTTGAGGATCTTGAGCTCAGTGAGGAGGGTAGCGATAACAGGAAATGCAGTCATAGAATTTGCAGCGCCGACATAGTAAACCATGCGTCGCGCATTTGGTTCCATCTCAAGAAGATACCTTAGGAGGATTGAGCTATATGTAGCCCATAACAGAGGAACAATAAGAGCTAAAATTCCAATAGTCGTGGCTTTTTTCCCTGATGTCCTTATTATGCTCGGGTCCATCTTAACTCCAACTAGAAATTGGAAGAACATGAAGCCCATTGTAGATAAGGCACCAAGTGAGTCTGAAGAACTATAAGGGAACAGATCTATCTTGTGATTCACATTGGAACCTATAAGAGTAGGACCAAGTAATATACCCCCCTGGTTGATCAAATAAAACCACAATATAATATATCAACAGTAAGCTCGTGATATCAAGAAGGTAGTGGTGGTGATGATGGATTGTATCGTCCCTTCCCAGCTCCAGACTGCTCTTAATTAATGTCTCCGATAGATTTGATCATAGCTAGGGGTGGAGCCAAGATTTTCTCATAGGAGGCTACCTATGAGGTGTGGGGGTTTAGGGGCGTAGCCCCCATAATTATTTTGAGGCCCAATTAAGTTCATGGATCATGTCATCTGTTTGCGTATGCTTGCAAAGAGTATATATATATATATATGATAAAGTTTCTGAGACCCCCTTAGGCCGAGACCATGCTCAAAGAGCATGGGATTTCAAGCCTACCATGTGAAATGGGCCCCACCTGAAATCCCATGCTCTAAGAGCATGGTCTCGGTGGTCTCAACCCTGATGGGGTCTCAGTAGCAAAGTCCATATATATATATATATATATATATATATATATATTAAGTTTTGGGGTATCTGCTTTCCTGTATCTATGTCATCTTAAATTAAATAATATAGTATAAAACTTTAGACCGGTGATCTTCTCTAGTTGTAACTAGTTAAGCCCCTATGGTCACCACATGTCCCTTTTTACACCCCCTTAACCATGGTTAAGATTTACCTACCCCTAGGGTTCACCCACCTATCTTTGGTTCTTAGAAAAAATATTTTTTAAAAATTAATCCTAGGATTTGGTAAATTTTAACCACGGTTAACAATTTTTTTTATTATTATTTTAGAAAAACCAAGAATAGGTGGGTGAACCTTAGGAGTGAGTGAATCTTAATCATAGTTAAGAGGTGTTAAAAAATTATCAGAAAGGTCAATTACCATTCCAAAACACTTTGACAAAACCATCTACATGTTTTTCCCAAGAAAGTAACCATTAATACGGCTATAAGGTTAGCCTGAATTGGTGAGAACTCTTTGGAAATTCCCATGGCTAGAGACCTTTTACTTTTCTCCTGCAAATCTAGAACGTACTCTTCCAAGAAAATCAATACCATTACTATAGCACATGCAAACAGGCTAACTACTATAACCTTTTTTTTGGGTCTTAATAACCTTAAATCCTAGGTCCTTCAATTTTGCTCGTCTTAATCACCTTTAAAAAAATAATTACACATTTGCCACCGGACTGTGTAAAAATGGAGCTCCGCGCAGCATTAAAATTAATCTCTTAAAAAAATAATAAGAGGGTAGTGCATACTATGATCTGTGAGACGACAGCAGGCTGCTTCAAAGGCCTGAGAAGGAAGGCGATGGTTTGGGAGACGAAGAAGACGAGAAACAACTGAAAGGCCATAAGAGGTAAAGGGAACTTAATAGTGGCGTCGACGTATGAGGCATGCCAAAATCCATTTGAGTTCGTATGGTGAGGCTCATGGCAGAGACTCGTTGAATTTCCGGCGGACTCCGATACATCGTAGGCTCCACTTATCTGATTTCCCATAAACCACTCCGCCATCTCTAATTAAGTCTCCTGATCGATCAAGACACACAAACACAGAGTAGTAGTCTTGCAGATAATACAAAGGCAACTTACAGAAGACGAGAATAAAGAGAAGCTGTAAGATAATAAAGAGGAGGTTGTAACAGATTTTTATTGGTGAAATCAAGGGAGAGGTTTTGTACCAGATTTTAAGGGTTGTTACTTGACCATTTCTTCATCCAGCTAATTAATAAATAAATCTAATCTGTCCATAGTTTGTTGTAGAGAAGCGTTTTGGAGTTTGATAACCATGTTTCTCTGAAAGTCCAAAGAGGCGCTTTACAGTTGCATCTCAAACAACCCCATTTTCCATCAAGAAACAAAGGTCTCTGGGGTTTGCCTTTTTCTTAATCACAGCTTGGTGGGTATTAATATCGGTAATGATGATCATTATCCTAGAATTATCATTATTATAATTTAAATAATAGGTGTTTTACCTTTTTTATCTGCCTACTCTTCCTTTTCGTGTGAATATGTGTAAGATGAGAAGATGATCTTGATCATTTACAACAGCTACAATTATGAGAGCACGCCCTGTCCTCTTAAGTCCTAAACGGAGATTAAATCACAGCCAAACACGATTGAATTTGGGGAGAGTTCAATCGCACCCATAGATCAACACGTGTCCATTTTAACCCTTATTAACCGTGGTTAAGATTCACTAACTCTTAAGTCGAACAATCTAACCTTGGTTTTTAGACTCTTTTTGTTTTTTTAATTAGCCTTAGGGTTAAAATTTCTCAACCCTAGAGTTAAATTTTTTAAAATATTTGTTTCTAAAAACCAAGGTTAGATTGTTGAACCTTAAGGTTAATGAATCTTAACCACGCTTAAGAACACGTGTTGACCTGTGGGTGCGACTGAACTCAACCGGAATTCAATTGCGATTGGCTGTGATTCGAAACGAGATCGAATCACAACCAATCGCAATTGAATTTGGGGAGAGTTCAATCTCACTCACAGGCCAACACGTGTCCATTTTAACCATCATTAACAACGGGTTATGATTTACTAACCTTTATGCTGTGTTTGGTTGTCAAGAAAATCTGGAAAAGAAAAGAAGAGAAGAAAAAAAAAAAAAAAAAACAGAAAACTATAAACTTTCCATCGTTTGGTTGTTTAGAAAATTAGAGAGAAAATTTATTGAGAATTTTTTTAAATTACCAAAATGCCCTTATTTTTAAAATTATCAAAATACCCCTGATCCTTCAAATAAATTCAGAAATTTAATTTATTTAATTTTACTCAAAATAGTTTATTTTTACACTTTTTAAACATTCTTTTTTTACATTTTTAAAGCTTTAAAAAAAAACCCAAAACAACTAAAACAATACCGGTTGTGTCCCTGTCTTCTTCCTCATGAGAGGGACGTTGTAGCACTGTTTTTTCCAAAAACAAATTATGTATCTTTGCTTAGTTCAACTCAAAATCAATAATGGAATTCTTAAAAAGCATTTTAATACTTAAATCCTTATCGAATCAAGATTAAAACTCATCCTAATCCTATTCTAACTTGTTTAAATCAATCAAAGCCCCAAAACCGTGAGTTTGGGAGGGTTTGGATAAAACCAAAACTCTCTCATTCTCATCCGTTTTCTACCTCGATTTCAAATCTATAAATAACCCCTTTTATCAAATGAAAAAGGGAGAACAAATTTAAAGAACACTTTGGAAAGCAAATCTAGAGTCTCGCCGCCAAAATATCTGTCGGAATCGCAATGAGATCGCTGCCGGAATCACTGTTGGAGGACAAGGAGTGGAAGAAGCATAGAAGTGAGGGGTTGGAAAAAAAAAAAACCCCTCGATTTTTTGTTCTCTCCCCTTTCTTTTCTTTTCTCTTTAAAATCCAAGGTTCTTTTATAAGGATTTTAAATCCATTGTTTAAGAGAAAAAAATTTAAAATTTTCTTTGTGTTTTCTTTTCCTTCCTTCATTTTCTTAGTAACCAAACGATGGAAAATCACATTTTCTTTCAATTTTCTTTTCCACCTCAATTTGCTCAACAACCAAACACAGCATTAGTGTGCATTCGTTTGGCGAGAAATTGAGTGAAAGTAAAAGAAAAGCGAGTTTTTGTGAATTTTTCTTGCGTTTGGTTTGCAAGAAAGACACTTTCGTTTGTCACTTTCACAAAAGTGACAAATTTTCTCTCAAAAACTTCCTCTATCTTTTTTATAGTGTTTTGAAAGAAAATTTTAGTTTTTTTTTCCTTTCTTTTCTGTTTGTTTCTTTCACCCACTTTCTCCCCAAACAAATACACTCTTAGGGTTCAACAAACTAACATTGGTGTTTAGAAATGGTTTTTTTTTTAAATTAACCTTAAGGTAAAATTTTATTAACCCTAAAAATTTAATATTTTTTTTAAGACAAGGTTAGATTGTTCACGGTTAGTGAATCTTAACCACGGCTTATCGGAGTTAAAATAGACATGTGTTGACCTGTGCTTGTAATTGAACTCTCCCCGAATTCAATTGTGATTGCCTGTGATTTAATCTCGTCCTAAACATAGGATGATGAAGGTGTGCCCCCCTCGTTACCAGAGAGAAATCCAGAGCTGAGTCCAAATCTAACTCGGATCGGTAACTTTCTAATATGGCAATACCCGGCTTAAGGTGGCTCACTAACGGGTTTTAGAAAAATATTGGGTTCTGCTACGACCACACCAATATTTTCTTACTCGACACCAAATTTTTAAAAAAAAAGAGAACTTTTTTTGGTTGGATCTCTTCTCTATGTGCACCTAGATCTTCAACAGCATGAATGACCAAAGAGGCTATAACTGCTGGGAAGGATTATGTATCACACTTATCACCATTTTTTTTTTGGTACTGACACGTATCAGCATTGAAAAGCAAGAGATAGAGGCAAGGCCCTATCATATTACGGTGATAACTGGATTTGGCTATCACCCCTTGAGGTAGCCACGTGTCCTTTCTGACACCTCTTAACTATGGTTAAGGAATACCCAGCCCTAGGGTTTACCCACCCATCCTTGGTTTTTTTTTTTAAAATACTAATTCTTTTTTTAAAATTAAAAACCGGATTTGGCTTCTATCATATTTGATCTTTCTAGTGTGTCTCAGTATGGACTGAAGTCTTAAGTGTGTCTCATTTAGCAGTGACGAACAGCTAATGCAGCTATAAATGCCTGTTTTTAGAATTGAATTCCCGTCAGAGTTTAACATGTTTATACTAAAAGCCCCGCCTTTTATGTGTCTTTTGATGTGTGTTGCATACTGTGATACCTACATCTATATTTTTATAAAAAAAACCTATATCTACATATTTTTTTGGTACTTTGAATGCTAGTTATTGGAGTCTGACAATTTGACTTTAGATACTGTTAAGACTATTTTCCTTTTTCCCCCATAATTTCACAAAACATAAGGAATTTGAGTTTTGAAAGATTGGAAGTAGGGGGTGTCAAGCAGCCGAGCCAGCTCACCTCAGCTCAACTCGAAATAAACCTAGCTTGAGCTTATACTTTGGGCTCGTTGAGCCGAACCGAGCCTTAGAGTGAGCTCGAAAAATAAACGAGTCAAGCCTGAACAATAGGTGGCTCAGCTCGACTCGGCTCGGCTCGATTAATTTTATAATAATACCCTTTAAAAATTAAATTTATATTATATATTTGGTATACCTTTTTTTTGGTAAAATATATTTAGTATACATTAACATAATTATTTTTGTTTAAGTTTTAACTCAAGCTTTCATGTGAGTCACATGACATCCCAAAAAAAAATGTCTTTTTAATTTTTTTTAATTGAATTTAGTGGTTATCAATGTATTTAAAATAAAAAAAATTATTGAGCCAAGCCGAGCTCAACGATATGTGGACGAGTTGAGTCGAGCCTGAGCCTCTGTAAAATTCCAACGAGCCAAGCCGAGCCTGAGCCTCTATAAAATTCCAACGAGCCGAGCCCGAGCAGTGCCCAACTCGGCTTAGCTCGGCTCGTTGACACCCCTAATTGGAAGTGGGAAATACTCTATATATAATTCCTCCCTAAGATCAATGACTTTTTGTTGTATAATTAGAAAATTTATAGATATTTTTTTAGGGTGGTGTTACACACACTAACAATTACTTATATACACCAAACTTAAAAATTATTAATGTATATAAAAATAATAATAGAAAAAGACAAAATTGCCCACTTCTTCCCCCTAGTCGCCTTCGTAAAATGGAGGTCGGAACGGATATCTTATAACATTGGTTGTACTCATATGGGTTTCAGTTAAAAACCCAAAAAAAGGAAATTGATTGGAAGGAAGCAAGAACACAAAGCCTTGGAAAGAGTTTGAAATTTAAAGCAAAACCCATAAAAAGTGAAATGGATCGAAAGTGTTTGAAATAACGAAGATTCTTCTACTTTTCGTAACCATTAATAGAAATCGAGGAGAAGAGGTAAGGGCATTATTGTCATTTCTTCTCTCTTTTTTTTTGTGTATATCAATAAATATTGGGATTTTAAAAAAATTTGGTGTATATTAGCCAACATTGGTGTGCGCGGAGCACCACCTTTTTTTTATGAGTCCTGAGAAGAGGACCTGGGTCCTCTTCTAAGCTAACTGCAGTGTCTCCTTGTCCATTTTAACACCTCTTTAATCATGGTAAAGCTTAATTAAATTAAAATTAATTTTTCTGTTTTTTTAAAAACCATGGTTAGATTGCTTAACCATAAGAGGTGAGTGAATCTAACCACAATTGATGTATGGTAAAAAGAGGGCCTGGACGAATGAGATCCCATGGTCAGCTTCTAAGCTGACCCTGGGGTCCGTTTTCCATTTCCCTTTTTTTTATCATTTGGTGTGCTCGTAGAATTTAATTCATTTACAGGAATGCTACCAATCTTCCATAGAAGCAACTTGGTGGCTACAAATGTCAAACATCTTCTGAATTTTATTTTATTTTAATATATTAAAATGTCAAACATCTCCAGGTGGGGCACCTACTCTTGCGTCTGTGAATTTGGAGTTATTACGACTGAGCATAGCATTCCTCTACATTTTAATGAGCTAAGCTAGTAAGTGATATGTTTGGTGCATAGTAAGAAACTATTGGTGTAGCAGCAGGCAAAATAATTTAAGAAAAAATTAACATTGGTTATGATGATTCACCGGGTCACTTGGCTAATTTTTTTTCTCAAAACCAATGTTAGATATTTATGGATCAGTTTATCCATGATCTGCTTTGTCCTTCTGTTGGTTTGGCCATTCTATGCATAGTGTGCCTTCCCCTTTTCTACCTTATTTAAAGTACATGTGCTAATTGTGAAGATGTAGATATCTTAATTAATTTCTTCAATTCACCTCCATCTTTTTGTACATGTGACTGCACTCTAAGTCCAACCTAACAGCCTGCTTTTGTTTTGGTTTGTTTCTGTGGGTGGCTAAATATTAATCTATGGACCACCCAAAGTCGGAAGAGGAAATTGAGAAAGATTACTGAAACCATGTCTTGAAGGCCACCAGATTCCTTTCACTAGCCGGGAAGGGTGTACTCATCCAATCTACCACTGTTTTTTTTTTACGCATGGAAGCCGTGACGGCAAAATCAAAGGGACACCTGCTCCACCACATCACCTCTCCAAGTGGAAGTTTTCAGCCCTATGAACAGTTACCACAAACCGTTGCCATTCACATAGAAATATCCCCATACAAGGTAGGGCATTTTGCCAACACTGCCAGAGTTGCTTATCCAGAAGGTGCCCACCAGATGGACATGTAGATAGCCAATACCACCCTCCAAGTAATCAGAAACCCTTTGTCACAAACGGAACTAAACTTATTGTGTACAAACATAATAGTTTTTTCCCAATTTGGAATGTTATTTTCCACTAGGCTCCGAGCTGGAAGCCCAACCTATTATTAAGCAATAAACTCGAATCAAAACTTGTGTATCTTTGTATAGTTCCTGTACAAAACCCTCCCCTTCTATATTCCAATGTACATTTCAACTAAAAAGAAAAGAAAATAGAGAAATTGATGCGGAATCAAGAAATAAAGAGAACAATGATTCCATATTCACTCACAAGTTGCAGAAATTACTCCATGCATTGTATATCCATAGACCCCGTACTCAACAGAAGGCATTCCTGCAAAAACAGATTACAATAGTTGAATATGGAAGCTGTAGTAGTTCTCAACACTAGGAAAAAAATAGCAGGAAGAGTTGCCTACCAAACTGACCAACCTGGTTGATTTTTCCACAATGACCTTGACAAAAACGCACATCAGCTAATGGTGAACTTGGGTCATTTCACACTTGATTTCACCATGCACATTAAGAAGCAGAATGGTGAGAGCAAAATTTTCTACCAAGGTATTGAGAGCTTATAAATCCATTGCATTCTCAATCAGAGTGATCACATCCGCTCTCTTGAGATAGGCGAACATAGGCACGACGGACCATATCAACCAGCTCATCATCCAACGATTCAAGATCACCAGAGTCACGCAGATGGGGATAAAGAGGGGCCATGTAATTTGCAGCAACTTCGGCTAACTTCCATTGAGAGAGATTGGCTGCCATTTGGATGACTTTGACAGACAAATGCCTGCTAGATTTTAGGCAAGATAAAACCACTCTTAAGCAGATTTCCCGAACATCTTCCAAGAACCAAAATTCAGCGAGCCAACAGAGCTCTATGTAAGGCTGTAGCTCATGTAGCTTCTGCCCGATATCCATACTATCCCATAAACAGCCAGAGCTGGGTTTTGGCAGTTCATCCGAGTAGAACCAACTAACTAGTTTCACCAATGCTTCCCAACCAACAGGGACCTTAATGGTTTGCGAATGGCTGCAAATACACAAAAGAATGAAAATAAGAATAAGAATGTATTGGAGGTCAAGAACACATCAAAATGATGTGAGTGATCAGGCAAACGTGAGTCTATTAGTTTAGAGAAAAGTGAAATTTTAATAGCCAAAAAGAAGGAAATATTCATTAGCACTCATTGTCTCTTAGAGATTCAACCCCACACTGCCACACCCCCTGCAGCAAAAAAGAAGGGAAAGAGTTTCTTAACCTTGTGAGATATATTTGTGAGTGCTTTAAATAATTATAATGAATTAAAATCTGATTAAGGGGCAGGTCGGTCCAAACTGGTCGGACCATGACTGTCAGATGGGTTGACCCAATTATATCAAGTGATGCCAAAATATAGTTAATACTAATATAATAATTTAAATAGAAAATTTTAAACTATAAAAAACAATAATTTTTCAAAAACAATGTCAAGTAATTATAAACTTCCCCTTCACTTCTTGTGCACATAGAGATATTATTATTCTTTATCTTTGTAAGGTTTTATTTTAATATCCTTATTTTTCTATTCTATATTTTTTGTATTTAGTAGATGTTAATTTTAATATGCTATTTTCAATCTTGGAATCCAGTTAAGAGCCTATATGCCTGGTTTGAACTTATTATATCTGAGGCTCTATAGATTTTAGAAGATTTATGTTTGGCTTTTGCAGTGACCCAAATGGTTCAAAGAAAATTATCCGAGTCACACGGGTCATGCTAGGTCAAGCAGTCCGATCCAGTTCTTCCCGAATTAGACGTTTAACCCCTAGCATTCGAACCGTTCATGTTAGGTCAACCTGCCAACCGACTAGGTCGGTCCGAACTCCAAACCACACCAATGAGGGTCAACCTGTTGGTCGGCCAGGTCGGTCTGGGTTTTAAAATAATGGACCGAATAATAACATCTCAATATCCAAGTGTGTGAAACTCATAATTCTCTTTTTTTTAAGCCCATTTTTTAGTTTCTATGGTGAAACTAACAAATTCGTTGTGATTATTTATTAAATACAAAAAATTTAGTGTACAATATATTCATCATTAAAGCCCAAAAATGTCTGGCTTACTCATTACGATTATACTTGTCAACAATTAGTAACTAGAGACTCCAATAAGATAGTTACAATTATTAAATTATTTTCGTTATTAAAATATCATAATATTTTATATTATGCTTTGAATAAACAAAATCTGTTTTGATTAAAATTTCTGATTACAAAAAAAATTAAAATAAGTTAGGAAACCTTGAGTCAACACATGCATGTATATTCTATACATTTTAAACTAAAACAAATTCCTAAATTAAAAAAATAGTCTTTCAAGCCACATAGTAACGCTGCTCGTAAAATCATGATACCATGGTATTATTATAAATAATTAACTAAATAACTTCAATCACTTCCACTTCATACAATTAATCTGCCAAACAGAATTATCTTATAAGAAATGCAACAAACATGTAACAGTTTAAGTTAGCACCTCTCCTGCATTCCAGACTGAAATAAGGCCTGCAGATAATCACAACTTGACCACAAGATAATTTTGTGGACATGCATGTGCGGCACTAATAGTGAGCAAACACTGCAAGTCAAGTGCACCAGTTCAGTTGCGTTAGCTTCCAAGATGATGTCCCTGTGGTCCGAAATAAGTTATATTAGCCCACTTATATTGCAAAATACAAACAGTGGCCAATATTTCATAATGTGCTGTCCATAGTAATTCACTCAATTCTCCCCTATCTACAGTCCAATCAGTGTGCCATATCACCGATTCAGACTGTCCAATCAATGAGCCACCTTGGGTCTGGTAATGCAAAGTTCCTACTGAGTAAATGATATTAGGCATCTGAAAAATTATCTAGACCAAATCATCAAAAAAAGAGTTTCCATTATTATTTTCCTACTGTCTAAAAGACTCAGAATTCTTCGAGGCTAATTCAGTGAAGTATCTTGCAGCATCCACTCTAAAAGGTGGCCCCTTGATTGGACTGTCCAATCCATGAGACAGCCAAGAGATTGGACAACACTTCACATGTGAAGTTTTCCAGTGTGGTGGCATTATGCTCTTCAGCAAATGCAAAATTACAGATTTTTTTCCTTTTAAAATAATAAGAAAAGATAAGCTGATCCTATGCAATATCGAGATCTCCTAAGGTGAATACTCAAGCAGAGACTTACGAGAAATGATGTCCAACTGGTCCAAGAGCAGGAGTAAAGTCATAGCAGGGGATAGCAGTGCCCCATTTTGGGCGTTCTCCACGAAGCATATGTGATAGAAATTGCAAGTTACAACGTCTAACGAGCATCTTCAACTGCTTCACAAGGTCATTATCTACTTGTATGAATCCCACATAAACAAATTCCAGCAGCTTCAACAATGCCTGATGATCAACATGGGCAGATAAACGAACGTCTCGCCTAAACTTTCTGCATAACTTCCCAGTATCTTCTTCTCCAGCAGCAGACCCAACAGATTTTTTGTCATCTAGAGGCAAATCTCCAGGAGGAAGAATCGATGGACATCTCACCATAAGAACAACACCATGAACTCTAAGACATTCCTCACCCATAAGGATGAGATTCACGTCAGCTAGTTCCTTCTCATTAAGTGCTTTCCCGATTCGTTTGCCAAGTTTATTTGGAAAACCATAAACTCCAAAACAACTAAGAATGTAGGCAGCATACCATTTGGGTCCAGAACCAAAGGTACCACATATCTCCTTGAGTCTCAAGAGTAATATTTGAGTCTCAGAGGATTCCAACTCTACAATACCAATCGCCTGACCAGAGGTTACCTCTGAGTGATTTCTTACAAAACTACAGTGCCGTATCAACTCAGCTTGCCCCCACAGGCTAAAAAACAGTAGTATGTTCCTGCCTTCCCAGTCTTCTGAATAATCCCAACAACAAGTTCTCTCAATACATGTATCATGTAGATGGGGAGCAATGCTCAACCTCCCTATATCGACATAATTGTTTAAGCACTCCCTGATAAAGGTTGATAATGTCCTTATACCATCGTTTTTTAAAACAAGGCTTCTATACTTCGGAAAACTTGAATAACATACTAAACCCATCAAGTTAATGACAGTTTTAAGGTTATCAGACATTCCAAACTTGTCCCCAGTGGCAATGGACTTTAAGCTATCAAGTATAAATTTCAGATACTCCTCCCCATTTGGCATCAGTACTTCAGACAATATGTGCCTAGCTTGGGACGAAATGTACTTGCAAGAAGAATAGATCATCATCAGAACTGCCCTAGATGCTGGTTCACACATGGATGTGTAAGAAGGATCATTGTGATAAACTTGTCGTCCTTTATGAATTGAATCCACAAATACCAAGCTGTTAACAAGCACGAGGATCAGTAATACAGACATTAATCAGCACCAAGTAGATTCTAGAAATAACAAATAACTATTGAAATACCAAAACTCAAATGAAAACAAAGAATGTGGGATATATTACCATGTACAGGCGATAAGAACGTTGAGGCAGTGTTCATTTCCATGAATATTAGGGTTAAAATCATCCTGGCAATGTGTTGCAAGCCATCCAAGTATATCCCAGATGTATGGCCTTAAAACTGAAAGACAATTAGCATCAATACATTGGCGTGCTGTAGCTAACAGTTCTCTCAAAGACAAGAAATGTTGAGACTGTTTATTTTTGTGAAAATTGTTTGGAAGAAGATCAAGAAGGACACGGTCAACTCCAAGCTTCCAAAAATAACCATGATGATCCCCTGCCCAGCGAGTTATTAGAGCCAACCGACATGCCTCCACCAGTAAAGACACCTGATCACTAGCAAACTTTCCAGAGCGTAAACTCCACTCACCCATTGCATTCAATATGGCTCTGATAATAGGCTCGCAACACGATCTCATCATTCTTAAACATCCTTGTTCAGATATCTGTGCAAAACCATGATACAGAATGATTTCTAAATGAAAATTGAATAGTAACATAGGACAACTCGTAAAATTAGTAATTCACAGTTATTACCGCCAAATATTGAGCAAGTTTAAATCCCTCCATTCTGACGGAATGAGGCTGTGAGCTGCCCATGCAGCGTACTATGATTGGTAGAAGAGACTCTCCATTTTCAAGAAGCTTCATGGCCCCATTACCACATAGAGCTGGTATGCAAATTTAGATTATTATAAGCCACGATATCAAGAAGATAAACAATCTACGATTTCACTATGGCAAGGAAAGAAGTATACCGTAACAAAACAGGTACCTAAAGCAGAATACAACTGCAAAATAGAAACTTCAAAAGAAGAATCAGGCTTTGCACAGATAGCTCCCAACTGTTCCATCAATTTAGCATTACTCCAAACAGGATACCTAGAGGGAGGCCATCGCCACAGTATGGTCCTCAAAAGAGATGCCATCTCTTGGAAATATTTTACTGGTTTAGTCCCAATGACAAAATCCTGTAAAACACCAACAATATTATCAAGTGTGTTCGTTTCTTTCAGGATTTTCCAAACTTCTTTTTGCCTTTTGATATTCGAAGGAGGCAGCTTCGAGAGGATCTGATTCAAAGCTATGGCACATGAAACTGCACTTGTTGATTGACGAAGAGATAGCGAAGATGACAAAGGATGAACAAGCTCTAAAACAGGGTATCGGAGCATGGAATTGCCTAAAATGTTAACCAACTTCAGGGTCACATTTGCTGCCATGCCCAACACTGCCTCATTTCTGGATTGAAGTATTCCTTCCAACGCCACCAACATATCAGCAATTGAATCCTGAAAAGAGAAAGAATGTATGAATGTGAAGGACTAGAAAACTAGTGACATCATGTTGTCAGGAATATTTATGGTATTTTATGTTATTATCTATACCGTGTCTAGTACGCATAATACACATAAAAGTAAATATGTAATTCCCCTGTTAAGTAATAATATATAAAGGAGAAGAGAGAAGTGAATTATAATCTCTCTAATCCCTCTTTCTCTTCTTCCTCTTTCTATTCTTTTTCATCTTCTTCCTCTTTCTACTTTGTATCAAAGCAAAAAGTCAAGAATTGCATTTTTCTTTTTCTTTTTTAATGGCATGAATAGTGTAGCATGAATAGTGCCGCATGGATCTACTATGGTTTAATATTTTGGAGTTCGGATTGAATTTATTATGATTTTTTTGGAGTATCTAAGTTGATATTTTGTGCTCTCGAATGATTTTATGAAAAAAATCAAATTTACATCATTTGAATTTAAAAGGTTCTTGGGGTGGTTGATGGACATCTAGATCTATTATAAATCATTAGATCTGGAATTAGAAATGTGTGGATTCATTGTTTTTAACAAAGCAATAGTTGTTGGAGTTTGTTTGGTGGAAGAATGCGATTCCAGAAACCTTATAGTTGTTTTGTAGGATGTTTTTGTGAAAAACAATCATGTTTAACATCTGTAGGAGGAGTTGGAACTTGGCAGTGTTTATTGTTGTTGTTTTTGTGCTGGAATTTTCTGTTATTTTCTGTTATTGACCTGGTTGGTCAGATTTATAAAGAAAGTATTCTTTTGAAGTGTTGGGTATTTTTCCGTGATTTTCTAAGACGATGTCGACTTCAGAAAAATCAGATGTTTCTTCATCATCTCCTCAGGCTTCCATTATGAGTGATCTTCTTATGAAGAACCCTAATTTTCATATTACTACTGTCAAATTAGATGGACAAATTTATCTCGAATGGTACCAATCAACGAAAATGTCTGTCGGAGTCCGAAGGAAATTGGAATATATTAATGTCCGAATTCGTGAACCTAAGGCAGATGCTCAAAGAGTATTGAGCATGGGAGTCTGAAATCCTGACAATCATGTCATGGTTACTTCACTCCTTGTAGCCACAAATTAGTAGGGGGTTCCTACTTCCTCGCACTGCAAATGAGATTTGGGATTCTATAGCTCAAACATTTTCTCAGACAAGAATATTGCTCATGTCTATCAGCTAAGTAGGAAGTTGCTCATTTTCAACAGGGTGTTAAGTCATTGGCAAAGTATTTTGTTCATCTTCGCAATATGTAGGAAGATTAGATCACTATCAGATTTTTCAACCTTTATGCTCTAGGGACGAAACTCTTTACAAGAAACAGGTCGAGTGAACCAGAATTTTTGAATATCTTGAAGTACTGAATCTGGATTTCGAGCTGGCAAGGGTACAAATCACAATAAGGATGAATTAACATCCCTCAATCACGTTTATGCTTATGTTCAAAGTGAAGCAAGCAAGAAAACTGCAATCATAGTTACCAACACCCGTATTATACCCGTATAATACCTGTATAATACTTTTAGGAGGGTCATCATTCAAAACTCCGTACTTTTGCCGTGTTACGTGTTATAGCCGTATCACCGTATAATATCCATTTAATATGCGAATTACGTATTAAATGCATACAATATGCGTATATTTGCCGCTCTTTTACCATGTTAAACGCATATTCCACATTAAATTATCGTTATTAGTTAAAATAATAATTTTTATTAATTTATAATTATTAATTATTTTTTCATGTTTCCATACTTTTGTCGCATAACACCCGTAATTACCGAACGGATCATTGTCGTATTATACCCATACCCGTACTGGTAACTATGACTGCAATGACACCTATTGTGAGTAATGAGAGGTCTGCCATTGCCTCTTCGACAATGGGTCAAATGGGTAATAGAAATTGGCACAAACAACCACAGAGGAACTATGTTCACCCTGAAAACCATGATAAGTTAAAGTGTGATCACTGTGGAAGCATGAGGCACACGAAGAAAAACTGCTGGAATTTGGTTAATCGAACATAGAAGTTCAATAAGCTAGGTTCCTCCACTGCTCATAATGAATCTACAAGAAATGTTACTAGCTCAATTCTCTCTCCTCCTTCAGCTCTTCGGGCACCTCTAAAAAACCCACAAGGATATGATCTCTGTCTCTAAGGATGAAATAGATAACATTTGGTGCTTCATGGCAAAGTTAGATGGCCCATTTACTATTTCTACCTCCACCTTTGCTCAGTTAGGTATCATTAGTTCTACTCAGATGTACTACTTCGAGTATCTCCTGGATATTTGACTCAGGTGCTTCTAAGCATATGACTGGTATGCCCTCTTTGTTTTCTACTTATTATGTTTGTTCTAATCGAGATAAAGTTTGAATTGCAAAAGACACCATCTTTTGTTGCTAGAGAGAGAGATGTTAATCTTTCTTCACACCTATCTTTAGGCTCTATTCTCCATGTTCCTGATTTTGCAACAAATCTTCTTTCTATTAGTTCTATGACAAAAAAAAACTGAATTGTAGTGTCACTTTCTTCTCTTCTTACTTTGTTTTCCAGGACTTGGTAATGAGGAAGATAATTGGTACAGGCCGTGAAGTCATTGGCCTCTATTTGTTGGATGTGACTACCACTGTTCCTCAAGCATTTTAGCCTTATGGTAGTAGTAGTAGTAGTGTCAATAAAGAGTATGTCCTATGTTGGCATACCCATCTTGGTCATATTTCTTTTTAGTAATTAAAGATTATGTTTCCAGACTTGTTTGCTTTCTCTCTTTATTTTTGATCTTCTTAGTAAAGTATGTGAACTTGCGAAGCATCATCTTGCTTCTTTTTCTCCTAATATTAATAAAACTTCCATTGTGTTTGATATAATTCATATTGATGTTTGGGAACCTTCACCTATTACCTCTATCTCTGGTTATCGATATTTTGTGAGTTTTGTTGATAATTATTCTAAATATACATGGATTTATTTAATTAAATCATAGATATGATATATACTATTTTCAAACAATTTCATATATTAATTCAGACACAATTTGAAAAAAGGATCAAGATTCTTCGATCTGATCAAAAGGGAGAATACATATGTGGGTGGGGGTTGACAAAATATTTGACTACAAATAAAATAGAAGATCAGTACTTTTGTCTATACACGCCTCAATAGAATGGTGTTGCTGAAAGGAAAAATCGTCATATGTTGGAGGCTTGGAGCCTTGGAGGTAAGTTGTGCTCTCCCATTACAGAGCTTTTTGTTAATGGTTGTTCAAGGCTAATAGAGATTTAGAAATTAGGGGACAACTTGTAACAAGGTTGTAAATAAGGAAAGAAGAACAAAAAAGGATGAAGAAACTCACAATTATTCGAAATGATAGGGATGAAATACACCCAAAAAACGTGGGTGAAGAAGAACCAAAAAGGAGTTGCAGTCCCTTCGACAAGCCTCGGATCAAAGATCGACAGCCATCACTAAAAAAAGGTAGTTCCTTTGAGGGGGTTCTTCGATCAAAGATTTGGAAGCCCTTGATCAAGCACATTTTCCATTCTTGGAGCCGTTTTCCAAAGACCACCAAAACAGAGCTAACGACCATCAAATGGTCCCAAACAATTGTGAAAAATTCCCCAAAAATCCTGAAAAATCTTGTGCTCTTAGAAACCTAGCTTTTTTCAGAATAGGTTGGGATGACGTCAGCATGATGTCGGCACAAAAAAGGTCGGCTTTGATACCAAAAAGAAGATGGGTGTTTAGGTTTAAGGTTTGAATGAAGAGTTTAGGTTTTTAGGTTTAGGCCCATGGAGACCCAGTTCAAGCCTATTGAGGCTGCTTTTCTTGGCCATTGAGCCCTGTCAGGCCCATTAATGGCACTGCTGTCCAAGCCCTTTGAGGCATTTTCTTTTAGGTCCATAGAAACCCTTCTTTGACCCTTAGAGGCCCTTTGTTTCGGCACATTAGAGGCCCATTTGGTTCATCAAAATCCATCAACAAGCAAGCAATAGCCAACTCAACCAAGCATACAATGAAGATCATATGTGTCAAGTGGAGATCAAAAGTTGTCAAGCGGATTTCTATTAATGGCAAATCCATGGAGATTTTTCAATCCCCCTGTACTTGAGGCTTGAGGGGGAGTATTAGAGAATATAGTAAGAGGTATTGTAATAAGGTGCATGAGATACACAATATCTTTCAAGTGTATCTCATCACAATATTAGATTAGCATCAATCAGGGATAATAGATTTGATTAGGAATGATTAGATTAGGATGATTTACTTTCCATAAAGCCTGTCTAGTTCTATCTATATAAACCCTATTTAGGGTCATTGTAAATCATTCAAGCTATTTAATAAATCTCTTCTTTCTACAGTTAAATGATAAGTGCACCAGACATGATTACAATACTTGGCCAACTCATATAAAAGTGATATGTGGTTTGGTACATTTGATGTTGACTGTCATCTGGAGCATACATCATCCTGAGCAACTGCAAAACTGTAGAATTTGTCCATATCTATCACTCAATGCCTAGAATTTGTCCACTCATGTTTATAAGCTCCAGATGAGTGGGACTAGAAAATCGATTTATTAAGTGACAAAAGGCGTCGATATCTCATTATTGTTTTTTCTTTTTTTTTTAAAATGTATCATACGATACGTCTGATTTTAAAAAATATGTTGAAAACGTGGTGTATCAAAAGGGTATTGAGTCGTATCGAAAAGGGTAAAAGGCATATCAGACCTTTGTCACAAAGACATGCATTTTATACACGTATAAAATGGATGAGGGGTTTGACATATTAAACAAAGTTTTATTCGTGTATCCCCAAACCCTCGAGCCTTGTGCCTCGCGCCTCGCAACAACTCTTCTCCGGCAACTGCCTAGTAAGTCTCTCTCTCTTCCCTCTCTGCCTCTTTCTCTCTCTTCCCTCTCTCGTCCATCTCCCTATCTCTCTCTCACACAACCCCCCAAGCTAAAGCTACAACTGCCCATCAGCAGCAGCCTTCAATGCCTACAAAGAATAACTCACTTACTCATATCATAGTAACAAAAAACAGCATTTTTTTTTTAAAAAAAAGCTCTTTTAAAATGTGCAGTAATACCCTATCGTGGAAAACGGCGTTTAAAACCTGTTTTTTGAAAGAAAAAAAAGCATGTATTATAGTTTAAAACGCGTTTAAAACGAATACGATAAAAAAATAAAAAAAGGAGTTTAAAATAAATAATACAAAAAAAAAACAAATAATCTTGACAAAATTTTGGGCATTCCCAGATGAACTTGAAGCTGAAGGGAATCATGACCTTGAAGATGAAACACCCTCTTCTAGTGAATATTTACAGAATGAAGATGATGTAGATATTGATGACCTTGATGATCCTTTTGAGTGATTGATGAATAAGAATGAGTTATTTTATTATGTAGTTTGTATTTTATAATACTTTTTGTTGATGAAACTGTGAGAATGCAAACAATCAGTTTTGTTTTTAATCTTGATAGTTGACGTCTTAATAAATTTTGATGCCTTGATGGAATAGAATTGGATGTTAAAATGATGTTATGAACTTATAATTGTTGATTATAATTACGTTTTTGTATATTATCTCACCAAATTCTTAGATATATTAATTAGTATTATGTTTCGGATTTTTATAATTATTAAAAAAAATTATTTTTCCGTTTTTCCCCCAAATTTTTAATGTATTTTTTCGAATTTTTCCGTACTTGACCCTTGTTGAATTATTCCCGAACCCCGATTTTGTTACTATGCCTAATAGGGGTTTCACAATTCCTAACATGGGTTTTCCTACTAGGATAAAACACAACTCCACTGAATTCACACCCATTCCTATTGAGCAAAAACAAACATGGTTGTAAAATAAAGACTACCACAATTCCTAATATGGGTTTGACCAACATGGTCAAAGCAAGGATGTAATAAATAAATAAATAACAATTTTTTTTTTATAATCCTAAAAATAAAAACTCTTCTTGCTTAGATTTATATTTATTTCTTGTTCCTCATCCACCAAATTCACACCCATTCTTAAACAAAAATGATCGCTTTCAATATACTAAATATTACTTAACTGTTTTTTTTTTTTTCATTCTTCTCTTTGCTTTGCAGTCACTTGTCATCATTAACAGAAGAATCCTCTGGATTGGCTGATCCGTCCCATCATCTTCACATCTCCTCTTGCCAGGTAATGCATCTAAAAGTTGTGTATAGAAGACCTGCAATTGTGGGTAATGCATCCAAAAGTCCCGTACTTTTCCCATGTTTTTACAGTACAAACTCCATACATGTCGGATGTATCAATGACGCTTAATACCCGTACTTGGTGACTATGTATTGGACCGATACGCCCAATACTGCTTAATACCCTTTCAATACCCTGGAATAAATCTAGGTACCCGTGTTGGTGTATTGGATACCTTGAAAACCAATACATATCATGTCGATACACCCGATACATATCAACTTTTAATACCATGATCCCGTCTTATTGTTGTTGTAATGATTTTACCAGGTCTTATATTTGCATCTTTCCTTCTGTCATGTAACTGATCTTATAAATTACTAAAAAATTAAAGATGAAATTTGTTTACAGAATATTTTGATTTATTCTGCATTTGGAGAGAAGTCAAGATTATGCGAGCACCACTTCTAAAGTTCTATGAAGTTGAACTTCAAGCACATACTCAAGAGCTTTTCTATAAGATATAGCAGAGCACATGTTCAAGAAAATATTTTTATAAAAAAGATGATTCAAGTGCCACATTTGAAATGAAACGTACACAATTTCATACCAAGAAAGGTAATCCCAAAGCAGCAAAAAGTATCACACTTTCACAAGTTAATATCTACTATGGCCAAACTACATACAGTACTTTGAACAAAACCTGTCTGTGTATTTTTTTTCTAAAGATCTCTCAATCCTATCGATGATGTGAAGTACCTTTAAAAGTAGATGTTGTGATGCATCCGAAGAAATATAATCAATAAACGCAGAAATCGAGCGAATTGCAAGTCTTTGTATCTCAATATTAGTGCTCTGCCATTTCCTTCCTTTGCTATCATAGCATCTGTTAATGCAACAGTGAATTCTACATACTTAAGAAGTTGAACCATAGAAGTAGAATTCCAACAAGCATCTGTCAAAGACTTCCATTTATGTAGGAAAAAAAAGCATACTCAGCTAGTAGTTCGCAAGGAATTTTTTATCAATGCCCACATTTTCAAGTATAGATTAAGAGAGCTGACTAATGGAACAATGACCCTACATGCCATAAATGCAAGATGTAGTGTTGAAGCATATCAATGATGGATGGATGGAGAGTGTGTGTGTGCGTTAGTTACATATCATTTCAACCAAAAAAAGAAACAAAATTAAGGATGAATTCATGAGTTGTAAAAAGTCCTAACCAGTCACCATGAACCACTGGACTAAAAACTCCCATTTAAGAGGGTTCAAAGCAAATCACTAGTGGATGAAGTCAGAAGATGTGAAGGTATATGCATTCATTTATTTTTAGGCTAAGTTTGGGGTTCAGCCAAACCCCTAACCGACTTTAGAAAGAAGAGAAGTTAACTACAAGCAAAGATATTTACTTCCCAGTGCATCCCCTTACACAATACGACAAAGCTCTACGTGGAATTCATTACTATACAAAATCAACCTCTACTAACAAGAAGAGAAGATGTGAAGGAATGTGCCTACCTATTTGCCTCATGCAATATATGCATCCAGATTTTAAGCATGCATTAAATTAAAATTTTCCAAAACCAATGTAACTTCTTTTTCCAGTGGTAACCTATGATACGAAAAGAATATAATTTTTCTCAATATGACATGGAAACCCATACAATCGGTGACTATGGATGTATGACACACTAAATACCAAAGAGAAGTCTTTGATATGGCTATGCATTCATGTTTGTGAGCTTGGGTATGTATATACTAAAATTGATAAATGTTACTTTATTTTTTGATCCGGCTTAGAAGCCTGTTCGTTTTCTATGCAATCCTCACTGAAATCTTCGCCCCTTGATTGGACCAAATCTTCCCCAAACACATTTCTGATGAGCAAGGGCATTCACCCAAGGAAGAGAAATGCTTGAAGAGTAGGGGTGGAGCGAATAGGATGCCTGATTGAGAGAAGGTTTGGTTTGATAAAGGTGTGAGTGGCGGAGTTAGATCGCTGACCCAAATAGTAATGTTTCCTAATTTGGAATTACGTCTAAAGTCTCAAAGATTTGGAGTCGCCATCTATTCTAATTACAAAGGCAAATAAAAACTATAAACTATCCAATGGTAAAGGGAATGATGGTTTGCAAATAAAAATTCTAGATAAAGGGAAGGTGTTAGACATCTTTCGACACTTGCTTAAAAGCAGTTACCTGCTTCCGAAATCCAAGTCAGACTAAAATGGAAACTTTATTGAAATTCCTAATTAAGATGACATGCTATTTAAGGATATCATGCTAGAATTGGAAACATGCATAATTGATAGCAAATCATAAATGGAAACATTTTAAGACAGTTTAAGCAAATTTTACCCAAAATAGTATCATGTTAATTCTGAAAAAAGAAACTATTAAAATTGTAATAATAACATAAATAGCAAAAAATAGAATGTAACCTATATTTCTAACCTATGGAAGCTGAACACACTTAGGGTTGCCTACATAACCATTTGCACGGGATCAAGCCACGCACATCCAAGCATGCTAATTCATTTTTTGAATTTTAGATTTAAGGATTTTTTTTTATATATTTTCTGTTTTTTTTTTGGCATTTTGTGGATGGCCTAAACAGTTTTAGCTCGTGTAGGGCCGGAGCATTATAGGGGCAAGCTTAGACTAACGTTAAAGAATAACTAAACTAAGATGCTAAATGATCAAAAATGGAATCTGAAAATTTCGGAAAAATTTTAAAAACACTAGAACATAGGACTTTCAGGCCCAATTCCAGATACAATAGAATTGATTAGAGAGACAAACATGCTGGCATTAGTCTTAGTGCCTCCAGCTTGTAATAGGCCAGCGAATAGATTGTTGACACTCAAACTAGCGCCAGCATGAAATATGGCTGAACCAGCATTGTCAGCATTTTAAGAAGTGACACTGTGCATTATTGACGAAACAATATTGTCAGCATTCCAAACAGCACTAACTACAGTCCTGATTCTGTGCTTCTCAGCACACTGAACTAAGCTACTACAGTACTACCCAGAACTAGTTTGGGTCATAACTTGGTCTCCCATAGTCCAAATCAGTCTCGATTTTTTTTCTATAGACCCCAAATTTAACAAAGAAAAACATATAAAAATTTAAGAGAAAAAGTCAAAGGTCTCTAATCTTAAGGTCCAAAATTCATCTTAGGTTATACCTACCAGTACCCTATGTTGATCTCAGAATTGAGATCAGATGCCATAATCAAGGACAGAGGGTTGAAAAACATTTATATACCAGATTTTGAGGGCTAATTCATTCCAAAAGGGGTTGATCGTGCCATCAAATATCATATCGCAAATCGAGGCATGATCAATGGTGGAGACATGCCTAATTGGAAAATCATCACGGCCAAATCTTAGCTCTAACTGATATTAGGTCTAGGAATAAAATCTGGGATGATTCTAAGGTATCTTTCTTCCTATGGAATGCATCTTTGAATAAGTTTCTAACTTGTGATCATTTAAAAAGTAGAGGGGGAGGATGGTTAATCGTTGTTTTATGTGTCTTCATGCGAAAGAAACAATGAACCATTTGTTCTTGCATTTTCCTGTCACGAGTGAAATTTAGGGGATTTTTCTCTCCCGAGTAGGAGTGCAATGGGTATTTTCCTTCTTCCTTTTTCTCAACTTCTTATCCTATTGGTTTTTTTTTGTTAAGTGCCGATGAAGCACTGAAGGCAGTTTGGTCAATTCTCCCTACTCTTTCCGTATATGTTCTCGTATCCGCTTACTTGTTCTTGATGGTGTTCCATTTGGTGAGCCGGGGAGGATGTGGAAGACGTATCATACACTCTTCCTCAATTGGGGGGTTATCTATGTGTCCTTGTCATTTTATTTCTATCTTCATCATGTTTTCTTTCTTGAGTTTACATACTTGTAAACTCCCTTTTGACTTAATACCATTAACCTGTGGTGGGGCTAAAGTAGGCATGGCAATAGAATAATTCCAGAACGGCTGCTCAGAGATTAAAAATAGTCTTGGCGGTAATTGTCCTACCGTTAGCTTCAATCAAAATTTCTAAATCATTTTTAGAAGTCTTCTCGTTTGATTTTAGCACATTCTTTTAGAGAATATTTGCATGATTTGGAGAATATACTGACATAAATGGTTACTTTGGAAACAGAAGGTCCTATGGGCCTACAAGGGTGTAAAAATGGGGTGCTTTCAGCTGCTACTCTTTGTCAAAAGTTGTTGCCAGATGAACGAGAAAGACCGAAAATGCCAAATTTTTGCATGCTATAAAACCTGTCAAAAACAAGAAGAGATAAGAAAACAACTAATTTTACTATAAAGATTAACCTAAATTCGCCAAATAGATGAATGATGAATAATAGGAATTGTACCATCCTAAGGAGTGTGGACCAGCCTCTCCACAAGAGATCGAAAGTTGTCCCAGCTTTCGACGTGTAGGATTTTTCCATCCTAAGGGGTGTGGACCAGCCTCTCCACAAGAGATCGAAAGTTGTCCCAGCTTTCAGGGTGTATAATTGTCCCATCCTAAGAGAGTGTGGACTTTCTTCAGGGTATTAGTAGGGTTTTACCTCTCCTTTAGAGGGTGAATTTAACCTCTTCACAAGAGGTGTTGTGGCAACGGGTGATTAAATATGGATATAGGAATGACCCCCAACATGGTAAGTTAGTATGAGTTTAGCCTCACCTTTTAGTATGAGTGTATAACCTCTTCCCGGAGGATGGGTGAGAGGGTGTCAATTTATAACCTCTTCACGGAGGACAGCCAGTTTAAAATTACTTCACGGAAACAAATGAGATGGCATGAGTTTATAACCTCTTCACACAGGACAATAAGTTTATAACCCCTTCACGAAGGATGGGTGTGTATGTGTAAGGGTATCCATTAGACCACTACAAGCCCATATGTGCAGACTCACACATGATGTACCCCTTCCAGGGCAATGACATGTGATGTGTGAGATTTACCCTCTACAAGGAAATAAGATATGATATGTAGAATTTACCCCTTACAAGTATGGATGTCAATCCGACCTTCATGTGAGGCCGTGAGGGTACTCAGCCCGACCCAGCGACCCCCTAAAGCCTGCAAAATCGATGGTTTTTTCCATACATAAAACCCACAAGCCTAGGTGGGCCCAAAAAAACTAAGCCCACTAACATGAGGGCTAGGCTTGGACAAACCTATGGTCCGACCCTCAGTATATAGATATTACTATATTTATTTTAAGATTTAAACTTAAAAGGACATAAAAGCCCTTCTTTACGAAATAATAATTGAGGTCCGGTAATAATTTCACTATCAAAACTAAACCCCACAAATCATTCGAGATCAACCCTTCTACGAGTCTCCCTCTCTCTATTTTCTCGTGAAAAAATTTTTTCTTTATCTTCTTTTCAAGCCCACATGAGGGCTGAGGACCCTAACTCATTGACAACCCTACCAACAAGGCAATGATATATGATCTAAGTATTTACCCCTTATAGGGCGATGATATATAGGATTTACCCCCTACAAGGCAATGAGATTGGAATGTAGGATTTACCCCTAATAGGGCAATGAGATATAAAATGTAGGGTTTTACCCCCTACAGGACAATGTTGGATTTGATTATAGGATTTACCACCTACAAGGTAATAAGATAAGCATGTAGGATTTACCCTTATAGGGCAATGAGGTATGATCAGTGTTTTAAAAAGCGTGTGAGGCTTATGCCTCGAGGCTCGTCGCAGTGCGAGGTTTAAGGAAAACGCCTTGAGGCTCAACCGTGAGGCTTAAACCTCATGAGGCTCACATGAAACACACGCCTCATGCCTTGATGCTCACTTTATGTCCAAGTGCACGTGTGCACCCACAGGAATACACACAATGTACACAAATATAAATATATATATAAAGGTATCTCTCTATATATATGTGTATATATATACTATAATCTTCCATTAACTTTATGAATTTTTTTGTAATTTTTATTGTATTTTATTTATTTGTTAAAATGAGAGCATGAAGCTTTCTTGTGAAGCTTACGCCTCATGCATCTTGAGGCCTTAACGCCTCGCCACACGCCTTCACGTTTTAAAACCTTGGGTACGATATATGTTTACCTTATCGGATTATGAGATAAGAAATGTAGAATTCACCCCCTACATGGCAATGAGATATGAAGTGTAAGTTTTACCCCTTACCCCTTATAGGCAATGTAGGATTTACCCCTTACCGGGTGATAAAATTAGGATGTACTACAGGACAAAAGGATAAAAATGTAGGTTTTACCGCCTATAAGGCGATGTGCAACAGTATACTAGAGGCCTCCCAAATCCCGATCCTTGCCTAGCTTCAGCAAATGTGTATACTGAAATGTAATGAATAGGATTTACCCCTACATGGAAATTGGATAGGAATGCTGGATTTACACCCACAGGGAGATTAGATTGGAATGTAGGAGTTCCCCCCTACACGGAAATGAGATATGAATGTAGGATTTATCCCCTACAGGGTGATTGGATAGAAATGTAGGATTTGTCCCCTACAATGCGATTAGATTGGAATTACCCCCAATGGGGCGATTTGGATATGAATGTAGGATTTATCTCAAAGAAGGTGTTGAGATATACAGACTGAGTTTGATGAGACTGGAAAGTAGAGTTGTTCATGAGACTTGGCTTTATGATTGCCAATGGTTAATTTAATATCTTTTGATATTACTGCTGAGAGAGTTGAGAAGGATTTTGAACAAGTCATTAGGAGTTCAAGACACACTAGACCCTACGACTTTTGAAAAACTGATTTGAGTTTTTTGAATGAAAATGCTTTCTTTGCTCTTTGATTTGTGAGGGGCCTACCCTACAAGACTAGTTTATCAGCTTATACCCATGAAGGAAAAAATATAGCAATTAGCAAACGCAAAATTTTCAAGACCTTATTCAGGAAGATAGAAGCTAGCTTTGCCTTTTGTCGTGTGCTGAATCAAATCTCACTTGGCACAAGGGCTTTGGATAGCTTAACATGATTCCATGAATCTTCATATATGCTCTTGCGATGAAGATTTATTGGAGCTGGATTCCTACTGCTAACCTACGTTGTTATTTTCTTTATTTTTGTCCCTATTTTTCCTATAGAATGAACATGTCTAGGTATCAGTATCACGTAATTGTCTGACTCTTTTACTCAGGTGCCCTTTTGGCTTTTAGCCTGCCCTTTCAAATCAAGCTTATATAACTTTTGTTCCCTTTCTTGCCCCCTGATGGCAACATCAGGACTGGATTCGTGTTACTTTTGTGCATCAACATCAATTCTTGTTTTCACTAGGCTCGCGATTTGTCTGGGTGAGCTTTCTTCTCCCAATATTGCTTGTGGATGTTGATACTGTTGCTTTCAGAGACTTCCCTTCAGACTCCTTGTACACTTAGCTTGTAAGAGACCGTGGAGAACTTGGGAACAGGAAAAAACGTAGGCTAAGGTTTGAGGATTTGGGGCACCCCTTCCTGTTTCTCCAAACTTTAGACCGCCCTTTTGTCTTTAATCATTCGCTTTATTCTTTAATTTTTTTTTTCTTTATCGCTCCTTATCTTTCACTCTTTTTTATTTAACTTTTCATTCTCGGTTTTTTTATTTGCAAATAATTTTTTTCAAGAGGCTAATTTACTCAATAAATGGCTGATGTACCCTTTGCAAAATCGAGTCATGACGAACTTCAAGGTTGAAATTTTGCATGGATGTCTCGGTATTCGAGTTTATTAAAGAAAGGCTTGTTAGGCTCAAAAGGCTAAATAGAACATTTTATTTATGTAAATGGTAATGGTGAGGGTTACAGTATGAAGGGAATTTTGTGGTGTGAAACATGGCCTCCTTAGTCATTTCATTTCCCAAATTGATTAAGTGTACAAGCAGTCCTCTTGATAAGACCCTAGGCATAATACTTCTTGATTTGATCTATGTTGACAAGCTCTGGGAGGTCTTTGCCATCCATACGACCCGTACAATGTATGGGCCTTCATAGTAAGGACGGAATTTGCCTATAGGATCTGAGCGGTTAGGCAATGAGGATAAGGTCACCAACTTCAATTCTTATGGGTTGAACCTTCTTATTGGACGCTCTAGCTAGGTGTCACTTAGTAAGCTTGAGCATGCTCGATGGCATTGAGCCACCTTTCTTTAATTAGGTTTAGCTGTTTGTAATGTGCTTGGTGCAAGGCACCTTGCAAAAGCACAACACACTAGCAGTGCTTGACTAATTACTACACATGGGATAAGAGCCTTTGTTAATGCCCTCGGGATTTATTTTTTTTTCAAATGATGTGGGACTAGAGATTGAATAAAAAAGGGGGATATTTCTCAAGTAATTGCACTCTGCTCAATTAAGAGAACGACCAAATAACTCAATGAAGAAACAGAAGCAAACTGCACACGCAACATCGGAAAACATGGGGGTTTTAGTTCTCATAAAAAGGAGAAATCCAGCTTGATCAGATCTGGGTTTTGATTTAAACTTGACGAATAAGGGACTGCCCCCAAAAAAAAAACTTGGAAAAAAAAATCCACCCGGCCTACAAGATCCACGAAAACAATACATACCATTCTATCTTCAATTGAAACCTGTTTTATCAAACTAATAAAAGCTAACAAGCAAGAACAACCCCACATTTCAACGAAATTTTAAGGTAAAATCATACAGAATTCATAGAAATAAAATGATAAACATCAAGAAAATTTAAACGCTAATATCTTCACGAAACAGAGATAAATCAAGAGATGTTTACTTGATTCCAAGGTTGAGAGCTTGGAGGAGGCGCTGATGGAGAGTGAGCATGTGATCGCTGAGGCCGCGATTCCTTTCTGCTCCGTACTTTGACGATTTCATCGCCTTTTTTTTATATATAAATTTTAAGGGTTTCGAAGAGAGAATTATCACTGAAAATCTTTAGAAGTTGCAGAGCAGAGCACTTCCTTTCCTTCTTAAAGTTCCGGAAATGCCAGACCTTCCCAAAAGTGATGGGCTTCGGACCGAGATTTCACACTATCCGATAATTTAGCCCTACTCAAGAAGAATCTCATGGTGCGTTTGGATTTGAGCAAGAGGCACTCAGGTGACTATTTCTCCGCGAGATGCTTTAATTCTAAAGGTTAGTAAATCTTGACATGTGGTAGCAAAAGGGGCGAGACAGCTTCTCCCCTCCTGGTCTTGAGGAGGGAATACTTTCCCTTTGGATTTATGGAATCGGGGTATGGAATTGTCAATTCTATCACACAATTCCACATTTATCGTTTGGGGCATATTATAAGGGGAGTGGAATTAGTATTATCCAATTTCATATGGAATTAAAACTGTGATCTTCATGGACAAAATCCATAAAATTCAAATTCTTAGTAGGAGGGCTTATTTGGTAAGTCTGCATTCTTATGCAAATCAACAAAATTGTTGTGACCTGAAATTCTATTTCTTGATTTTCGTGCAAGTCATTTATTTTGCATTGTTAAACGAGTCATAATTAATAAAATTGGTGTTCTTTGTGTGATCGATGTCTTATGGGGTGTGTTGTTATGTTAATGCAGTAATTAAATAACAAAAACAGAATTAGAATAGAGTTTCGATTGATCAGAGACCACAAAATGATCGATTGGATAAGGAATAGAAAATTTTTAAAAAGTGGCACCAGCACCGATCGATCGCATGGTGACAGCCTAATCGATCGCAATGAGCGATCAATCGCATGTGACAGCCAATTGATCAATATGAGAACAATAGATTTTTGAAAATCTTAGCAAGGTACGATCGATCGCAACATATGTTGCGATCGATCGCACCAGCTCCAATCGATCACAGTAAGTACCAATCGATCGGAAATAGCGTAGAAAAGCTGAAACCACCAATTTTCGACTTAAAATGTGGGTTAGGTTTTCTCAACTCTATAAATACCCTTTTGTTCGTGATTTAGGTTTCCAAGAGCCTCCTAGACCTAAAAGAGGGAAAACATAGAGTATTTTGAAAGATTCAAAGGAAAAAACCTAAAGATTCCAATATTCAATTGGAGAAGTGGGAAAATGACTCGAAGATCTAGATCAAAGCCCTATTCGCAAGTGATAGATCGTAAGGAAGCGATCGAGAAAGGTAAATAATTTCTCCTAGTTCTCAATTTCACGAACATTAACCTAAAGTACGAATTTAAGAATGAGATATATGTGAAGAACACAAATAAAAAGATCTACGGATTTTTTCATCCCTTATGGGATATTTTCATGAATTATTAAAGTAGGATGTGAATAACCTAAGTAGGATGTGAATATCCTTATGAATATTGTGTTTTCTGCTTGAACAATGGAAATGAGAATTATTCTGGAGATATGTGAATGTATGTGGTGGAAGGGTTGAATTTCTGGAGTTTGAAATTGAATGGATTAGATGTCTAGAATGATAATTATGAAATCATAATTCAAAATGCTCAAAGCTGCAAATCGAGCAATATCCTTCCTCTTCAATCCTCAAAAAGGGAAAGGTGGTCCATCAACTCGCTTTAAATTGACAACTTTCTCAAAACAATCAATGTGACCATGATAAGATGAAAGTCAATCCATGCCAAGAATAACATCAAAGTCTTGGAACTCGAGAATGATAAATCCGTTGGCATCTTTTATTGTCCAATCTGAATAACACAAGACCGATACACCCTATATGTGATGATTGAACTACCAATAAGGGTGACAATAGATAGTGCATGCTCTAGTGGACTCAGTTCCATAGGAAAGACTTGAGCAAAACCAGGTGTGACAAATGATTGAGTGGATCCGGTGTCAAACAAGACTCTCGCTAGATAGTCATTAATCAACAGTGTGCCTAAGGTTCATAAATAACTATGTCATGGTTTGCATACATAAGCTCATACATCACAATATAATTCACTTATAATAGTATAATAGCATGTTTTCAATCATCAATATAATTTCACATTGGGTTCTATGTAGAGACTCAAAACTTGTTTTTCTTGAAACTAGTGCACATTGAATGAAAATATGGAGATTTTGCTTAAACCATTGCGATTAATGTTAATTGATGTGTAAAAATATTTAGTTGATGATTACCTAGGTCTAACTATGTCTATGTAAAGTTCTAACTAAAGTTATAAGTGTTGTATGATCAATGGTTAAGGTTTAAAGTAAAGAAAATGGCCAAAATAGGTAAAATTGTCTCTATCATAAGAGGGGTATTTTGATCATTTTCTGTCATCCAAAATTTATGAAAATTTTAATCTAGATTCTATATAACCTAAAGTAGTTATGGTTCAAATTTCAGATTAATCCAATAAGAATTGAGCTCTATAGAATTATTCGAAGTTCAGTGGCAAAACTGTAAATACGATAAATAGTAACCACGTGAATAGTATTTCGTAAATAGTGTTTTTAGCAATTATAATCACTTTCCAACTTTATTATTGCCAATATAAGGACTTTAACTCATAGATTTTAGGTATTCTATCATTCTAAAATTAGAGAGAAAAATGGAAGAAAAATCTAGGGTTTCTCAAGGAATTCTCATTAGAGAAGAAGGGAGAGAAAAAATATTTTTGAGAGATTTAAAAAGAAAAACCAAAGGTTTTACAAAGAGAAAAGCATGAAGGCTTAGATTTCAGGGATAATCCAAAGGAAGAACGAGATCTTGATTGATGGCCCTACTATTGAAGTTGATTTATTACTAATTAAATTTCAGGGATACTTTAATTGACTTTATAGAGATTCATGTTCAGTTTAGTTTATGATTATGATCATGATGGATGATCAGGATTTGATTATATTTCAGTTGCAATTATGGATTATGGATTTCATTGATGTTATTAATTGAAGAAATTTTTAGATTCGTATTTTAGTATGCTTTTAACAGGATGGTTTATTAAGTAAGTTACGTGCCAAGATCTCACATTCTCCTAGGTGGGGTTTTAGGGCGCGACATTCTACTTCCTCGATTGTTGCGTCTTATGACAATAGTCCTGAGAGCAAATAGTAAACCATCAGTCTCCTATAGGAAAAATTAAACATAAGGCTGACACTCAAGTCTAAGCCTAGACAACTCTAGTGTTTTATTCATGATGTTATTTTTCTAAGTTTTGTACAATGTCCATTGTTCTTAATGAACTCCCTTCTACAAAGATTTTAGGTTCATCTTAGTCAATTGTCTCATTCCTAAGGGATCTAATGCCTTGAGCTTTGATACCACCTCTCCAATGTCCCCAATACTCTCTCAACACTCTCCCCAAGTCCCCATTCACGGACTAGCAAAGTTCTAATAAATAGAGCAACTCAAAAAGCTTTTAGAAGGAAAAAATTAGATTTAGAAACAGTCTAAAAAGCAAGTTGGTCGACCAAACATGAATTGGGTCGACCCAACATGACAGTTCGGTCGACCGAAGTAGCCCTTTGGGTCGGCCCAATTTTTTCTTGCTCTCTGGACTTTTTCACCATACAAATATTGGTGAGGACTGGGTTGACCCGATCATGGTTCAGTCAACAAACTTTCAAAAACTTGATTTTTGCTCTGCTTTCTTTACGAAAGTTGTAGAACTTTTCGATACGGTCGATTTGATATATTATAGAGCAAAATCGGAGCTACGGTCAATGAGATATGCCTCTTACAAGGAACCTTGGTTTTTAAGATCATTTAACACTCTTAAGGCTACATATCTAGTCACCTAAGGTTCATATGATCATTCTAAGTCAATTTTCTTCTAAGGTAACATGGTATCTAGGTCACTTACCATCCTATGAGTGAAATGAAGGCTATGCTATTAATGTCTTCAGCTGATCTTCTTCGATCTTCATCTTTACTTATCTTGGACGCTTGTAGGCAATGACACAAGACACACTAGACTCACTGTTAACGGGATAGGCCAACACTAAAACATGGACTTTACAATCTCCCCCTTTGGCAATTCCGTGGCAAAACCAAACTGAAGTACATGACTTAACACTAATACACCCAAACATATTAAGCGGTGAATTAGGGCGTTACATGACTCCAACACAATTACATGACACCAATTGAAAAATAATCTTAAAGTGAAAACACTGAAGCTCTTGTCATGTAAGGTTTATCTGCTTCAAACCTGCACCTGCACATGCTAATCAAACACCCCATGAAGCATGTATGAAATATGAAAATAAATAAACACAGGTATTACAAGGTTGTACTGAACTAGAGAAATAATACCCTCACATTCTCTCACTTTTTGACACAATTGCCAAAGGTAGGCAGGAAGCCAATATCACAAAAATATATCAATTTAGAGCATATATAATATTAAGACAACCACAATACAATCAAACAACTGCAGACAGTGCAGAGACTATAGAGCAGGAAACAAAATATATCAATACAAAGCAAAAACTCCCCCTCGGCAACTCAACTTGATCTTCTCCCCCTAAGATCAAGGATAACACCAAAAACAGTGCACCTATGCTAGAAAGGCCCATGCCAAACAAAAAAGAAAACACATAATAATATTACAAAAAAATATCATGTCCCACACAAACATGCATCAAAAGCATTCCAAGCAGTAGTAATTTAAAATTACAAATCCAATTAAGAACATGATTAGTTAGTCCAACTGAGGATACACATCTAACTAAATCTCACGAAATGCTAAAGCATAGCCAAATTACTTAGTCACATTTAGTGAACAGTTCAAAAGTAAAGCAATATATGTGAAGTGGTGGTTTGACTAGATACTAAATCAAGGTTTCTTTCCATATACAAGGATATGACACTAACCACTAAGGGGACTCCGGAGATACAAATCTTAGAAGTCAAACCTAGTTAGATCTAGATATGCTGATTTTTTGCATTTCAGTGCTCCTTTATTCATTTTATTTGACTCAATATTTTTCTTTTACTTTTGGTCAAATACCTCTAAACTTTGTAAGATTTATTTTGATATTCTTTATCTGAACATATCTTTTCATGCAATGATGACTTTCACACTATCCAGGTAGGTAGTCCTAGCTATTGGCAGCAAGGGCTTTCACTCTTGCAACCCAAATAGATAACTATTGTCCGCGTAGGTAGCCATCATACTGTTTGCATCCAATAGTAACTTTCACACTAGCCCAGTAGGTTGCCATTTTCATTGCAATAATTTTTGCTCATAGAGGATACACAAAATGGGGATGACTAACAATATGATCATTCTACATTGGTCATCCAAGGTCACACTTTTGGGATAAGTCAAACACCTACTGATTAGACAATAAACCTCTCAACATAATCAATCAGAGTGCATGTGAAATTGTAAAACATACATGTAAGCACCCCCAATTTTGCATCCCTCTAGACTCTTTTTATACTCTTAAAAACTCTTTCAAAAACCCTCTTTCAACACCCTCATTCCGCGTGCTACGATTTTTAAAAATGGTCCTGAGGTAAAAAATGACCCAAATATCTCTGAAAAAGAACTAAAAAGTTATCATTTGGTCCAAAATGATTTTAGAAATTTTTCGATGAATTTTGACTGTTTTCAGGAGCAAATTGGACTTAAAACGGTGAAAAATGACTAAAATGCCCATGTGATATAAAAAGACCAAAATGCCCCTAGAAAAGTGTTCAAAAGTTATCATTTGGCCCAAAATCATTTTACAAAATTTTTGGTTCAATTTTGACTATTTTTTGGATCAAATTGGAGTTAAAATGGTAAAAAATGACCAAAAGGCCCCTTGTGGTGTAAAAAGACCAAAATGCCCCTGAAAAAGTGTTCAAAAATTATCATTTTGTCTGAAATAATTTTACAAAATTTTTGGCTCAATTTTGACTATTTTCGGGATTAAAACGGGCTTAAACAGGAAAATCAAATTATGATCGTTATGGGTGCGACAAGTGGCAAGTCAAAGTCAAAGAAAAGAAAAAAAAAAATTTCCCCTTCAAAGGGGGCGCTACTTCAAGTAGCGCCCACCTTTGTGGGCCTTTTGACCGGTCAACCCCTGTCGGTAGGCTTTTTTTGGTTATCCGCATAGGGGCGCTACTTGAAGTAGCGCCCCCCCCAAATGTCGACCCGTTTTGCCGCCTCACTGTTCTTTCTCGCCTCACTATTCGGGGTTTTTTAATCTATAGGGGCTCTACTTCAAGTAGCGGCCCCCTTGTTTTGAAAATCTATAAATACCCCACCCCCCTCACTTCATTTCTCATCCATTTCTTTTCCTCTCTCTCCCTTTTCTTCTTCAAAACTTCTCTTAGCGCTCGGATTCCCAGGAAAGTCGATTGTAAATGGTCGATTCTCGGGACCCCTTTTCAGAAATCTTTTCAGATTTTCCGAAAGGTAATTTTTCTCAAAACCCTATCTTGCTTTGTCTTTTAGTAGTTTAAGTTAGTTTAATCCATTTTTAGAGTTGTTTTTTAATTATTTAACTACTTAGACTACTTGCCTAGTCGAACCTCTGCCCAAATCCCGGTTCAAAACTAACCTTGCCTAGTCGAACCTCTGCCCAAATCCCGGTTCAAAACTAGTCTCGCCTAGTCGAATCTCTGCCCAAATTTCGATTCAAAACTAGCCTTGCCTAGTCGAACCTCTACCCAATTCCTGGTTCAAAACTAGCCGTGTCTAAGTCGAACCTTGCCCAAAAACCCTGATTAACTCTAGTTAAATCCCAGTTAACTCTAGTTAAACCCTAGCTAAACCCTGATTAAACCCTGGTTAAATCCTAGTTAATCCTGATTAAACCCTAGTTAATCCTGATTAAATCTCAGTTAATCCTGATTAAATCCCAGTTAATCCTAGTTAAACCCTGGTTAAGCCCTAGTTAACCCTAGTTAAATCCCAACTAACCCTAGTTAAACCCTGGTTAAATCCTAGTTAATCCTGATTGAACCTCAGTTAACTCTAGTTAAACCCGGATTAAACCCTAGTTAATCCTGATTAAATCCCAGTTAATCCTGATTAAATTCCAGTTAAACCTTGGTTAAGCACTAATTAACCCTAGTTAAATCCTAGTACGACCAAAGTAAAGTAAGTAAGAAAGAAAGGCACATGAAAGCGATAATGCATGTTTGTATTTTGCACCACCGAATACCATCAAAAGGGCGAGAAGTATGCCAGGGTAAGTAAATCATCGTACCGGAAAATATACTAAGCCATCTGTGCCGGATAATGTACGAAGGGTGATATCTCGGTAAAGTAAAGTATAGTAACCTCTTTCCCTACATGGTAAAGCGGTATTTTAATTTATTACCACTGCATGTGGATGTGTTCATGAAATGATAAAATAGGAAGTATAAAAACTAAGAAATAAGAAAGTACGAAAGTAAGAAAAGAAAGAAATTGACATAATGAACTTGTTCGTTTTCCGCACCCTGATTATGTATGTGAACTAATGTATGAAATTGTAAAAATGCATGCAAGTTAATGTTCATTATATTGTTTACTATGGTCTGTTATATACATGTAGCAACTTGTTACTCTGTCGATGACTTTTGTTGTCAGTAGGTTAGTGTTTTGATATTTGTGCGCTCGGACATTGGGAAGAAGAGGAGTAAATCGAGGAACCCGAAGGTGATCATCCAGAGGAAGAACGAGATCTTGATTGATGGCCCTACTATTGAAGTTGATTTATTAGTAGTTAAATTTCAGGGATACTTTAATTGACTATATAGAGATTCATGTTCAGTTTAGTTTATGATTATGATCATGATGGATGATCAGGATTTGATTATATTTCAGTTGCAATTATGGATTATAGATTTCATTGATTTTATTAATTGAAGAAATTTTTAGGTTCATATTTTAGTATGCTTTAAAAGCTTTTAACATGATGGTTTATTAAGTAAGTCACGTGCCAAGATCTCACATTCTCCTAGGTGGGGTTTTAGGGCGCGACATTCTACTTCCTCGATTGTTGCGTCTTATGACAATAGTCCTGAGAGCAAATAGTAAACCATTAGTCTCCTATAGGAAAAATTAAACATAAGGCTGACACTCAAGTCTAAGCCTAGACAACTCTAGTGTTTTATTCATTATGTTATTTTTCTAAGTTTTGTATAATGTCCATTGTTCTTAATGAACTCCCTTCTACAAAGATTTTAGGTTCATCTTAGTCAATTGTCTCATTCCTAAGGGATCTAATGCCTTGAGCTCTGATACCACCTCTATAATGTCCCCAAACTCTTATGTTGGTCGAATAGGACTTTTGTAGAACCCCGGATCTTGATGGTATGGCATGGGGAATAGTGCTATGAATAGTATCTAAGGCTTAAAGCCTATTGTAATGCCTCGAATAGTTATCAATGATAATGAGAACCTTGTTGAAAAATCCGGTGCACAAACCCAAGGGGGGTGACTAGATTTCCTTACAAGTCTATCTACCATTTTTAAGAGTTAACAATTAAATTATTAACTAAGGGAGAATGAATAATAAAGTGCGGAAATAGAGAGAAGACAAGCAAACCACAATACAAGATTTTTACGTGGAAACTTCCGGAAAAAACCACGGGACCTAGTCCAGCAAAGAGATCACTAAGATAAAGAAAAGATAATTACAGACTCGAACCTCAACCAAACAAGACTTGACTTCCTCGATCCATTGCTAGTCCTACACGCCTCAATAAGTAATCACGATCTCGCAAGACTTGCAATCTACCGCAGTAGTATGTTATTCTCTTGTGTCTCGACAACCATGATCTCCACGATCGATCTCCGCCAATGACGGCTTCAGATTCCACCGACCAAATCACACAACCACGATTCTTCTCAGATCGATCTCCTTCGTAAAGGCTCCAGAACACTCCGGCCAATTTGTTCTTTTCAGAATGGGTTGATGGTTGATTAAAATCAAATCCTAGATGAATTCTTATCAATGAGAAAGTCCAAGCAAGCAAGAATGAAACAATGGCTTACAAACTCTAGGATGGAAGAGAAACTAATAAAGGGGAAGGAGAGAATATAAATTCAGAGTTTCTATGAACTCTAGAGATAGCCCAATACTCTCTCAACACTCTCCCCAAGTCCTCATTCACAGATTAGCAATGTTCTAATAAATAGAGCAACTCAAAAAGCTTTTAGAAGGAAAAAATCAGATTTAGAAACAGTCTAAAAAGCAAGTTGGTCGACCAAACATGAATTGGGTTGACCCAACATGACAGTTTGGTCGACCGAAGTGGCCCTTTGGGTCGGCCCAAATTTTTCTTGCTCTCTGGACTTTTTCACCATACAAATCTTGGTGAGGACTGGGTCGACCCAATCATGGTTCAGTCAACAAACTTTCAAAAACTTGATTTTTGCTCTGCTTTCTTCACGAAAGTTGTAGAACTTTTCGATACGGTCGATTTGATATATTATGGAGCAAAATTGGAGCTACGGTCAATGAGATATGTCTCTTATAAGGAACCTTGGTTTTTAAGATCATCTAACACTCTTAAGGCTACATATCTAGTCACCTAAGGTTCATATGATCATTCTAAGTCAATTTACTCCTAAGGTAACATGGTATCTAGGTCACTTACCATCCTATGAGTGAAATGAAGGCTATGATATTAATGTTTTCGGCTGATCTTCTTCGATCTTCATCTTTACTTGTCTTGGACGCTTGTAGGCAATGACAAAAGACACACTAGACTCACTGTTAACGGAATTGGCCAACACTAAAACATGGACTTTATAATCTTCCCTCTTAGCAATTCCGTGGAAAAACCAAACTGAAGTACATGACTTAACACTAACTCACCCAAACACATCAAACGGTGAATTAGGGCATTACATGACACCAATTGAAAAATAATCTTAAAGTGAAGACACTGAAGCTCTTGTCATGTAAGGTTTGTCTGCTGCAAATCTGCACCTGCACATGCTAATCAAACACCCCATGAAGCATGTATGAAATATGAAAATAAATAAACACAGGTATTGCAAGGAATGTACTGAACTAGAGAAATAATACCCTCACATTCTCTATCTCCCTTTTTGACACAATTGCCAAAGGTAGGCAGGAAGCCAATATCAATAAAATATATCAATTTAGAGCATATGTAATATCAAGACAACCACAATACAATCAAACAACTGCAGACGGTGCAGAGATTATAGAGTAGGAAATAAAATATATCAATACAAAGCAAAAACTCCCCCTCAACAACTCAACTTGATCTTCACCCCCTAAGATCAAGGATAACACCAAAAGTAGTGCACCTATGCTAGAAAGGCCTATGCCAAACAAAAAAGAAAACACATAATAATATTTACAAAAAAATATCATGTCCCACACAAACATGCATCCAAAGCATTTCAAGGAGTAGTAATTTAAAATTACAAATCCAATTAAGAACATGATTAGTTAGTCTAACTGAGGATACACATCTAACTAAATTTCACGGATTGCTAAAGCATAGCCAAATCACTTAGTCACATTTAGTGAACAGTTCAAAAGTGAAGCATATATGTGAAGTGGTGGTTTGACTAGATACTAAATCAAGGTTTCTCTCCATTTTCAAGGATATGACACTAACCACTAAGCGGACTCCGGAGATACAAATCTTGAAAGTCAAACCTAGTTAGATCCAGATATGCTGATTTTTTGCATTTCGGTGCTCCTTTATCCATTTTATTTGACTCAATATTTTTCTTTTACTTTTGGTCAAATACCTCTAAACTTTATAAGATTTATTTTGATATTCTTTATCTAAACATATCTTTTCATGCAATGATGGCTTTCACACTATCCAGGTAGGTAGTCCTAGCTATTGGCAACAAGAGTTTTCACTCTTGCAACCCAAATAGATAACTATTGTCCGCATAGGTAGCCATCATACTGTTTGCATCCAATAGTGACTTTCACACTAACCCAGTAGGTAGCCCTTTTAATTGCAACAATTTTTGCTCATGGAGGATACACAAAATAGAGATGACTAACAATATGATCATTCTACATTGATCATCCAAGGTCACACTTTTGGGATAAGTCAAACACCTACTGATTGGACAATAGACCTCTCAACATAATCAATCAGAGTGCATGTGACATTGTAAAGCATACATGTAAGCACCCCAATTTTTCACCCCTCTAGTCTCTTTTTATACTCTTAAAAACTCTTTCAAAAACTCTCTTTTAAAACCCTCATTCCGCGTGCTTCGATTTTCAAAAATGGCCCTGAGATAAAAAATGATCAAAATGCCCTTAGGATAAAAATGATCAAAATATCTCTGAAAAAGTGCTACAAAGTTATCATTTGGTCCAAAATGATTTTACAAATTTTTCGATGAATTTTGATTGTTTTCAGGAGCAAATTGGACTTAAAACGGTGAAAAATGACTAAAATACCCCTATGATGTAAAAAGACCAAAATGCCCCTAGAAAAATGTTTGAAAGTTATCATTTGGCCTAAAATCATTTTACAAAATTTTTGGTTCAATTTTGACTATTTTTGGGATCAAATTGGAGTTAAAATTGTGAAAAATGACCAAAAGGCTCCTATGGTGTAAATAGACCAAAATGCCCCTGAAAAAGTGTTCAAAATGTATTATTTTGTCTGAAATAATTTTACAAAATTTTTGGCTCAATTTTGACTATTTTCGAGATTAAAACGGGCTTAAAATGGAAAATCAAATTGTAATTGTTACGGGTGCGACACGTGGCAAGTCAAAGTTAAAGAAAAGAAAAATAATATTTTTTGCCCCTTCAAAGGGGGCGCTACTTCAAGTAGCACCTTTGTGGGCCTTTTGATTGGGCCTTTGGACCGGTCAACCCCCTGTCGGTAGGCTTTTTTTAGTTATCCGCATAGGGGCGCTACCTCAAGTAGCGTCCCCCCAATGTCGACCCGTTTTACCGCCTCACTGTTATTTGCCGTCTCATTATTTGGGGTTTTTATCTATAGGGGCGCTACTTGAAGTAGTGCCCCCCTTTTTTTGAAAATGTATAAATACCCCACCCCCCTCACTTCATTTCTCATCCATTCCTTCTCCTCTCTCTCCCTTTTCTTCTTCAAAACTTCTCTTAGCGCTCGGATTCCCAGGAAAGTCGATTGCGAATGGTCGATTCTCGGAACCCCTTTTCAGAAATCTTTTCAAATTTCCCGGAAGGTAATTTTTCTCAAAACCCTATCTTGCTTTGTCTTTTAGTAGTTTAAGTTAGTTTAATCCCTTTTTAGAGTTGTTTTTTAATTATGTAACTACTTAGACTGCTTGCGTAGTCGAACCTCTGCCCAAATCCCGATTCAAAACTAGTCTTGCCTAGTCGAACCTCTGCCCAAATCCCGGTTTAAAACTACTCTCGCCTAGTCGAATCTCTGACCAAATTCCGGTTCAAAACGAGCCTCGCCTAGTCGAACCTCTACCCAAATCTTGGTTCAAAACTAGTCGTGTCTAAGTCGAACCTCTACCCAAAAACCCTGATTAACTCTAGTTAAATCCCAATTAACTCTAGTTAACCCTAGCTAAACCCTGATTAAACCCTGGTTAAATCCTAGTTAATCCTGATTAAACTCTAGTTAATCCTGATTAAATCTCAGTTAATCCTGATTAAATCCCAGTTAATCCTACTTAAACTCTGGTTAAGCCCTAGTTAACCCTAGTTAAATCCCAGTTAACTCTCGTTAAACCCTGATTAAACCCTGGTTAAATCCTAGTTAATCCTGATTAAACCCCAGTTAACTCTAGTTAAACCCGGATTAAACCCTAGTTAATCCTGATTAAATCCCAATTAATCCTGATTAAATTCCAGTTAATCCTAGTTAAACCTTGGTTAAGCCCTAATTAACCCTAGTTAAACCCTAGTTAAATCCTAGTTAATCCTGATTAAACCCCAGTTAACTCTAGTTAAACCCTGATTAAACTCTAGTTAAACCCTGATTAAACCCTAGTTGAACCCTAAGTCAACCAAACCGAACCTCGGCTAAACCTTCATCTGAACCCTGGTTTAGTTTCACACCGGCAAAATCTACTCGCTCCTCAACACGAGCTTAAAAGGTCACCTCGCTCCTCAAATAGAAGCAACAATCCTCAAACCTTTCAATCACCCACAATCCAATCCAATCAATTCAAATCAAATCAGACCATCAACTCCCCTCCGGAACTAGGTGCAGCTTGATTCCACTAACGGTGGATACATAGGCAACCCTGATCGGGTTCAGCTCCCCTTAGGATAAAATCCCTATTCCACTTATACCCTGTTCATCTCAATTCATTTATTTTTTAATATTACATTTTGCAGCATATAGATCAAATTGCAAGCTTCTTTATGGTTTCCTTTATTTAATTCAGACTTAGGGAGTAGGTAACCATCTTCGAATGGGAGTTTATGGGTGCCTAACACCTTTCCCTAACTCAATTGAATCCCTTACCCTAACCTCTGAGTTCCAGACTATGTCTTATCCAACAATTCAGGGACCTATTTCCCTTAGAATTAGATTGGTGGCGACTCACAAGCCCATTGTAATTTATCACTATTCCTTATCAGATTTATCCTAATTAGGAATGGAGGTTAAAATTCAGGTACTCACAATACACACATGAATAAGTCTCTAACTGTGCAAGATAAAATCAGTCTAATTTTGTAGAGCCCCGGACTTTTTAATGCTTAATGCATGGCAGTTTCGTAGCCAATTTGCCTTGAATATAGTACAATTAATAACTAAGGAAGAAATTGAAAATTCCGAAATGTCAGAAATGTTCCTTTTCGAAGTATGAACATAACGCAAGTTGAATCGTCAAAATCCGACGAAACGAGTCAAAAGATATGGCCAAAACAGTTTGGATCTGCAGACCACCGATCGCTTGGTCCATTGTAGCGATCGATCGGTCCACAACCGATCGATCGGAGGCTATCGACTGGTGCACTTTTTTGTATGGGGAAATTTTCCAGAGAGCATGTTTTTGACCGGTTGCTTGGTCAAGAACACCGATCGCTCGGTAGACAACTAATCGATCGGTCATAACCACCGATCGCTTGGTTTTCGCGTTTTTTGCAGAATTTTCATTAAGGGTGTTTTCGTATTTTGGGCGTTTCACTCATGCCTTAAAGGCCTTGCCCGAGCATTGAGGGTTCATAAACCCTCAGTAGAGTATTTTGAAAGATAGAGAAAGAGGAGAAAGAGATTCTAAACCTAGGGTTTGCTTTTGAGAAGAAATCAAAGGGTTTGAAGACCCTAGATCACTTCAAGCTCGTGTCTCTTCAAGCTCAAGGTTCAAGCTCGTGAGGACTACGCTCTCCAAACTAGGGCAGCAACTCACGCACGTTTTGCAAGGGGTTTCTTCCTCATTTGTCAAGGTCGGTACCTTGTGCTACCCTCTTAGTTATAGTGTTCTCTTTTCTTTCCCTATTCTTTGTTTTCCCTCATCTATAAATGTGCTATGAGTTGGGATGTGTGAATGGTGTGAATGGAGGTGGATGTTGGCGATTAAATGCCGTGTGGAATGATGTGATGAATGAAATGGGGAGGGCATTGTATCCATAATAAACGTACATGTATGAGGTGAGCATCAACCCACCTAGAAAAGCATGATGTAGGTTTAATAAATAAAGAACACACCCCATGTTTGATGAAATGTCAAGTTGAACGAAATGAATTATAAATTAAGAAATGCATGTTTAATTAATTATTAGAACTTGCTAGGGCCTATGGTAGTGTGCCTTCTTGTTTTCCCTAAATTGCATGAATATTAACTTGCTCAAATTATCGATGTTATATGTATTGTGAATTACCCAAATGTCATGTTTAATTCTAAACGCAAGTATGTACACGATCTCACGAGCACGGTATGCATGATATGGTTTACCGGCATTTTCAAGAACGAGATTTAGAGGTGGGACATATCTTACGATATGTTTTACCTCGCTTTTGACAAGGACAAGACAATCATACATTATCATAAAGAAGGGTTTCCCTTCCCTCGCAAGTGCACTTAGGAAGAAGGGTCTCCCTTCCCTCACAAGTAGTTTATTTTCCGAGCAAGCAAGATACATGGCATGGCAAGCATGAGCATTTAGGAAGAAGGGTCTCCCTTCCCTCACAAGTAGTTTATTTTCCCAGCAAGCATGATACATGGCATGACAAGCATGATGCATTTAGGAAGAAGGGTTTCCCTTCCCTCACAAGTAGTTTATTTTCTAAGCGAGCATGACATGGCATGACACGCATAACACGACATGATACGACAAGGTAGACAAGACAAGTTTTCAAACACGAAAGGGGCGATTTGAGTCAAGTCAAGTGCACGATGTTTTCAAGGGTTTTATCGGCTTTTACGAAATGTAAGCATGAATATAAACTGCTTTACTTTCCTGTTATGATCGGAATTGTTTCCTGCTTTACATATATATAACATTGTTGTTGTACTATGACTGTTGGTTAGCATTTGGTACACGCTGAGTATTCCATGCTCAGCTGTACGTTAATGTCGGCAGGTTCTGAGGAAGCTACTGCTCCATTTGATGTCTGTGCTTCTGGCCCATGGGTGGAGGAGGAGTACGTTGAGGAGCCTGTGGAGGAACCTCCGGTCGAGGGTTATTATTAGGTGGTGGTAGATTCTGAGTGGATAGCTGTGGGTGAGCTTGAGAGTTAGATTCATGTATTTTGACGGGCCTGTCTGCACCTTCTTTTGTGTATTTTCTTTGTGTATAAACTTGGATCATATATATGTATATACACATAGAGGTTTTTTTTGGTTAAGTTTTCCGTTGTGCTTTATAGTTTATGTTTCCGCTATATTGTCCTCTATTGTATATGCTCCAGGTCTTTTGCAGATTATTTTGGTAAAGCAAGTCATGCAAGTCATGATGGGTCGTCCAAGATTCACTCTAACTCCTAGGGTGAGTTTTGGGTCGCGACAAATTTTCAGTCTAACCAAGAGACTATGAAGGTGATATATCCTCAATCAGCAACAAACTCATGTTCAACCCTGGACAAGTATAGAAATAAGGATCACACAAGGAATGAAGATCATGCAAGTTAAGCAAGGGCAACATGACAAAACTAGTTTTAGAATTTATAGTTGTTCAATGTTTTTTGAATTTTTCAAAATAAAGAAAACAGAAAAACAAACCAAAACAGATAACAAAAAAAAACTATTAGTATACATAAGCAGCATATCACTAGGACAAGATATAAAAAACAAAGCACACCCTAGGCTATGACAGGTAGGGGCTAAGTGAAGCCCTTCAGGTCTTCCTTTCTCACCCAAATGGTTTTGGAAGTTTCATTGACCCTTTGGTCTCTAACCGTTTCAGTTGAGGTAGGTATGACCTTTTGCCTCTTCCTCCTATTTCAAGATTGAGTCCTAGAATTATGGCGGGCATATTGGTTCTTCCCGTTTCCTCATTTATATCTAGCATAAGGAGTGTCCCGACCATGCTACTGTTTAGAGTTATTATATGTCGCACCCCAAAATCCCCCTAGGAGTTAGGTGAGACTATAATTAACCTGACAAACCATCATGTAATGAACAAGGCATAACACAACATAATGGAGACATGAACAAAGTGCGGAAGCTAAACAATGCGGAAGCGTAAGCCAACTTTTTATTTTTCTATATACTATATCAGTATTCTAAAATAATACAAAACATATCGAGTAAAGGTGGACACGCCCACCTATCAAAATACAAAAGCATAATTATCACTCTCTCTCTCTCTCAGTACTCATCCGGGAAGGGCCAACTATCTAGGTTCCTCGCCTCCACTTGAGGTTCTACTCCCAGCTCCACATATGGTTCCTCCTCACCATAGTTCTCCTCTATCCAAGGACCCTGATCACAGATATCAAAAGGGACCCGTGTACCTACCGACATAAAATGTACGGCTGAGTATGAAATACTCAGCGAGTACAAGCTCCTAGCTAATAATAGTAATAACAAGCAAAATATCATATGCAAGTGCTTAAAAGAATACAGTTCATAATCATTCTTAAAATCCAACATACAAAATCATTCGTCAAATCATATTTCTCGTGGAACACATAAAAATATATGCGAGTCATATGAGTTCTTGTGAGTTCTTGTGAACTTTGTGAGATTTCCTTGTGAGATTTTCTTGTGAGCAAGAAGTTAGCACCTGCACAACCCTGTGCTACCAACCTCCTTGACAATCTACTTAACTTGTGAGAACTTCTTGTGAGCAAGAGATTAGCTCCCGCACAACCTTGGGCTACCAATCTCCTTGACAATCCAATAACTTGGGAGCAAGTACTTGAAATTCTTTACGAGTTCCTCTTATTCATTTCAATTCTTTAGTGCTTATGAGAAAACTTCAATTCATGCATACATGTGTGCTTGGGTGTGGCAATTCGTGGCAATCATATTAACATGGATGATTCAAGGGACAACATATAGTATTTCAATTCTTTTCATAATCCTGAGAGAATTTAAGAAACCTATCAAGCATATTAACACAATTTACCATTTGGGGAAAACTTGATAAATCATGCTCTCATAGTCTTAGTTAATTTCATTAAATCCTCATTCGCGCATTTCATCAAACACTTGACATGCAACATCTTTATAACATTTCGTTCATGTTTTTAAGTTCAACATTTCATCAAACACCACATGTGCATTCTTTATGCGTCCAATGCCCTTCCCTATTTTCCATCACATCACAACATCCACATCCTACATGGCATCCAATCGCCTCCACTATCCATCCATTCCACACATTCATTCCATTTACTTTTTAGTCTTAACATTTTTAGGAACTTAGTAGATTTCTAGGAAAAAGGAGTACACAATAACATTTCACAATCATTTTCAAGGAGAAATCTAGGTTATTACTAGCCAACTAGGAGGGTGTACTAACCTTGAGAATCAACTCTTTGATCTTGAAAAGACCCTTGAGTAGAAAACCCACACTTGATAGAGAAGGATCCAATCTTGAGGATGAAGGTCCTTGCTTGAAAGGATCCAAGCCTTGAGCTCCACTTGATCTCAATCCAATCTCTCTTTGGGAATCCCCAAATCCTCTCCCTTCCCTTCTCCAACCCTCTTAGGTTTAGGTTAACTCTAAAAATCCCCAAATGGCTTGCTATTTATAGGCCCAAGGGTTAAAACCCTTGATTTTGCATCTTTAAAAACAACAGAGTTACGTGATGACGATGGATCATCAGGCTTGGGACGATCAATCGTCTACACTCCAATAAACTATCCAAATTTCTGGGTTTCGGGCGATCGATCATCAGGTTTGGGACGACCGATCGTCCAAATTCCAGTGAGTTGCCCATGTTTCTAGGTTCATGACAATCGATCATTAGGCTGAGACGATCGATTGCTAGTGAACCCGAAAGATTGCCCTGTTTTTTTGCAAACGACGATCGATCGTCGCTATGTTGCAATCGATCGTCGATCCCAGTTTTCTCCTTTTTCACCTACAGACCCCTTTGGGTGCTTCCAAACTTATTTTTATCCTTTTTAGGGTACTAACCCCTTGATATCCAACACCTAGTTAATTACTTAACCCTTTTTTTTTTCATGATTTCCCAAATTTAATTACATGGGAGGCCTTTTGGCCAAGGCACTATTCACAACGACGTGCCAAAAGTTCTGGGGTTCTATATTATAGATATTCAATATATCATCATTTAACTTCCTAGACATATCCACAAGGATATCAACTCTCATTTGAAGATTCTCATTCAAATTATGTTGGTTCCTAGAACCATGATTGAGCATTATTCGAAGTTCAGGATATCGAGGCCTAATATGACCCTTCTCTCCATATTTATGACATGTTGGAATGAATTTCTGAGTAGATGGGTCTTTCCTATTTTCAGGAGGGTCCCTTTTAGCACCAGGCTCAGTGTTCGAGGTAGAAGGAGTTCCCTTCTCATCTCAATATCTCTGATCTTGCTCAAGATCAACCAACTTGATTTCAAGACTTGTCTTTTGATCAAGACAATCATGCAAATTAGATTCAAGAAGTTGATGAAAGTATGACTCTTTTTAATTTTATAAAAACAGTTCTTGGGGAGCATACATCGAATCCCAAGATCTGACTAAGATTCTAATTGATTTTATTCAATGAGGGATAAAACAAGAATTACCTTTGTGACTTTGAAATTGTTAAGTCAAATCCACGATAGAATAAAGCTTGCAAAACTTCACAAGTGTAAAGTCTCATTCGTGATCCACACGAACCTTCTTTTTTCCTTTAAAGCTTTCTCTAATGGAAACTAATGGCCCTTCCAATTCAAGCTCTATGATCTTTTGTTATTTTCTTGAATCTCAAGATCCTTTATTGATTTAACAAGATTGGTTCTGCTTTTGCTCAAGAGAAAAACTAGAACCAAGAGTAAAAGAAAATGATGACCGTACACTTTTCCAAAGAGAAGAGAGAGTGGGGCGTGAACTAGAGGAGAGGGAGAGAGTAAAAACCGTGGGATAGGAGTGTGTCCCAAGGGGTGGGTGTCCACCTCTATATATAGGCAAGCTTGGATTGCTTTGCTTGCAATCCAAGACTCTCTCATCCTTATCCTAATCCAATTAGAATTCCTCAAAAGATTCCTTTTTTGATTACTCCTAATTAATTAGGATTAATTTTTAAAAGAAACTAACCTTATCCATTACTACTTTTAAGTGTTGGAAATGTGAAAAACAGGCAAAAACCTCGAAGAACCGATCGACTGGTTTCGTGACCGATTGATCTGTCCCCCATCGATCGGCCGGTGCCTATGACCGATCGATTAGTGAGGATAAATTTTGTATGGTGTTTTTAGATAGAGAGTAGTTTTTCAACTGATCGACTGATCCTCATGACCAATCGATCGGTGGTGCCTTTTTTGCCTTGTAGCCGACCTCTTAGGATATTTTTGGGGTGCAAGGGTCTTTGGCCTCATCCTTAGTGCCTATATAAGGCCAAATTCTTGGCCTAGGGTTCTTAGGAAGAAATTTTTTGGAAGAAAGTTAAAGAGAAAGAAGAAGAGGAAGGAGAAGAAGTAAGAGAGGTTTGGGAAGTTGATCTTGAGTGGATTTCTCAACTAAAAGGGTGTTCTTTCTCAGTTCTTGGAGTATTCTCAAGCTTGGATCTTGCTTTCAAGGATTCTTTTTCAATTTTTATGTTCTTCTAAAGGTAACTACACTTTACTAACTAGCTTAACATAAACCTTATTGATGATGTGTAGATACACTCAACAACCTATGTGAACACGGATTCCGGTCCGCCCATGGTCAGGCTAAATTTGAGTTTAAGATTAGGAGTCGTCATTTATTTATTTAGGAGGGATAAGTCCTCGGGTTATGGATAAAGTCTTGGTCTACTTCAGAAATCTAGGTAAGAGGTTTGGTTAAGTCCAATGAAGGTGTTAGGCACCCCGTGACTTCCATTTTACAATAGTTCCTACTTCCTAGGTTTAAGCCAATTAAAATCAAATTATTTGTTCAAATTCATTAATTTTAGTTTATGCTAATCTAAGAAAGGAAAAATTAACTAGGGTCGAACCCGGGTAGGGTTGCCTACATACTCACATAGGGGTGAGATCAGACCGAGCGTAGTTCTGGCATATGAGCCCGTGCCAAGGCTAAGGGGGGGTGTGTGTGTGTGCACCAAGGATGACTTAGGATCTAACCTAGAGGCTAGGGTATGATTGACCAAGTTGGTCAAGTGTTTGGTTTAGTTGAGTTGGGTCCGGTTGGCCAAGAGGTGAGCTTGGAGGCTTGGGATTGGGCCCGGTAGGCCAAGGTTGGATTTAACCAAGGTTAGAATTGTTAACCATAATTAAAGGTGATAAGATTAGGCCTGGTAGGCCAAGGTTGGGCCCGGTAGGTCAAGGGTGAGCCCGGTAGGCTAAGGGATTAGGTCCAGTAGACCAAGAGGTTTTAACCAATAGTTAGGGTTGCTAACCGAGGTTAAGAAGGGAGTTAACCATGGTTAGGACTGCTAACCATGGTAAAAAGGTCAAAAGTCTATATTTTTGTCTCTTTATATTTTTTGCATGTTTTTGGTATTTTTCCAGATTTTTCTAAGGGTTAATTACTTTAACCATGGTTAAAGCTAACCGAATAGAGTTAACCCCAGTTACAGGTAGTGGTCTGGTCAGGGTGGGCCCTGTGTAAAGCCCAAAATAGCAGAATAATAAGAATGACGATAAACTATTTACTGCCATTCCATAACATTTACTGTTAGGAATGATGGTAAATAGTCTACCGCCATTATAAACATTTTTTAGTGAACTTTGTTGGTCTAAGGTATAGGTTAAGGGTGAACCCAAAGGGTTAAGGACCCTCAAGGCTGGTCAGGGGACTCCCCATAAAGTCTTGGGCCTTTGGTGGGCCTTGGATTTGGTCTGAAGTGGGCTCAAGATGGGCCTGAAGTTACTGTAAAATGAAACTCAGAATGGCGGTAGAATAACTACCGCCACCCTGGACAGTTTCCTTGTTTTGGTGTTTTAACCATGGTTAAGTAAAAGAGGTGAACCTGGAAGGACCAGGTTAAGTCGATGGAGGTCTCTGGGATCCATTTTAGGCCCTGGAACCGACCAATGCTTAAATAGGTGGGGTCCTAGGGGCTGCAAAGGAGGACACCAGGAATGGTGGTATTGTGTTTACTGTCATTCCTGGATTTTTCCAGAAAATGGCTTATACCCTTCGGGGCTGCACTGCAAGGGTTCCAGGAGATCCCTCATGCATTGAGGGACCCCCAGAAAGGTTTGAGGTTGCGAGGGAGGTGCTTATGCCCGTGAGGGGTTCCCCACACCTATAAAGAAAGCGGGGGTGAGCCTCTGCTCTGGGTTCATGCAACAACAGAAATAAAAAGTCCCCTGGAAGGACCAAGGGCTCACAATGCTGATAATAGAAATGGGGAGGGGCAGAGCTATACCCTCCTGACTGGTACAGACGAAGGTAGTGGTGTTTGGTGGTGGTGCCTGGCGGTGGTGTTGTACGGCGGAGGAGGGAGTTGGGGTGGTCCCTGAGAACTCCTGGGGCTGTTGGGTGACAGAATTTCAACAGGGGGGCTTTTGGCATGGGAGATGAAGGTTGTGGGGGTGTTGGATTTTATAGGCTAAGGGTTGGGGACACGCATGGCAATAATACAAAGGTGGGTGGAGGTGCAAGAGAGGAGAGGGGCTGCCCAGACACATGCCTGGTGCGCAGGGGGAGCAGGTGGTTGCTGAAAACACGAAACATAGAAAATGGCGATAGAATAATTACTGCCATTCTCCAACTATGCTGAAATGAGAATGGCGGTAGAACATCTACCGCCATTCCTGGTTTTTAACCAGAAGGGGCCTGGCCCAACAATGCACATGGTACAGGGGTTTTAAATTTGAATTTTAGGCCCCCTAGGCCCAAACCGAGGGTTTAGGCCCTAAGGGCCTTGGACTTGGGTTTAAGCCCTAAGGGTTTGGCTGGGTCTTTTTGAGCCTAGGTCTTGACTAGGGCATACTAGGGTTAGGTTCTAGGGTTGACTAGGGTTCGGTCCTAGGTTTAACTAAGGTTGGACTTAGAGTTGACTAGGGTTTCGACTTAGGATTTACCTAGGGTTTGTCTCAGGTTGACTAGGGTTAGTCTTAGGGTTTGACCTAGGGTTAACTAGGTTTAGTCCTAGGGTTTAGCCTAGGGTTTGATCTAGGGTTGGACCTAGGGTTAAAGGGGATTTGGCTGGGGATAACCATGGTTAAAGAACTTAACCATTGCTAAGGCAGAGGTGTAAAAATTAGGTGCTTACAACCTACTTTGTGATATTCTCTCAAGCAAAACCATATTGTTATTGAGTTGTTCTTGAATGGAATGAATTGATGAATTTGGATGGTTTGTAATCTATCACTATTTTGAAATCTCTATACATATGCTTTGATGTTCTAAGTTTCTAAGTATAGTATCATGTTCACACCACAAGCACTTTATGCACTCTATTATTTCTAAGTACTCTAAGGCTTACATATCTCGCATGAATTCATGGTTTCTCATAAGTGCGGTTTATCGAAGCATTCATAAGGATTTTCTAAGAACTCATAAGCTACCAAGCTCCTAAGCATTGATAAAAACAAACATCGGGTTGGTCAAGGATATGGTATATCCAAGGATATGTCAAATCCAGCTCAAAGTAATCTCATAAGAATTGGATAAAGCCAATGGGAAGATTGGTCAAGGATCTTGGCAACTCACTTCTATGTATTCGATGAAGGGTATTTATATACCCGGCTCTAAGTATTTTCACAGGTGCTAAAGTTTGGCTCTAAGATATGCTTATAAGAATCTCACAAGCTCATACAATCTCATAAGTGAATCTCACAAGCTCATAAGTGCTCTAAGTTTTTACGGCTCATAAGAACTTCAAGAACTTTAAGAACTCTAAGGAACTCAAAGAACTCATAAGACTTGACTCTCATATGCTCATAAGACTATACGGTTTTGGATTTCATAAGAAACTCATAAGGAAATGGTTTTGGAACTAGTACGGGTTTTTCACAGATTTCTATGCTCTATAGCTCTATATCTTTGCATGCTCCATGATATTATCTCATTGTTAGCTAGTAGTTTGTAGACACTGAGTATTCCATACTCAGTTGTACATTTTATGTCGGCAGGTGCACGTGTTCTCTTCGACATCTGTGCTTCGGAGTCTTGGATAAAGGAAGAGTACTACGAGCCAGAGCCTACCATGGATCATCATCAGGATGATGGAACTCTAGATAGGGGGTCCTATCTAGCTTATTGCTGAGAGAGAGAGGGAGAGTATACTTATATTTTGATAGTATTGAGAATGGGACTTGTCCACTTTATACTTCATATTTTGCTATGTTTTGTTGGTTCAGACTTGAACCTAATGATAGGAGTGTTTTACAATAAAGTGCTTCCGCTTTGTTTCTACTATATGTTATAACTTATGTGCTCTGATAGGGTGGTATGTATGCCTTATGTGTCATACGTGATGCTATGACACAACAATCACGAGCTAAAGTATCCCTAACTCCTAGGGGGTATTTTGGGTCATGACAGACTTCGTATCAGAGCCTAGGCATTAGTTTCCCTTGGGCTAATTCATCTTTTAAGCGGAAGCATGTTCTCAGAGTTAAACTTAGAACTCGGATGAACTTCTTAACTTAAGTTTGATACCATGACATAATGGGTATCAAGCAAGTCCTTAGGTCAATCTTGGAAGTTTAGATTCCAAGTATAGACTAGTCATCTAGTCTTATCACGGTTAACTCATTAACCAAGTTGAGAACTTAACATTGCTAGGATTTCCTTAGTATGCTTATACTATTATGTGTATACTCCGATGTATACGATGCTTATATAAAGCACTAAATGCTCATTGAACTACGGTATTCAAGAGCTTGACATTTCGCTATTGTCCTCAAGATTGTTATGATGAGGCGTGGCGCTCAAGATAGAGGTTATCAGACCAGAAGGTCTGAAGGTGAGGAACAGCCTGACTTTATGCACCTTCTCAGGTCAATGGCCGAGGTGGTGACTCTTTTAACAGCTAGGCAGAATGCTCTACTGCGGCTGCACCCCCACCTCCTCCGGTACATCACACCGTGGGACTAGAGGCTTTCCGAAGACTACAACCTCCTACTTTTATAGGACACTCGATCCCATGGCTGTAGAAGCATGAATTATGCAGCTAGAGAAGACATTTTGAGTACTTCGCTGCACCGATGAGCAGCGTGTTGAGTGAACTTCCTTCGTAATGGAAGGCGAAGCCGAACATTGGTGGAGAGTTGCCCTGAGGCAAAGGGATGTAGCTAAGGTAGGGGTACCCTGGAAATGGGGGGAGTTCTTAGATGTTTTCTACGAGCAGTACTTCCCCAGGTTTGAAGGAGCAGAAGGTAAGAGAGTTTGTACTTCTTGAGCAGGGAGAGACGAGTGTGGCCAAGTATGAGGCTAAGTTCATCGGGTTATCGAGCTTTGCTCCACATCAGATCACTACTGAGAGTATATGAGTCAGAAAGTTTGAGGATGGGTTGCGGTCCTTTATTCGTGATCGGGTTTCCATGTTCCAAGTAGAGACATGGAAAGAAATTGTGGGAAAGGTAAAGATTGCCGAAAGGAATTCCGAGGAATTTCTCAGGAGGAGAGATGGTAGCCTGGGAAGAGGCATGTTTCGAGGATAGTCCAGTGGCTCAGCACCGCCTAAGAAAAGGGTCAGGACTGCTCCATATCAGACTTCTCAGCCTAGGTAGGCTTAGAGCCCTCCTTTTGCCCCACAGGCACCTCGCCCTACTGCTCCACAAACTACTAGATATGCGCCGCCCATATCCTCAACATCGTTAGCATTTGAGGAGTGCACTGTTTGTGGTAAGAGGCACAAGGCCGGGGAGTGTTGTAGACTTTCTGGGGGTTGTTTCCACTGTGGTGATCATTGATTGCCCACGAAGGCAGTTACTGGCCAGGTCGCAGGGAGTTAGACCTCCAGTTAGGCAGACGTCACAACAGGGGTCTTCACAGGCTTCCAGACCTCCACAGCCTACCCAGCAACCTCGTAGGACAAACCAGTGTCAGGTTTTTGCCATGACAGAGCATGATGCACATGCATCAGATGATGTTGTGCAAGGTATGCTCAAGTCAAAGTTGTTCCAGTTATGAAATTTTGATGTTATATATTTATGCTATGATTGCCTATGAGTACAACACGTTACCTATAAAATATGTGTATCTTGTGAAATTTATTGACGTAAGTTAGTTTAAATATTCAGGCACCTTGCTCATTAGCGAGTGCTTAGCTCGTGTGTTGATTGAGACTGAATCAACGCATTCTTTTATCTCGCCTAGCTTTGCCAAAGGCCTTGCCTCAGAGCTAGTTGATTACCCCAAGAGTTATCCATTTCAACTCCGCTCGGCAAGTAGGTTGATGCAAACAAAGTGTATCGGGGTTATGTTGTACAAGTTGGTCAGCATGAGTTGCCAGTCGATATGATCATTCTTAAGTACCAAGACTTTTTTTTTGGGGAAAGGAAAGCCGGGGTTAGGCAGACCCCAACCAGAATATAATAAAACAACACCAATTACATGCGCATGTATCTACTTCTCCGCATATCCGCTTGAACAACACGGTTAAGGGTAGGGGAGAACATAGATGGTTCTAGAACAAGGGTAGAACTATGGCTGAGCTTGGAAAGCCAGTCTGCAGCCCTATTACATTCACGGGGAACATGGCAAATCTCAAAAAAATCAAGTGAGTTTGTCATCTGATCAATAGCCGTCAACGTGGACAGCTCCTTCCATGGCCATTCGCACTCATGGTTAATACAAAGCACAGCCCAAGAAGAGTCGGACTGAACTTGAATGCTCCTATATCCCCTCTCAGTAGCCAGTTGAAGCCCACTCTTTATAGCCCATAGTTCATTCCCAATAACAGAGCTACCCTCACGGCGCCCGGCAATGGCGAACAACGGATTCCCTTCATGATCACGCAAAATACTTCCAAAATCGCCCCTATGTGGACTGAGAGAGCCATCAGTATTTAAGGCGAAAATGTTCCTTTTAGGGGGATCCCAGGATACCCACCTAGTAGGGGGGTCCTTCCACCAAATAGATAGGTTCCAAGCAGTGGCAATATTACAATTCGATCTCGATGTAGCCAGAGGGACCGGATGCTGGTTGAAAACCACAAAAACATCATTAAATATAGCTTGGAATAAGTGCGCCGGATTAGAAGCTCAATTGGAAAAAAGACGCCTATTGCGTTCCTTCCAGACGTGGTACGTGAAAGCACAAAATGAAGCCCGCCTAATCGAGTTCTGAAAAGTATCATGATTGGTTTTCCTAGAAAACCAGTTAATAGCAAATTTCCATCTATGAAAAACTCTTGGCTTCAAAAGAAGTCGCTGGAGAAGCATAGACCAGACCTGAGAAGAAAACACACACGTAGCAAAAAGGTGGTCATGACTCTCCACGCACCCATCACATAGCAGGCAAGGCCCCCTGTCAATGATTTCCCAATCGACGAGCTTGTCCCGAGTTCTCAGAGCTTCTCTAACTGCCATCCATGAAATAAAAGAGTGTCTTGGAATATTTGTTTTACACCAAATCAGTTTATGCCACCGGACAGTATACTTGCTACTTCGTAATGTCTCCCATGCAGACTTGAGAGAGAAGCGGCCATTTGGAGAAGGTGTCCATACAATACGGTCTTCCATATAGTGTGGAAGGGTATCAAGAAGGGGAATCTCTTCCCATATTTCAGATAAGTGAGGATTTGACGGGAGCTCTAAGTGCCAAGTGCCATCTTGGCGAAGCTTGGAAACCGAGTCCAGACGAACCAAGCCATTCATAGGGAGTGTAGTAGGCCAAGGCTGGTTCAAGAGCACCCCCCTTTCCATCCACCGATTAAGCCACACTTTAGTCCTATGCCCCAAACCAATAATATGAAGAACTTGAGATTCAGCCGAACGCCGTACCTTAAGGATACTTCTCAGGCACCATGACATGGAAGTGGGCTTTTTCATAGTCCAAATAGAATCATGTTTAAGATAGCGCTTGTAGAACCAATCGGTCCAGATGGAATTCCCTTTTGCAGCCAGATCCCATATGCGATGAGTTAAGGCACTTTTGTTCCAGTCCTCTACAGAACGAATCCCCAATCCGCCTTCAAATTGAGGAGAACAGATACTATTCCAGCCCACCTTGTGAGATCGTTGAGCAGTGTCCCTACCAGACCAAAGGAAACGAGCTAGAATACTTTCAATGCGATTCATAACAGCTCTTGGCAGGTAGAAAACGCTACACCAGAACAGGTGGAAGGTGCTTAGGACACTTTTAATCAATTGGAGGCGACCCGCATAAGATAACATCCGATTTTTCCAAGAGGCCGTACGGTTTAGGATTCTCTCGAGGAGGGGTATACAATCAGAAGCACGAAGTCGAGATGTTGTAAGTGGGAGACCCAAGTATTTGATAGGCAGGGTGCCACCCACAACACCTGTAAGGCTAGTTACTCTTCTTTGAATTCTAGTTGGGACATTTGCAAAGAAAATCTGAGATTTACTCACATTGATGTTTAGCCCAGACATTTTGAACCAATCAAGCACCTTCATAATGGCTCTAATAGAACGATATGAGCCCGCTGAGAATAGCATGATGTCGTCTGCAAAATAGAGATGGGTGATCAAAGGCTCCACACAGTGGGGGTGAGGAATAATGGTGCCACGCACAGCCTCAAGATTCAACTTGTGGGATAGCACTTGCATGACTAATATGAAGAGGTATGGGGAAATAGGATCCCCTTGGCGAAGGCCACGACTGCTTTGGAAGTAACCATACCTTCCCCCATTCAAGGAGATGGAGAATCAAGCACCAGTGATGCAGGCCATGATCCATGAAATGAATTTACGAGGGAATTGAGCTTTCTGTAATGTTGCATGAAGAAATTCCCAGCTAACCGAATCGTAAGCTTTTCGGATATCCACACGAATGGTGGCTCGAGGGCGTCCCTTGTTTAGGTGGTAATTATGAATTAATTCTTGACATAGCAAAATATTGTCAAATATATTCTGCCCTTTTATAAAAGCTGCTTGATTTCCGCCGACCAGCTTAGGCAAAATGCTTTGGATCCTAAGAACCAGGAGCTTAGAAATGAAGCGATACACCACGTTACAAACTAATATGGGCCGAAATTCCGCGAAGGATTGAGGTCTCTCACTTTTAGGAATAAGGGATATCAGAGTAGCATTCACCTCTCCAAGCAATTTCTCACTGTTAAAGAAACTACTGATCGCCCGAACCAGATCAGTCTCCACCAAATCCCAACAGACTTGAAAGAAAAGCGCAGTGAACCCATCAAGTCCAAATGCCTTATTACCATCAGATTGAAATACCACCCTTTTAATATACTCAGAAGAGAAAGGGGCCGTGAGAGCCTGGAGCTCATGCTGATTAAGATGGGACCCGAAACAATCCTCTTCAATCATTGTTGGAGGGCAATTCACCCGACTTAGCAAGGTGGAGAAGAAGTTTACAGCAATAGTGGGAATTTGGTTAGTATCCGACACCAAGACGCCATCTTGGTTTAAAATGGAATCAATGCGGTTGATGTGCCTTCGAGAAGCAATGGCCTGATGGAAGAATTCATTAATTTTGTCACCCAAATTCAGCCATTTCACCCGGGATTTCTGCTGCAACTCAGCTTCCTCAATAGCTAAGACTCTTGTAAGTGATATCCGGGTCAGACGAAGCTCCTCATGCAGGTTCGCATTATCACCATTATTAATTATGAGGGCTTCAAGTTGATCCATCTGAGTTCGAAGCCTGGTAACCTCAATAGAAACCTGACCAAAAGTATCTTTGCTCCATTGTTTCAAGGCTAACTTGGTTTGCTTTAGTTTCTGAGTTAGTCTGAACATCGGCGTACCACTATGACGAGTGTTCCAAGCATGAGCAACCACCTCCTGAAAGGACGGGTGTTTAGTCCAATAGTTAAAAAACTTAAAGTGTCTTATCTTCCGCGGAGATGGATTTCCCATACTCATAAGAATCTGATGATGGTCTGATGTGCATCCGCTGGAAAAGAAAGCTTCAGAGTTAGGGAATAGCTGAATCCATTCAATATTGATAAGGCAGCGGTCCAGCTTGCAAACAATTCTAGAGGCTCCAATTTTTTGGTTACTCCAAGTGAACGAAGACCCTTTCCATTTCAAGTCGAACAGTCTAGCCCCTTGAATACTGTCGTTTGCACTCATTAACAAGCTTAGGGGAATAGTAGAGCCACCCCTTTTCTCAGAATTAGCCAAGGCTGTGTTGAAGTCCCCAAGCACCATCCAGGGAAGGTTATGATTATGGGCAATGGCTAGCAACTCTCTCCATAAGTCTTCTCTTTCTACACGAACATTAGATCCATAGACCACTGATACAATGGCATCAGAGGTCCAATCCCTACAAGAGACGGTAACATGGATCGCTTGTTTCGATATGCTCAAAGGCTGAACATTTAGCTCTAGACTATCCCAAAGTAACCAAATACGGCCATTAGTCGCATGAGAATAGTTATCAATTCTTTGCCAATGTCTGGTACACTTACTCATGATACGATCAGCATTCACTTCTTGCACCTTCGTTTCTACTAGGCTGACAAGGTGAAGCTTATTAGCTTTAACAAAATCTCTCACATCCCTTTGGCGCACGCCATTGTTCAGACCCCTTACATTCCAACAGCCAAACATCAAGGAATAGGGACCGAAACCAAGGACGAGAATCAAGCAGGGTCTGGACATCCTGGCCGAGCCGTTTTACTTGGCTGATGAGCGAGGATGCGCTTGGCCCCAACTTACCTCCACTACTAGTCAATGAGCTCAGAGGGCTAGGGAACTTCTTGTGAGGTTTAGCCAAAACTGAGGCCTGCAATTCCTCTAAAGTCGAAATGGAGTTGGAAATGTTTAAAACATCGAATTTCTTTGGGCTGACTATGCTATGCATCTTGGTAAGCTCACGCTTCCTATGCTTAATACCAACAGTATAGTTGCCAGGGCTAACACTGGTGAGTAATGCATTTATGGGGCCAACTGCAACTTCGTCTAGAGGTTCCTCACTCCAATCCTCATTCCCTATACCATCAGTTTGAAGGGATTTGGTGGCATTTTCTATGGGGGGATCATTGTGGTTGTCAGCTTCGAAAGGCGACTCTTCTCTACAATCCTGAGTTGGCTGCGCGGATTGAGGAGAATCGACATCGGCCCCTCCTTGATGGGAAACCTCAGAAGAATCTTTCGGCAGGGCCACGATATCCCCCTCAACCACTGTATGCTTTGGATCCTCCGGACCTGCATTCTTGGCCTGCTTCTCTTTCCAAATGGACCGTGGAACTGACATACGAGATCGACTTCTACTTCGAGGCCGCCCCTTTCTAGTATACACCCCTTGGCCTATACTATCAGGGCATTTTCCATCGCTATGCCCGAACACCTTACACCTAGAGCATCTGGTTGGTTTCCAGTCATATTCCAATTGTAGTTTATAATCTTCTGTTCCATTCAACGTAAAGCAGATTTCAGATGGCAGATCTTCGAGGGCATTCACCTCTACAAACATTTTAGCATAGTTTAGTCTATTCCGCTCTAATGTTTGTTTGTCTAGACATATTGGCTTACCGAGCATACTTCCAATTGCGCTAAGATCTCCTTCATTCCACAAGAGGAGGGGGAGGTGATAAATTTTTACCCAAATGGGCATTGCCGAAAATTCAACCTTATCAAGTTTGAGCAACCTATTCCATTCCTTCAGAATCAAGAGAGACGAGCGAACCCTCCAAGGTCCTCCTTCCAAAATGCGGGTTTTATCTTCCTCATAATTCAGCTTGAAAATAAAGAATCCGGATTCCAAAGAGTACACTTCAAGACTGCCGCGGACATTCCAAATTCTCTCCACTGTTCGTTTTGTAACAAGGAATGGAGGTTTGGGTCCGATGAAAAATCCAACGAGGGTATTCTTCCACTCAGCTAAAGCTTGCTCAATCTCCGCTACCGATTTAGATAGCTGAAATTTTCCGTCGACCACCACCGGAGGTATGAATTCAAGCGATCCTCCTGAAGCCATAGATGTCGCAACATTGAAAAGTGAGGACCATCCAGCAGGGACGGACACATCCCCAGACATGGGGGCATTCCCACAGGCAAAAGAAGGCACATGACCATGCAACTGATCAATGGAAATATTACGGTGTGGAGAGTTGGATGGACCAGACCCAGATCCCTCTCCCATCCCAGATACAAAATGGGGCCCACAAAGGGGAGGAAAGCTATCTCCCGCAGGGTTTAGCAACGGCAAGCTATCCACACCGTAAGATTTTTGGTTGTCCAAAACGCCACCATTAATGCATGCACTAGAATCCAAATGCCCACCTATGTTAGTTGAGGTGGTCTTTGGACTATGAGGACCAAAAGAATGATGCTTAGCTGCCAACGCATCATAGTCAACTGCCAATCCATCAGAACCTGACTCAAGGAAAAAATGGGCAGCTTCCGTCTCGAGCACGGAAGAACTCTCATTGGAAGAGCGTCCACCCACCCTAGTATGCGAAGGTACGGCCATAGGACTGAAGCCGCCCCGAAAGGACTTAAGCGAGGCACGCCCACCAACCATGGTTACGGAACCACCACCCCCTTTAAGCTACCGGGAAACCACTAGCCACCATGGCCGGAGCGCAAAAACCACCCAATCCACCCGGACCTTTAAAGAGAAATTTCCAAGCACCAAGCCACTCCCCAAACGACTCGCTAACTTACTGATTTCAGCTAGAACCGAGCCAAGGGGAGAGAACCAGGAGGGAACTAGGGAACAAAAGAAACAGAACTAGGGGTCTGAAAAACCAAAGGAAAAACACGGCACGAAGGAGAGAACTCCGAGGGATACAGAGGAGAGACATCGCTCGCTTTGCAGCCCTTAGTCTCTCAAGTTTGGAGGTGCGAGACTCCTCAACCATTCCGGTTGTGAGTGATTTCTTGGACATGTTCCCGGAGGTTTTATCAGGATTGCCTCCGGATCGAGGGATAGAGTTCGCTATTGAGCTTACTCCAGGCACTGCTCTGATTTTAGGGCTCCATACAGGATGGCCCCTATTGTGCTTAAGGAGTTAAAGGAGCAATTGGAGGAATTACAGGGCCTTGGCTTCATCTGGTCGAGTGTTTCACTATGGGGAGCTCATGTGCTCTTCGTGAAAAAGAAGGATGAGTCGATGTGGATGTGTATTGACTATAGGTAGCTAAATAAGGTCACAATCAAGAATCGTTATCCATTGCTTCGGATAGAGGATTTATTTGACCAGTTAAAGGGAGCGAAGTTCTTTTTGAAAATTGATCTTAGATCTGGATACCATCAGTTGAAGATCAAGGCTGAAGATGTTCCCAAAACTGACTTCAGAACTTGGTATAGGCAGTACGAGTTCCTGGTCATGCCTTTTGGTCTGATGAATGTGCCGGTTGCTTTCATGGATTTGATGAACCGGGTGTTCATACCATCTCTTGATTGGTGGATGATATCCTAGTGCTCCAAGACACGGGATGATCATGATAAAGATCTCCGCTCACGATACAGACTCTTCGAGAGCATAGCCTATATGCTAAGTTGAGTAAGTGTGAGTTTTGGTTGGAGAAGGTGGCGTTCCTTGGCCACGTGGTATCTGCCGAGGGTATCTCAGTTGAATCCAGTGTAGTCAAAGCGTCAAGGCGATGCCCAGGCGATAGGGGGTTCACTAGGCGAGGCAATGCCTAGGCGTTGCTTAAGCGATGCCTAGGCACCAAAATTTATTTATTTTGTTTATATTATATAATGTTATATAAGAATTAAAGAGCGCCCACCTAGATCATAATCTAGGCAATAGGGGTCCTGGCTAGGCGAGGCGGTGGCCTAGGCGTTGCTTAGGCGACATTTTGACTACACTGGTTGAATCTGTGAAGATAGAGGTAGTAATGAACTGGGAGAGCCCGAAGAGTGTTACCGAGATTCGCAATTTTCTCAGCCTGATAGGGTACTACAAGAGGTCTGTGGAGGGGTTCTCTAGCTTAGCGGCTCCACTTACTTATCTTACGAAAAAGAATGCTAAGTTTACTTTGAGCGAGAAGTGTGAGGCAAGCTTCATGTAGATGAAGAAGAAACTTACTACGGCCCCTGTTTCCATCTTGGAGTGGTGGTTTCGTAGTCTATAGTGATGCCATCACTCATCGGGCTAGGTTGTGTTCTGATTCAGCGTGGGAAGGTCATTGCCTACGCTTCCCGACAGTTGAAAGACCACGAGAAGAACTATCCTATGCACGATCTAGAGCTTGCTGCAGTTATCTTTGCGTTAAAGATTTGGCATCACTACCTTTATGGGGAGCAGTTCGACGTGTTTATTGATCACAAGAGCTTGACGTATCTATTTTCCCAGAAGGAGCTGAATTTGAGGCAACATCTTTGGGTAGAGTTTCTGAAGGATTATGACTGCACTATCCAGTACCACCCAGGTAAGGCGAATGTGGTAGTAGATGCTCTGAGTAGGAAGTCTTCTAGACACTTGGCTCATATGATGGTGCACGAGTGGAAGATGTTGGAGGTAATGACGAACCTCGATACTAGCTTCAGCATTCCTACCTCTGGGCCAGTCATGACTAATCTTACGGTCAGGCCTTATATCCAGTTTCAGATTAAGGAGTTACAGAGTTCAGATGCAAAGTTGTTTGCTTACCAAGAGAAGTCAGTTCGCAGTGATAGTCAGGAATTTGCTTTGAATAGTGATGGTGCCATCACATTCAAAGGTAGGTTGTGTGTTCCCGTCGACGTAGAGTTGAGGAGTGAGATCTTGGACGAAGCCCATCGGTCTAAGTATACTGTGCATCCTGGGGTACGAAGATGTACCAGAACCTCAAAGGGCACTATTGGTGGCAGAACATGAAGAGGGAAGTGACAAAGTACGTGGCTCGTTGCTTGGTGTGTCAGCAGTTGTAGGCCGGGCATCAAAGGTCGGTAGGTCTTTTATTGTCGCGACCCAAAATACCCCCTAGGAGTTAAGGGTAAGTTGACTCGTGACCGCCGTACCATACCTCCAGTATGATACATAAGGCACACGTGGAAACCTGTCAGAGTACCTGAATATACATAACGGAAACGAAATACAATGCACAGCGGAAAATAAAATACTAAACATAGCGGAAGCAAAATGAATACTCCTATAGCTTGGCTCAAGTAAGAACCAACAAGTATACATGTGTGAGAAACCCAAAAGTGGAGTGGACAAACCCCACACTCACATAACAAAAGACACAAGTTCTAAGTCGGTCGATCAACAGAAATCGAAGTCACGACTCCTATCTAAAGCACCATCATCATGATAGTGATCCATGGAAGGCTCCGGGTCACGGTACTCTTCCTCGACCCAAGGTTCGTCGCCACACAAATCGAATGGAACCCGAGCACCTGCCGATCATAACAATATCGACTGAGCATGGAATACTCAGTGTATACAAACTAAGAACAATAAAGCGGTTAGGCATGGAGCATACAAGACATGGAGAATGAAATCCGAACAATCCTTAAAGCATGGAAACCGTGAAAACATATGTGAGATAATATTCGAAACCAAAACTGTAACCGTGTGAGTCAATCGATAATCATAGCCTTATGAGTTCTTGTGAGTTCATGGAGTTACTTAGAGTCATTATGATCCGTAGAGACATAGAGCATAGAGCAATACCGTAGAGCATTTCCATAGAGCATAACCTTAGAGATCTTAGAGCATTTCATTGTGATCCGTGGAGCTTGTGAGACGATCTTAGAGCATTATCATAGAGTTTTCTTGTGAGCATGGTATGATCCTTAGAGCTTGTGAAACGATCTTAGAGAAATCATAGAGTTACTTAGAATCATTCATTATTCGTCTTTTCGTGAAAAACCCTTGTTTGTACTTTTGAGAAATCCATGGAAAACATCGGTTTATGCGAGACATGCGAGCATATGCACTTAATAAGAGAAATCATCATATTTAAGCATAGAATCCCTTAGAGGTATTTTATCAAACACTTAGAGTGCATCATAATAGTAATCCTTCATCCAAGTATATAATCACACCTTTTCATACATAGAATCAATACATATAGATAGGGCATATATAAGAAGAATCATATCTAGTAACTAGTAGGATTGCAAGATTGTAGTAGAGTGTATCTACCTTAGAGAAATCAATGGGTTTGACTCCCAATGGCTGGAACAAGCAAGAACAGTGAGTTCTTGGTTGGAAATCACCAAGGGAAGTGGAAGAACCTTGATCTTCCACAAGCTTGATCAACAAGTAGTTCCTCTCCTTCTTCTCTCTCTCAAAATCTCCTAAGATAGGGCACAGAGGGTTTCTGAAACCCTAAGGCACGAACTCAGCCTATTTATAGGCAAGGGGTGGTGTTTAAAGTCTTAAACACCCTTAATGAAGAAAAACTGCGTATGACCGATCGATCGGTGCTATGGACCGAGCGATCGGAGGCTTACCGATCGATCGGTGTTATGACCGAGAGATCGGTCAAAAACACACTCTCTGGAATTTTTCCCCATACAAAAAAGTTAACCGTGCGATAGCCATCGAGCGATCGGTAGTGGACCGATCGATCGCAGGTAATGACCGAGCGATCGGTGCTCTGTTATGTCTGGACTGTTTTGACCATATCTTTTTACTCGCTCGTCGGATTTCGACGATTCAACTTGCGTTGGATCCGTCTTTCGAAAACGAACATTTCTGACGTTTTGGAATTTCCGATTTCTCCCTTATTTATTAATTAGACTACGAAAACTATGAAAACGGCCAATTAGCTATGAAGGTGCTATTTATTAAGGATGAAAAAGTTCGGGGTGCTACATTCTCCCCCCCTTACAAAAATTTCATCCCCGAAATTTGGACGATACACACATGCGTAAAACTATAGCAAAATACAAGGGAATGCCATGGCCTTAAACAAATAAATGGGGGTACTTTTCTCGTACTTCGGCTTCTCGCTCCCATGTAGCCTCTTCCTTGGAATGATGCTGCCACTTCAATAGGACTAAAGGGATAGTCTTGGTTCGCAACACTTGATCTCGACGATCCAGAATCTGAACTGGTTGCTCAACCAACGTAAGATCCTCTCGAATCTCAACAGGATCAAGAGCGATGACGTGAGACGGATCCGAAATGTATTTTCTAAGCATAGAGACGTGAAATACATTATGGACCGCTGCCATGTGAGGCGGTAGTGCTACCCTGTAAGCAACCTCACCAACCCTTGTGACGATCTCAAATGGTCCCACATACCTTGGACTGAGCTTCCCCTTCTTCCCGAATCGCATGATTCCCCGACTCGGCGAAATCTTCACAAGGACCCGATCTCCAACTCGGAACTCTAAATCTCTACGGCGTATATCCGCATAGCTCTTCTGCCTATCCTGAGCACTTTTCAATCGTTCTCGGATAATTTTGACCCTTTCTGCGGTCCGCTCTATCAACTCAGGACCAAGAATCTTCCTCTCACCAACTTCATCCCAGTATAGCGGTGATCGACAACTCCGACCATACAGAGCTTCAAAAGGTGCCATCTGAATGCTTGCCTGATAGCTATTGTTGTAGGCAAACTCAACCAACGGCAACTGTTCCTCCCAACTACCCTGAAAATCCAGCATACAAGCTCGGAGCATATCCTCCACTACCTGATTCACCCTCTCCGTTTGTCCATCGGTCTGAGGATGGAAGGCGGTACTGAATTCTAAACGAGAACCCATAGCATCCTGGAAAGTTTTCCAAAACCTGGAAGTAAACCGAGGATCTCGATCAGACACGATAGAAACTGGCACACCGTGCAGTCGAACCACCTCCTTAACATATAGGGCTACCAGCTGATTTGCATTGAAAGTAGTTCGGTACGGAATAAAATGTGCAGACTTAGTCAACCTGTCCACAATCACCCAAATAGCATCAGAGCCCTTCGCCGTTCGCGGCAAACCCACAATGAAATCCATCGAGATGTTCTCCCATTTCCACTCCGGAATAGGAAGAGACTGCAAAAGACCTGCCGGCCTTTGATGCTCGGCTTTTACCTGCTGGCAAATCAAACATCTGGCGACGTACTCAGCGACTTCCCTCTTCATGTTTCGCCACCAGTAGTGCTTCTTGAGATTCTGGTACATTTTAGTACCTCCCGGATGTACCGTGTACTTTGATCGGTGAGCTTCATTCAAAATTTCATCCCTCAAAACTGTGTCGGCGGGGACACACAACCTGCCTTTAAATGTGATAGCACCATCATCATTTAAAGCGAACTCCTGATTGCCGTTACTCACCGACTTATCTCGGTAAGCAAGCAACTCAACATCTGAATTCTGTAACTCCTTGATCTGGCTCAAGATCTGTGGCCTAACCACCACATTGGACATTATCGGCCCATACGTGACATGCCTGAGAGTAGTGTCCAAATGACACATATCATGTAATAACTTCCACTCTTGCACTCTCAATTGAGCCATAACTCCGTAAGGTTTTCTGCTAAGAGCATCGGCTACCACGTTAGCCTTACCCGGGTGGTACTGGATGGAACAGTCGTAGTCCTTCATGAACTCCATCCAACGACGCTGCCTCATATTCAACTCCTCTGGAGGAAAAGATACTTCAAGCTCTTGTGGTCTGTGAACACCACGAACTCTTCTCCGTAGAGGTAGTGACGCCAAAGTTTCAGTGCAAAGATGACTGCAGCGAGCTCTAAGTCATGTGTGGGGTAGTTTTGCTCATGCTCCTTCAGCTGACGAGAAGCATAGGCGACCACCTGTTTATGCTGCATCAAAACACATCCAAGTCCCACTAGTGAAGCATCACTATAGACTTCGAAACCACCGCTCCCAGATGGAACTGTAAGAACAGGAGCCGAAGTAAGCTTCTTTTTCAACTCCAAGAAACTAGCCTCGCACTTATCACTCCAAGTGAACCTCGTGTTCTTCCGTGTGAGATAGGTAAGCGGAGCTGCTAAACTTGAAAATCCTTCCACAAACCTTCTGTAATATCCTGCCAACCCGAGGAAACTACGGATCTCGGTGACACTCTTCGGCCTTTCCCAATTCATCACCGCTTCAATCTTTGCAGGATCAACTGAAATACCTTCAGCAGATACCACGTGTCCAAGAAAAGACACCTTGTTCAGCCAGAACTCGCACTTGCTCAACTTAGCATACAGACTATGCTCTCGAAGTGTCTGCAAGACCAGACGGAGATCTCTCGTGTGATCCTCCTGTGACTGTGAATACACAAGGATATCATCTACGAACACGATCACACATTGATCGAGAGACGATCTGAACACCCGATTCATCAAATCCATGAATGCTGCCGGCGCGTTAGTCAGTCCAAAAGACATGACCAAAAACTCGTAATGACCGTATCGAGTTCGGAATGCTGTCTTCGGAATGTCCTCTTTCTTGATCTTCAACTGATGATAACCAGATCGAAGGTCAATCTTGGAGAAAAACTGCGCACCCTTCAATTGGTCAAACAAGTCGTCTATCCGAGGCAATGGATAACGATTCTTGATCGTGACCTTGTTCAATTGCCTGTAATCAATACACATACGCATTGATCCATCCTTCTTCTTCACGAAGAGAACCGGAGCTCCCCAAGGTGAAACACTTGGCCGGATAAAACCAAGGCCTTGCAATTCTTCTAACTGCTCTTTTAACTCCTTAAGCTCAATAGGGGCCATCCTATACGGAGCTCTTGAAATCGGAGCTGTGCCTGGAGCTAGCTCAATCGCAAACTCGATTGCGCGATCGGGAGGCAATCCCGGCAATGTTTCCGGAAAAACATCCACATACTCACATACCACTGGAATGGGTGTGGAGTCTCGCACTTCTACACCCTCGAGACTAAGAGTTGCAAAGCGGGCAATGTCTCTTCTCTGAAGTCCCCTGAAATGAAACGGCTTTAACCCCACGGGTTTAAAATGCACCACCTTCTCGAAACATGCCACGTGTCCATGGTGAGTTGAGAGCCAATCCATACCTAGGATGACATCGAAATCCCAATCCTGAATTCCCAGAAGGATCAAGTCGACTGGCAACTCGTGCTGCATGACTTGTACAACACTATCCGGATACACTTTATCTGTCTCAATAGATTTTCCCAATGGAGTTGAAATGGACAACTCCCTAGGTAGCTTGCTTGGCTCGGACGTAAAGCCTTTGGCAAAGCTTGGTGAAACGAACGAGTGAGTGGATCCTGTGTCTATCAACACTCTTGCCAAACATTCATTTACGAGCAACGAACCTGAGAATTTGAATCATCCCAGTTATAACACAACTGTACATATAGATACAAACATCGCAAAACACCACATAGGACATATATGGATACGAATATATCATGGCAATATTAGAACTTTGACAAAGACTAGTTCGCGCGTACCTTGCACAACATCATCAGATGCCTGTGCGTCTCTATCAGTCATGGCAAAGACTCTGCCCTGGTTTGCCTGACGAGGCTGCTGGGTAGGCTGCAAGGATCTAGAGGCCTGAGATGAAGACCCCTGAAGTGAATTCTGCCTGCCTGGAGGCCGAACTCCCTGTGATCCAGACTGTGACTGCTTGCGCGGGCAATCTCGAATCATATGGCCCACCTCGCCACAGTGGAAGCATCCACCTGACATTCTTCGGCAATCTCCAGTCTTATGCCGACGACCACATACGGCGCACTCCTCAAATGTCTGCGATGCGGAGGAAGCCGGAGGCATAACCCTCGTAGCTTGCGATGCCGTAGGACGCGGTGCCTGAGGCGCAAAAGAAGGTCTCTGAGCCGAAATCGGCTGGGAGAACTGGTACGGTGCAGTCCTAGTCCTCTTCTCTGAAGAACTACTCGTCTGACCCCGAGACATGTTCTTCCCGAAGCCACTGTCTCTTCTTCTCACGAAGTCTTCCGCATTCTTTTCGGCGATCTTTGCCTTCCCTACTATCTCTCTCCAAGACTCTACCTGGAGAATGGACACCCGATCTCGGATGAAAGCCTTCAAGCCCATCTCAAACTTCCTGACCTGTAGGTCTTCAGTAGCCACCAAGTGCGGAGCAAACCTAGACAACTCGGTGAACTTAGCCTCATACTCGGCTACGCTCATCGACCCTTGCTCCAAAAGCATAAACTCTCTCGCCTTTTGTTCCCGAATAAACCTGGGAAAGTACTGTTCCCTGAAGGTCTCTAAGAACTCCGCCCAAGTCCAGGGCACACCTGCCTTAGCAACATCTCTCTGCCTTTGGGCAGCTCTCCACCAGTGTTCGGCTTCACCTTCCATCACGAAGGAAGCCCATTCTACCCTTTGCTCATCGGTACAACGGAGAGCCCGGAAGGTCTTCTCCAGTTGCATAATCCAAGACTCGGCCACCATGGGGTCCAGAGTGCCATAGAATGTAGGAGGCCGCAGTCTCCTAAAAGCTTCGAGCCCCGCGGTGTGATGCACCGGTGTAGGCACAGGCGTGGACGGTGGGGTAGGCATAGGCCTTGCTGCCAACAATGCTAAAGTCTCGGCTATGGAGTCCATCGCATTCGTGAAGTACAACGGTTCCTCTTCTCTCGGAACTTCACTCTCGGCTCTGCGAGTATGGTAACCTCGACCCCGATTGCCACGTCTCATGATATCGAATCCTGAGATCAATTTGGCAAAACATGAGTCTAACTGGATACCAAACCTCACATATCATATAGCAATTCAATAATCATGAAATGCTATACCGCACATAGTATACATCGAGGTATATATACATCATCATATAATTATACTTTAGAGCCTATACTAGCACCTCGCATAGGACCACATCAATCTCGGATCCTATACTGACCTAAGGATTCACTTGATACCGGTTATGTCGTGGTAACAAGCCTAAGACAACTGAGTCCTTCTGAGTTCTAAGTTCAACTCATAGGAATTACTTCCGCTTAGACCAAGCCTGAGTGACCTAACTAAGTCTGTCATTAGACATAACTAGCTCTGATACCAAGTCTGTCGCGACCCAAAATACCCCCTAGGAGTTAAGGGTAAGTTGACTCGTGACCGCCGTACCATACCTCCAGTATGATACATAAGGCACACGTGGAAACCTGTCAGAGTACCTGAATATACATAACGGAAACGAAATACAATGCACAGCGGAAAATAAAATACTAAACATAGCGGAAGCAAAATGAATACTCCTATAGCTTGGCTCAAGTAAGAACCAACAAGTATACATGTGTGAGAAACCCAAAAGTGGAGTGGACAAACCCCACACTCACATAACAAAAGACACAAGTTCTAAGTCGGTCGATCAACAGAAATCGAAGTCACGACTCCTATCTAAAGCACCATCATCATGATAGTGATCCATGGAAGGCTCCGGGTCACGGTACTCTTCCTCGACCCAAGGTTCGTCGCCACACAAATCGAATGGAACCCGAGCACCTGCCGATCATAACAATATCGACTGAGCATGGAATACTCAGTGTATACAAACTAAGAACAATAAAGCGGTTAGGCATGGAGCATACAAGACATGGAGAATGAAATCCGAACAATCCTTAAAGCATGGAAACCGTGAAAACATATGTGAGATAATATTCGAAACCAAAACTGTAACCGTGTGAGTCAATCGATAATCATAGCCTTATGAGTTCTTGTGAGTTCATGGAGTTACTTAGAGTCATTATGATCCGTAGAGACATAGAGCATAGAGCAATACCGTAGAGCATTTCCATAGAGCATAACCTTAGAGATCTTAGAGCATTTCATTGTGATCCGTGGAGCTTGTGAGACGATCTTAGAGCATTATCATAGAGTTTTCTTGTGAGCATGGTATGATCCTTAGAGCTTGTGAAACGATCTTAGAGAAATCATAGAGTTACTTAGAATCATTCATTATTCGTCTTTTCGTGAAAAACCCTTGTTTGTACTTTTGAGAAATCCATGGAAAACATCGGTTTATGCGAGACATGCGAGCATATGCACTTAATAAGAGAAATCATCATATTTAAGCATAGAATCCCTTAGAGGTATTTTATCAAACACTTAGAGTGCATCATAATAGTAATCCTTCATCCAAGTATATAATCACACCTTTTCATACATAGAATCAATACATATAGATAGGGCATATATAAGAAGAATCATATCTAGTAACTAGTAGGATTGCAAGATTGTAGTAGAGTGTATCTACCTTAGAGAAATCAATGGGTTTGACTCCCAATGGCTGGAACAAGCAAGAACAGTGAGTTCTTGGTTGGAAATCACCAAGGGAAGTGGAAGAACCTTGATCTTCCACAAGCTTGATCAACAAGTAGTTCCTCTCCTTCTTCTCTCTCTCAAAATCTCCTAAGATAGGGCACAGAGGGTTTCTGAAACCCTAAGGCACGAACTCAGCCTATTTATAGGCAAGGGGTGGTGTTTAAAGTCTTAAACACCCTTAATGAAGAAAAACTGCGTATGACCGATCGATCGGTGCTATGGACCGAGCGATCGGAGGCTTACCGATCGATCGGTGTTATGACCGAGAGATCGGTCAAAAACACACTCTCTGGAATTTTTCCCCATACAAAAAAGTTAACCGTGCGATAGCCATCGAGCGATCGGTAGTGGACCGATCGATCGCAGGTAATGACCGAGCGATCGGTGCTCTGTTATGTCTGGACTGTTTTGACCATATCTTTTTACTCGCTCGTCGGATTTCGACGATTCAACTTGCGTTGGATCCGTCTTTCGAAAACGAACATTTCTGACGTTTTGGAATTTCCGATTTCTCCCTTATTTATTAATTAGACTACGAAAACTATGAAAACGGCCAATTAGCTATGAAGGTGCTATTTATTAAGGATGAAAAAGTTCGGGGTGCTACATTTATAGCCCCTCCCTATTCCGGAATAGAAATGGGAGAATATCTCGATGGATTTCATAGTTGGTTTACCAAGGACGGTAAGGGGCTCCGATCCTATCTGGGTTATAGTTGATCGATTGGGGGAGTATTGAGAAAGTATTAGGCTATCTCTAGAGTTCATAGAAACTCTATATTTCTTTTCTCTTCTCCCCTTTATTATTTTCTCTTTTATCCTAGAGTTTGCAAGCCAATGTTCTATTATTGCTTGCTTGGACTTTCCCATTGATGGAATCCATTTAGGATTTGATTTTAAATCAAACCATCAACCCGGTCTGGAAAGAACAAATTCGCTAGAGCGTTCCGGAGCCTTTGTGAAGGAGATTGATTCGAGAAAGATCGTGGATGTGATATTTGGTCGGTAGAATCCAAAACCGTTATTGACGGAGATCGATCGTGGAGATCGTGGTTGTCGAGACACAAAGAGAAGAGCATGCTACTGCGGTAGATTGCGAGGCTTGTGAGATCGTGATTGCTTTTGGAGGCATTGAGGACTGAGGATCGTAGTGTCAAGTCCGGTTGAGTACAGTTCAAATTTTGTAAGTATTTGTTTCTTTGTCTTAGGGGATTCTCATTGCTGGACTAGGTCCCGTGGTTTTTCCCGGAAGGGTTTCCACGTAAAAATTGCTTGTGTTGTGGTTTACTTGTTTTCCTTATTCCGCACTTTAAGTTCATCATCCCTTAGTTAATAACTTAATTGTTAAATATGGAAAAGGGTAGATAGACTTTGTAGGGAGACCTAGCCACCCCCTTGAATTTGTGAGTTCTCAACTCAAACATTAGATTTGAGGTTCACCGGATTATTTTTTAGTAATATTGTGAAATATTGGGGTACTCCAAGTAGGGGTGTAAGGTACCCTAGTTGAGCTATAGATTTAAGCAAAGAGTATGAAAAATACTTTAAGAGTTGGAAATGGGAAAAACAAGCAAAAACCCAGAAGAACCAATCGACCGGTTTCGTGACCAAACAATCCGTCCCCCATTGATCGACCGGTGCCCATGACCGATCGATCGGTCAGGTTAAATTTTGTATGGTTTTTTTTTAGATAGAGAGGGGTTTTTCAACCGATCGACCGATCCTCATGACCGATCGATCAGTGGTGCCTGTTTTGCCTTGTAGCCGGTCGTCTTAGGATATTTTAGGGGTGTAAGGGTCTTTGGCCTCACCCTTAGTGCCTATATAAGGCCAAATTCATGGCCTAGGGTTCTTAGGAAGAAAGTTTTTGGAATAAAGTTGAAGAGAAAAAAGAAGAGGAAGGAGAAGAAGGAAGAGAGGTTTGGGAAGTTGATCTTGAGTGGATTTCTCAACTAAAAGGACGTTCCTTCTCAATTCTTGGAGTATTCTCAAGCTTGGATCTTGCTTTCAAGGATTCTTTTTCATGTTTTAGGTTCTTCTAAAAGTAACGACACTTTACTAACTAGTTTAGTATAAACCTTATTGATGATGTGTAGATACACTCTACTACCTACTTTGTGATATTCTCTCAAGCTAAACCATATTGTTATTGAGTTGTTCTTGAATGGAATGAAGTGATGAATTTGGATGGCTTGTATGATATCACTATTTTGAAATCTCTATGCCTATGCTTTGATGTTCTAAGTTTCTAAGTATAGTATAATGTTCACACCACAAGCACTTTATGATTTCTAAGTACTCTAAGGCTTACATATCTCGCATAACTCCATGGTTTTTCATAATTAAAGTGCAGTTTATCGAAGCATTTATAAGGATTTTCTATGAACTCATAAGCTACCAAGCTCATAAGCATTAAAAAAGCCAAACATCGGGTTGGTCAAGGATAAGGCATATCCAAGGATATGTCATATCCAGCTCAAAGTAATCTCATAAGAATTAGATAAAGCCAACGGGAAGGTTGGTCAAGGATCTTGGCAGCCCACTTCTATGTATTCGATGAAGGGTATTTATATGCCCGGCTCTAAGTCTTTTCACAGGTGCTAAGATCTGACTCTAAGTTATGGTCATAAGAATCTCACAAGCTCATACGATCTCATAAGTGAATCTCACAAGCTCATAAGTGCTCTAAGTTTCTACGACTCATAAGAACTTCAAGAACTCTAAGAACTCATAACATTTGATTCTCATACGCTCATAAGACTCATACGGTTTTGGATTTCATAAGAAACTCATAAGGAAATGGTTTTGGAACTAGTACGGGTTTTTTGCAGATTTATACGCTCTATGGCTCTATGTCTTTGCATGCTCCATGATATTATCTCATTGTTGGCTAGTAGTTTGTAGACACTGAGTATTTCATGCTCAGTCGTACATTTTATGTCGGTAGGTGCACGTGTTCCCTTCGATATCTGTGCTTCGGAGCCTTGGATAGAGGAAGAGTACTACGAGCCAAAGCCTACCATGGATCATCATCAGGATGATGAAACTCTAGATAGAGGGTCCTATCTAGATTATTGCTGAGAGAGAGAGGGAGAGTATACTTATATTTTGATAGTATTGAGAGTGGGACTTGTCAACTTTATACTTCATATTTTGCTATGTTATGTTGGTTCAGACTTGAACCTAATGATAAGAGTGTTTTATGATAAATTGCTTCCGCTTTGTTTCCGCTATATGTTATAACTTGTGTGCTCTGACAGGGTGGTATATATGTCTTATATGTCATACGTGATGGTATGGCACGACAGTCACGAGCTAAAGTATCCCTAACTCCTACGGGTATTTTGGGTTGCGACACTTACCATCCTATCAGTGAAATGAGGGCTATGATGTTAATGTCTTCATCTGATCTTCTTCAATCTTCATTTTTACTTGTCTTGGACTCTTGTAGGCAATGGCACAAGACACACTAGACTCATTGTTTTGACAACGGAATAGGCCAACACTAAAATATGGACTTTACACTTGTTTTGATATATTTTGGGTGGATGATGTGTTATGGCATGTATTAAATCCTTAAAAATACTTTCTTAAGTTTATGGGTGTTTGGGATGAAGGAGTAAGAATTTAAAATACTCTAAGTGTCAAAAAGAGTTATGTCTTAACATACCCTAAACCTTAGGGAACTCTAGTTTTGTCACCGCTTATCAGATCGAGTGATTCTTGAACCATTAGAAAGGTATTGAAACCCTCTTAAATGTTCGTGTTTATCTTTTTTCTAGATTTTTGGTAGAATATAGGTTAAATATTGGATTTCCGAAGTCTGGCCTGTTGAAATTCTGGTCTGCTGTAATCCATCCCAAACCAGTCAAACTTTAGATCCCATTTAGATAATTAAGAACTCAGAATTAAGATTTATCCATTAGACATAAAATTGTTCCTCTTTGAATGATGAGTCCAACGCAAGTTGAATCGTCAAAATCCGATAAGCGAGTTAAAAGTTATGGTTGAAATATCCAAGAGGGAAAAACTCAACTCAGTCAGAACACTCAAGCGTCGATGTCTGCACTAGATGGCCATGGAAACGTCGACGTTTAGGGATGAACAGAATGCTAAAAAATCTCAAACTCGAGGTTTGTAATCCAAATGTTGATGTCTACATGCGGGGATCGCGAAAAAGGGGATTTTTAAGGGTAAAATCGTGATTTTGACAACCCTAACCCTATAAATACCAAATTTAGTGGGATTAAGAGTTTTAACACTTTGAGAAACATATTTTGAGAGGAAAAGGGAAAGAGCTAGGTTTTCCAAAAGGGGTTTTCATTTGAGATTGAGGAGCTCGATATCTTGCCCTAGAAGCTTGGATCTTCATCTCCAAGCTCGGATCTTCATTCCATTGCACCATTGAAGCTTGTAGTTAGCTCCTACAAGCTTCCTCAAGGCTTTGATTTTCTTCCTCAAGCCTTCTCAAGCTTAGAATATGCGTCCAAGGCAATTTTCAAGCTTCAACCAAGCGGGTTTTTGGTCTTAGAAGGTAACTACACTCTACTAACTAGCTTGTTGTAATCTCATAAGTAAATACACATTTTCTCTAATCTTGCTATGATTCAACCTAGAAATAAGGGTTTTAAAATGGAAAATTTTTTCAATGTCAATGATAAATATATTTTTTGGTTATTATCTTTAAAGAAAATGTGATGTGGGTATGATATTGATGAAATAGGCTTAATGACCAAGATTATTGTGATGTAATGCCATGAATGAAGATGTTCCATGTTTTTAGGATTTTTCCAAGTGTACTATGATGTTAATATGTCTTGTATGAACATGTATGAAATGTTTAAAGTTTCTTAAGTATATTGTAATACTCACAAGCACTCCACGCACTCTATATTTTACATGAATGAGGTTTTCTCATAAGCATGGTATTTTAAGAATAATAAGAAAGGTTTTTCAAAGGAAAATTCATAAGAAGAAGCATAAGTTCATAAGCATTGACAAGGCCAAACATTGGGTTGGTATTTCTATGATTGGTTACCTCATGCTCACAAGGATCATGTCTATTATCTTGCATAACCTCCAAGGATCATAAGTCTCGCAAGGCTTCTAAGAACTCATATAAAATGCGTAAGTCTAAGATCGGTTACAAAGCTCACAAGGCTCATAAGTGCTCACAAGCTCTATGGATCATGTCTAAGATTAGTTTACAAGTCTCCAATGATCATAAGGCTCACAAGGTTCATAAGCTCACAAAGAACTCATAAGCTCACAAGGAACTCACAAGAACTCATAAGCTCACAAGGAACTCGTAAGAACTCATAAGCTCACAAAGAATTCATAAGCTCATAAGAACTCATAAGGCATATACAAGGTGTTTTGTTTCTCACAAAAGATAAGATTCGACGAAAGGTTTTCTATGTTAGGTTTTAAGCATGATTTTATGAATGGTATTCCTTTAAGTACTTGCATGTGATATTATTGTCATTATAGCATTGTTTGCTAGTGGTTTGTGCTCACTGAGTATTTCATGCTCAGTTGTACATTTTATGTCGGTAGGTCCGTTCGACATTTGCAATCTCAGTCCGTGGGTCGAGGAGAATTATGGTGAGGAGGAGCCAGCAGAGGCTCATCCAGAGGAGGAAAGGAACCTTGACAGGTGGCCTTATCCTAGATATTATTAAGAGTGGGTAAGGGAGAGATTATATTTGTATTTTGATGAGTGGGCATGTCCACTTTTGTTTCGGTTTAATTATTGTACCAACTTGGAATATAGTCATATGTATAAAAGAAAAATTTAAGTTCACGCTTCCGCACTATACTATGTTTCTGCTATGTTATACCTTGGATATTTTTATAGGATGGTTTGGTATCGAATATGGCACATCACAAGTCAAAGTATCCCTAACTCTTAGGGGGTATTTTTGGTCGCAACAACTTTGGATCCGTGATACAGCATATCCATATCAATTTAACAACATATAAGGCATACTAAATGTGAGATTGAAAATTTTCTTTCAATAATAAATGTTCAAAATAGAATAACATCAATAATCTGATGATAGAACAATGAATCCAAGATAGACCATTTAATACGGTTTGACCAACATAACAGAATGTAATCCAATCACTCATTGTGATCTCAATTCATAATTAAAACCTAAGCAACATCTTTAATTATCTTTTTACATTCCTTTCAACTGAAATAAAACAAACTAACTAAATGATCAATAATATGGATAATGATCTGAATCCACTTCTATCTCCCAGTAGTCACCTTTCGGTTCCTTTGGATATTCTTCTCTAATCCAAGGTACTGGAGCACAAATATCAAATCATCCCGAACATGCCGATAATAACAGGTTGACTGAGTATTGAAAACACTCAGTGTATATGAAATAATACAATTAATAATATAATATATCATATCACACAGTTTCATACATATCATACTATATATACATAATCAGAGTGCCGAAAACATGTGAGTAATATCAATATCATCATTTCACACAGACTTGTGATACATGTGAAATCATAATAGTAACATGTCAGTCCATACCAAATTCTCATCTCTATACCAGGGTTCCCAGGTCTATGTCAGTCTAGGTTTCATACCAAATTTCAATACCAAGGTCCATACCAGATTTCCAATAACAAGGTCCATACCAGATTTCAATTTAGTTCCATATCCATGCAAGACCATATGAGACTTGTGTATTCAACCACTTACCATGCCGTGAACAGTGTGTTTGAGTGTCATGATTAACTTTCGACTAGGTTATCCCTTAGATTCCGGTGTCTCACATTTGAAACTCCACTAAAGCCACCCACATAACGATAGTTAGAGAATTCGGGTTGTTAATATCATCTTCTAAGTATTTACCCATCCAAAATTCAATCATCACAAATGCATAATTACTCATAATTTAGCATATGAACATCGTACCAATAATACTTACCATTCATATAGGTTATCATATTCAAGTCATATAAACATGGTTATTAACATCAAAGTATAACAATCCGATAATTACGATCCCATAACCCAAATTTCATGATCATAAATCCATAACCACAATTTCATTATCATCATTCATCAATTATACATCTGAAACCCTATATCATCATCATTATATAGCAATTTCCATCATTAATATTATATTAAAACCATAATACAATATTCATATCATATACCTTTCCCTTAAACCCTTCCAAATATCAAATCTCATAACCTTTTAAATCATATAAGATCATAGCATTCACATCATGTCCATTAAACCTTAATACAAACATATTCAGATCTAGTCATTACTTTTCCTTATCATAACATCATTAACTGGACAACATACAGTATCTCTCTTGATCGTTCCCTACGATCAAATCGTTTTCGAATGGGCTTGGATCTCGATCTCCAAGATTTTCTTCTTCTCTAGGAAAAACCTTTTGCAAAACTCTAGGTTTCTCTCTTTTTGGATATATAAAACTCTTAGAATGGTTAGGACACAAGTTAGTGGTTTATTTATAGGTCCCTAGAGTCCTAGACCCTTTAACTCTTGAAAAATTGGATATTAAAAGTCTTTATGGACTTTTTCTCTGTTGGTCGTTCGAACGACCAAGAGGGCTGTTCGAACACCCCGTAAATTTTTTATCTGCACCTCTGTTTCTTCTTCAGTAAACAACAAACAACACTATTTCTCTTCAGTACTAGTCAACAATATACTTATTTTCTTTTAAAACATTTAAGTAAATATTTTTAACTTTTCATTTCATTTCATTTACTTGAAGTTTTAAATTAAAATAAGGAAGTACCCCCCAGTTGGATTCAATAAAAATTCTTAGAAAATCCAATTTATAATAAATCAAAATCTCATTTTCCAATTTTAGGCTAAAAACTGAAAATCTCATCGTTGTAAAATATCGATAGTCGAGTAATCCATTCTATACATAATAATAAAATCTCATAAAATCAAATATGTTTATTAACCCATAAACATCCATTTCCGAGAGAAATCATTTCCAAATTTGATAATTTATGTTTTTGCTAAACCACACCCTTTCTATAATTCCTGCAATTTCTATACTTAGTCATTTTTAATTTAACTTAAGCTCATCAAATAGCAAAGCATTAAATGCATGACACAAACATCAAGATTTTTATTCAATTTACACAAGTTTCAAGACAAAAAAATTCGGGTCTTTATAATCAAAATGGCCTAAGGGCACAAAGTAAGTCGTCGCATCGGATAATGTACTAAGTAAGCCGTTTGCACCAGACATTGTGCAAAGGGTGGTAACTCGGAAAGTAAAGTATAGTAACTCCTTTTCATAATAAATAAAGCGGTATTTAAAGTTAAGCACAATGCATGTTGATATATTTCACAAAGTATTAAAGTAAGAAAGTAAATGACATAATGTACCAACATGCTTCTGTACTATGATTTATGTATGTGAGTTGAATTGAAAGTAAAGTATAGTAACGCCTAGACAGAGATCGGTCGAGAGATTGTGGTTACTGAGTTTTGAGAGGAGAACAATCTATTATTAGTACACGTTGACTTGCGAGCGCGTGGTTGCTTATTGAAGCATTTGAGGATAGGTTGCTGAGGATCTTTGTGTCGAGTCCAGTTGGGTACAGTCTGAGTTTGTAAGTGTCGCACCCCAAAATACCTTCTAGGAGTTAAGGGATACTTTAGAAGTGACTATTCATACTTGTCAAGTCATCCTGTAATGAACAAGGCTAACATGATATAATAACAACAATAATCAGAGTGCAGAAGCTAAACATGAGTGTGGAAGCAACTTTTTCTTTTCTTTATAAGGTGGTCTGTATTCCAAGTAAATATACATACAAAACATATCAAGGTAAAGGTGGACATGCCCACCTATCAAAATACAAAATAAGCCAAGTCTCACTGTCCCTCCTATCAACAGTAATCTAGGTATGGCCAGATATCGCGATCTCTATCCTCCTGCGACTGTATCGGGATATGAGGCTCTCTCTCCTCTACATACTCTTCCTCAACCCAAGACTCAGGGTTAAGGGCTTCCTTGGTACCTACCGACATAAAAGTACGGTTAAGTATGGAATACTCAACGAGTATAGGCTACTAGCTAACCATAGCAATAACAAAACACAACAACAATGAACACAATACACAATATCAATTTAAAGCAATACTAGCAGCATAAGACAAATAACATCGAAAGTAAAGCAATGTGATAATCTTAAGATGTTTGAATGAATGCAAAAAAAACTCCGATAAAACTCGTACTTTAAATATCATGTTTTATACTTGAAAATAGTCTTTCATGTTTCTTTCAAAACTTGCTCATCATGTTTGAAAACTTGTTTCTTGTCTGGGTCTTGTTCGTGAGAATCACATATGTTTGTTTTGTCTTGCTTGAAATCACTTGTCTTGCTTGTTCTTGTCATGTTCTTAACATGTTCTTGACTTAACTTGCTTGTATACTTGTGAGCTAGAGGTTAGCGCCCTTGAAGCGACTTGTGAGCCGAGAATGTAAATTCCCTTCAACAAAATATATATATAGAAAAGGATACTCCAACCTCCTTGTCTTGTTTTCTTGTGAGCCAGGTATGACATATCTTGCGATATGCCCTACCTTTGATCGGCCCGATGTCCGACTTTATCCTTCATGCTTGTTTTCCTTGTGAGCTAGGTATGACATATCCTAGGGATATGCCCTACCCTTGACCGGTCCGATGTCTAGCTTTATCGTACGTATCATAAATCATAATTCTTGTTCTTGTTTAGTTTATCATAGACATATACTTTTAGAAAGCCGGTTCATGCATGCATGCATGCGTGTGTGTATAGCAATTGTAGTAATCATGTAGGCATATACGTCATGAGGGATGGTGCATAGCATATCAATTTCTAACATGAGCATGTGAGAATTTAGATAACATATATATAGTATTTGATTAAGGTTACGAATTTGGAAGAAACTACACCTATTCATGCTTTCACATTCTTCATTGATTAGCGAACTTCTCATTTAGGCATTTAATCAAACACATGGCATGCAATATTTCATTTCCTCTTTTTAGTACATACATCCCATCAAAATATCAAGGTGCGTTCATTATTTGTAGGATACCCTTCCACCATTTTTCCATCACACCACATCCACACGGCATTCAATCGCTTCATCCACATCCATCCATACATCTCACGCCTATTATTTCTCTTGTTTATATTTAGGGGAAAATAGCATATTTTAAAGAAGAGGGAAGAACACAAGATTAACATCATTATTTTCAAGAAAGAAAACTAGGTTATTGCTAAGTGAGTTAGTAGGGTGTACTAACTTTGAAAAAAAGAGGAAAACCCTTGAGAATGTCGTGGAAGACGCTGCCCTAGCTTGGAAAAGAACTCCACATGAGCTTGAGGCTTAGGCTTGAAGAAATCCAAGCTTTGTGATGATCTTGGGTTTTCAAACCCTTGATTCTCTCAAGTTGAAACCCTAGGAGAAAATCCCTTTCTCCTCTCTCACTCTCTCTCAAAATATGATGTCTTAGGGTTTTTGAACCCTTATGGCTCAAGCAAGCCTTTATAGGCAAGGGTAGAATGCCCAAAAGATGAAAAAGCCCATAATGAAATTTCTGCAAAACGCGAAAGACCGAGCGATAGGTGCTTATGACCAAGCGATCGGTGGCCTACCGAGCGATTGGTGTTTTTAGCCGAGCGATCGGTTGAAAATACCCTCTCTGGAATTTTTCTCCATACAAAATTTTGGACCAGTTGATAGATACCGATCGATCGGTTTTGGACCGATCGACCGCTAATTTGGACAGCGATTGTTACTCTGCAAATTTTTGACATTAAGTCCATTTTACTGATTCGGCCATAACTTTTGACTCGTTCGTCGGATTTTGATGATTCAACTTGCGTTCAATTCGTCATTCTAAGAGGAACATTTCTGGCATTTTAGAAATTTTAAATTCTTTTTTATTTATTAATTAGACTACGTGAAAGACCAATTGGTTATGAGAACAATGTTCATCAGGTATGAAAAGTTCTGGGGTAAGTATTTGTTGTTTTTGCTCTTGTTAAATCTCTTTCATCTGAACGAGGTCTCATGATTTTTCTCGAGAGGATTTCCACATAAAAATCTTGGTGTTGTGGTTTGTGTGCTTATTTACCATTTTCGCAACTTTAATTGATAAAATTAAAATTGATAGACATACCTTAGAAAACCTATTCACCCCCCTCTAGGTCTTTATTGATATACATAAAGGGGTAATTTCAATTGGTATAAAAGCAGGTTCACTAATAAAGTGAAACCTAAGGTGGGTCCTTACGATGGGGTAACCCAATCAAACAATTGCAGAACACCATCTAGATCCATGATGTGACTTCAACTAGCTTTTCGTAGTGTGATCAAATTTATACTTGAAGAGATTAAAACCTTAGGCTAAATTATCTAATCTAAATCCAATTAACATAGCATGACTTATATTCAAAATATGATTAAACTTGCATCCAAATACCAGGCTACACTACGACAAATGAACCCAACTTTGGATAGCATATATATTCTACTAATCAAAATTAAAATAAAATAGATAAGAAATCTAGCAATTAAATCAACCAACCTTGTGAATGTTTGTTGATGTGTAACCAAATATACATATATTGAGTGCGAAGCGATCTACTAACAATGGTTGATTTTCTGGGAAAAAGAGAGGAGGGAACAAGAGAGGAAAATAAAGAGAATCCCCCTATACCCCCTTTAAATCAATCGACAAAGTGAGAGCACTTCTTTGACCCAAAGATGAATTATTATAAAAGTGTTAGGACCTGAAATAGGGATTGCCATGGCGAAGAGAATCAGATTTATTTAATTATGGAAACTTGCATACGTGGTGCTAGTTATTCTACTATTAGGGTCAAATTCCTCTAAAAAACAATTTAGCAGTAGAATAACTACCACCAACCATGACTTCTTTACACACTTTTTGTGACAATGGTGGTGTATGTATCTCCTATTGAGATAATTTGGGTTCAAATCTCATTATGTCTGCCGGTTGAGATTCTCACATGTATGTGTAGCTTCAAATTTTACGCATCTAACAACATATACTAACACTACAAACTAGAGAGTAGAGTACTAAAAAACCATGACTTCCTTCTCTATTTCGTATTTTGGCAACAAACCACCTTACTCCTAAGACTTTCCTTTCATTTTTTTAGGACCTTCTCCAAAAGATTTTGCTTTGAACTTCAGAGGATTTGATACTCTAAATTCCCTTCAAATACCCATGACCAAAACCCAAACTTCCATAGGCATATTCTAGGGGACACTTGTCACCATATGATTGGTCGAAAGCCCATTTACTCTCTTTTTGGAGATTTAGAGGTCTAGACAAAGTCCAATTTCATCATATTAAATATTTTTTTGTACAGGTAAGACGAAATAGATCTTTTAAAGTAGTTAGGTGTATTTTAGTAAAATGTCTAAGGGGCATTTTGGTCACTTTAGCCAAGCGTCCAGGATACTTTTACTGCTATTTTGAGAGATTTCAAGGGATTCTCAGGTAGGTCACAAGATGTCTTATAGACCCTATAGAGGTGCAAAAATGGAGTGCTTACAACAAACATTCGAACACTTTATTTGGTGCCTTTGGAAACGTATCACACGGTGCCTAGAGATATTTGTCTTAGAGCTAACATTTCTGTAAAGTCCATATTTGTGTTGGCTAAATTTTGTGTCCAAAACAGTGTCTAGTTTGTCTTAGTCCTTGCCTCCTGTATTCATGACAAGTGAAGTTGAAGTGAAGATGAAGACTGAATAAATGCAATTAAGCTTCGCTCTCGCGTTAGAATGGTAAGTGAGACTTAGATACTCAGTTTATACTTAGGTGGAGTTGACTTAGATCATGTAATTTACCCCTAGGTGACTAGATACAAAGAACAACATGTGTTGCAAATTTGGATTACCAAAAATCTCAGGAAATTGGGCAATCCAGTCGATCGACCCCTATCTTGGTCGACCGAGTTTGAATTATTTTGTACGAATTATTTTTCCAGAGAATGGTGTTTAGCTTGGTCGATCCGACTTGACCATCACGGTCGAACAACCACCAACTCGGTCGTACAAGCTGTGCAAAAAGGTGTTAAATCCAAATTTGTAAAGTTTTTTTTGGTTGCTCTATAAATATAACCTTATGCATAATTCATGATTAGGGTTTTCATGTATTAGAGAATAGAGTGGAGGCTTTTTAAAGCTTATCCAAGGTTCTTCCTTCATGCATGGTTGGATGATACCCATTGTTTCTCATTTGTTGGTCTCTCTAGTTGTGCAAGACTTCTTCATTATCTATCTTAGACTTGCACCAGTTGATTCTCTATGATGAGATCCCACTAGAGCTTATTGTCCAAACCAGATTCAATATCCTCAGCATTTGAGAGAGTATTTTATGTTTAGTTGGTGAAGAGTCGATGTCGTTGCTAACGAAGTGAGTCCTTTGCGAATGATCACTATTTTTCGGAGACTGTAAGAGAATCCGGATTATTACGGTTGATCACAGGACTTGCGAGTATGTGATAACTTATTGAGGTAGGAGGAGTGAGTATTGAAGGATCGTTGTGTCGAGTCCAAATGAGTTAGGTTCAAGTCTTGTAAGTTTATGTTAACTTTGTCATAGTGATATCTATTTGACTTGACTAGGTCCCATGGTTTTTCCCGGAAGGGTTTTCTACATAAAATTCTTTGGTGTTGTGGTTTGCTTGCAATTGTTTTATTTAAATTCCGTATATATAATTGCTAAAATTAAAATTGGTTGACATCCCTAGGTTAGACCTATTCACCCCCCTCTAGGTCTTTTGGGATCATAAATTAGGGATACACATTGGGTAAGTTCAATTTCTCTTCAAACAACTAAACCAGGCCCCCTATTAACCCCTTACAAGAGTCAAAATGTAGCACCCCAGATATTTTTGACATGCACTAAAGCCTTAATGTCATATTCATAAATTAAAAGTTGGATTTCCTAAGTCGGATCTATTGAAAATTCGGGTTGCTGAACTCTATTTGCAGATCAGTCAACTTTGGGGATAATTTGGTCTATGAATAAAGAAGAATTGGAAGATTCTAAAATGCCAGAAATGTTCATTTTCAAGAGACGAATCCAACGCAAGTTGAATCGTCAAAATCTGACGAACGAGTCAAAAGTTATAATCGAAATACGAAAGTGGGAAAAAAATGAGGAAAAACTAGGGTTTGACAATCGATCGCCACATGGCGACGATCGATCGTCATGAACCCAGAAACCTGGGCAATCTACTGGAACTTGGATGATCGATCGTCCAAAACTTGATGATCGATCGCCCTGAACCCAAAATTTGATGACTTTTGGGAAGCTGGACGATCGATCGCCCAACACAGACGATCGATCGTCTGGAGACAGGAATTTGGGCAAGCTTACAGGATCATGGATGATTGATTGTCCCAAGATCGACGATAGATTGTCATTGCGGAACTCTGCTTTTTTAAAGACCTGAAATCAAGGGTTTCAACCCTTGGGCTTATAAATAGAAGCCATTTGGGGGTTTTTGGGATCCCTAAAACCTAGAGGAGAGAAAAATGAGAGAAAAGAGAAGAAAGATTTGGGGATTTCAAGAGGGTTTGGATTTGGAAGAAGGGGAGTTCAAGATCAAAGCTTGGATCACCCTTTTCAAGGAAGGATCTTCTTCCTCAAGTGTTGCTTCTCCCTCAAGCTTGGGATTTCTCCCTCATTGGAAGGTTGGTACCCTTTTCTACACTCCTAGTCATCTTTTCTTCATCTTTTCTTGGTTTTCCCTAAATTCTAAGAACAATGTGTTGGGATGTATGGATAGAGTTGTGAATGGGCGATGGATGTCATTCATTGTGTTGTGATGATTGAAATGGGAAGGGTATTCCACCTAAATAATGAACATACATGATGTGGGTTAAATGAAGAGTGATCCATGTAGAAAAAAAATACAAGATTTAGGTGTTAACCATAATGCACACACCAAGTGTTTGATGAAATGCCACAATGAAAAAAAAGATAATTGTTTCTAGAAAATGCATGTGTAGACTCCCTTACTTCCTAGAATGGCATGTTGATAGATTTAAATACTTATTAATTAATTTAATTATTGATCAAATGCAAGTGTATTATGTGTCATTGTTATTCTTAAATGTACACGAAACCACGAGCACGACATGTAGTCCATGAGTAGGGTTTTTCTAGCATGAAACACCGTGTTTTGTTTTCAAGAAAATCAAGTACAAAAGTCTCGATTCACGACCACCACAACAAGGCCAAATGTAAGCATTGGTAATAGGGATAGGGTATATCCTAAGATATGTTTTGCTCCGATATCACAAGTCAAGCAAGATGTTAGTGAGCCTTCAATCATGCAAGTTTAATTTCATGTTTCGATAAGAGGGGGTTCTATATCACCCTCCCTCGCAAGCCGCATCTTATTTTCTTAAGAGGTGGTTTACACCACCCTCCCTTCAAGTTGTTCAAGGGCACTCACATCCCAAGCACATGAGCATGTTTAAATTCCAAGCAAGCAAGCATGTGCATATGCATTTCATGACATGACAAGCATGACACGCAAGACACGAACTTGGCATGACAAGCATGACACGACAAGATAAGAACAAGAACACGACAAGTAGGATTACATTTTCGCAAAAGAGAGGGTTTACACTTCCCTCCCTTCAAGTTGCTTATTCCATATCTCAAAAGAGGGGGTTTACACCACCCTCCCTTCAAGTTGATTAATGACATGCATGACACGACATGACACATATAACATGACCAAACAAGCATGATAAGCAAGACAAGACCAAGATATGCATGATACGACGACAAGATTTCACAAGTAGGAAAATGATTTAAAGAATTAGACAAGTCAAGAGTGCAAGGTTTTACCGATGTTTTCCGATCATGAATTCAAGAATGCATGAATATAAATTGCTTGTACTGCTTATCTTTTCCTATTACATTGCTTATCACGTTATACCTTGCTATGATGACTGTTGGTTAGTTCTGGGTACCCGTTGAGTATTCCATGCTCAGCCGTACGTCTCATGTCGGTAGGAGTTAGTGAAGTAGCTGCTCCTTTTGACATATGTGCTCCTGGTCCATGGGAGGAAGAGGAGTGCTTCAAGGAGGTCCCTGCTTAGGAGCCTCATGTAGAGGGCCATTATTAGGTGGTAGATTCTAAGTGAGGGTGGGTGAGAACGAGAGATCATATACTCATGTATTTTGGCGGGCATGTCCGCACCTTTCATTTGTTTACACTTTTGTATAAAAACTTGGATCATGTATATATATAGAGGTTTTGGTTAGACTTTCGTTGTGCCATGTTAGTTTTTGCTTCCGCTATTTTGCCCTCTATTGTATATGCTCCGTGCGTTTTGCAGGATAAATTGTCAAGCATGTCATGCAGGTCATGATAAGTCGTCCAAGATTCACTCTAATTCCCAGGGTGGGACAAGGCATACTAGACCACTTAAAATGTCTTAAACTTAGCAAAGTCATTAGATCTTGGAGGTTTTGAGAAAAGTCGAAAGCCTTGCGCCCATAAATATGCACCTAGAGATTTGGAGACAAGGAGAAATCCCTGCGCTCGAAGATATGCATGGGAGATTCGGAGATAAGGTGAAAGTCTTGCACCCAAAGATATGCACATGAAGTTTGGAGATAAGGCGAAAACCTTGTGCCCAAAGATATGTGCTATTGGAGATTTGGAGATAAGGCAAAAGCCACGTGTCTCGAAGACTTGGAGATAAGGCAAAAGTCAGGTGCCTCGAGGCAAAATGCATGCCTGGAGGCTAGGTTGGAGAAGGCAAAAGCCAAGTGATAGTTAATCGCGATATATGGTGCCACCTGGTGTCTCCACTCTGTCCACATCACCAACCAGGTATGTTTTTGATTTGGCGCCATCAACACATGTCCCATGTTTAAGTTTGGGACATGGAAACCTTGTGTTTAGCTTGACACTACTTTCTATTGGCACATAAGGTTACGAGACATTTGTCTACAACACAAAGGAAAATCACTCAACTATTGGGAATAAAATTTTCTCACATCAAATTTATTTGAAATGATTATTTCCTCAAGGAACATGCATTTTCCGATAGTATAATAACCTCTATAATAGTTTCAAGGATTTATTATACATATAGGAGAATATTGACAATCACATTTTGAACCATATCAACCGATATAAATTACTCATAGCACATTAATCACAATGGGTCACCATTTCATAACATCCAAGACCAATCAAACCATTTCAAAAATTTGTACCTAATGCTATCACTTAACAACCCTCCCTCACTATATGACAATGGCATTGGCACCCCCCGCCCCCCTCCCTAACTAACATTTCATTGATGCCCTTGTATAATGTCTAAAGATTTCTTTGGCTACCACTTCACATGTTTACTTTTATCAATACAATTATGTCTATCCTTAACAAAGGTAATAGTAATAAAACATGGTTACAAAACTCCCATTGATCTACCGGTGGAAAAACTACAACATGAATCCAAAGTGAAAATTCCGGTGAACCCCAAAAATAATATTTGAGTTGAGAACTCACAAACCCACGGGGTTGGTTAGGTCTTCCTAAGGTCTATCTAATCAATTTTAATTTAACAAATTAAAGTGTGAAATTAAAAATGATAAAACCAAACCACAACAAAAGATTTTTACGTGGAAACCCTTTTGGGAAAAAACCATGGGACCTCGTCCAACAAAAGAGATATCACTAAGAGTAAATCAAACAAATACTTACAAGACTTGAACTGTACTCAACTAGACTCGACACAACAATTCTCAGTACTTAATCCTCCACACCTCGATAAGCAATGATGAACCCGCAATCTACTGCAGTAGCCTATGCTTCTCCTAGATATCCGCAACCACAATCTCTCGATTGATCTTCGTCAATGATGTCTCTGGATTCCACTGACCAAATAACCACGATCCTCATTGGATTGATCTCCTTCTATAAAGGCTTCGAATTATTTCGACGCAGTTGTTCTTTACAAGAACAAGTTGATGATTGTTCAATTAACAAACCTTAGATGAATTCCAATCCCATGGAATAAACAAGCAAGCAAGAAAGAATCTTTAACTTGCAAATTTCTAGGGTGGAAGAGGAGAGGATAATGGGTTTGGGAAACCCTAATTATCTCAATAAAATCCCTCACAAACTCTCTAAACTCTTAAGTTTGTTATGAGGAACTAACCAATATATAGGAATGCCAAAAATTAAATTATAGACAAATTATGATTCTATTTTTGCCATGTCTGTTCGAACGGACGGGGCTTGGTATCCATTTGAACACCTTGTCGAACAGGCCGCCAGTCAGCCACTAGATTTGTGAATTATCCTCATCCATTCGAATGAGCTCCAGTCCATTCAAATGGGTTTGAACAACCAGATGCTCATTCAAACCTCTAGCTCTAAATTTTCATATTTTGAGCTCTTTTGACTGGAAATCCCTTAAACGGTCATATCACTAGTCACCTAAGGTATATTGATTATTCTAAGTCAATTCCTCCTAAGGTATACTAGGTATCTAGGCCACTTACCATCCTACTGAGTGAGACAAGGTGATGATTAGAATGTCTTCAGTCTTCATCAATCACGAGCATGACCCACTTGTAGGCAAAGACTCAAGATACATGACTCGACTCTATTTAGTCACATGAATACACCAAGACCAAATTTGGACACCTTATACTATGGATGCATCGATGATTTTAGATACTCTTTTGAAGGACCTCATTTTTTTTTGAGGATGGAACAAAATTAAGATATATTTTTTTTATCACTTATCTAGACGAGTAGGTTGGTTACAAATTAGGTTAGTATGGCCTCTCAAACACTACACCGAAACTTGAAACTCAGTCCTTTGCCCCCAAAGTTTTTTTTTTGGAATGAGGAAAGTTGGCTTAGGTAAACCCCTACCAGATATATGAGGAGTGCAAGCCCGAAACACAATAAGTCAAAAATTTTCCCCACACGCAAAGTGGTTGCAACACGTGGTGTTGCTACCTATAATAGGGAGATGGTTTGACACTTGTTGCCACTGTCTTGCCTTGCGTACGGGGAAGACTGTGATTGGGGCTAGCATTTCTGTAGATAGAACAATAATTAGTTACAAGGGTCCATTTGCAGCTAGCAACTACAAATGATCCGTCACATTGCCACATAATGATAATAGGTTTGGCATGACATTTAGTATTGTTAGAAAATTACAAGTACAAGACATTACCATCTATTAGAAAATTACAAGTACAATACATTACCATGTATTCCTATGGCATTGTGAGGGCTGCAAAAGTTCATTGCAGCTAACTATTGTTGCCGTAGATGCACAAACAACATAGCCAAAGCCAAAGCCAAAGCCAAAGCCAAGATTTCAAGGCTCATTTTCTCATTTTTTTAAGTTTTATATTTCCTTTTACTACCCTGAGTTGGTTTCCTCCACGCCAAGACATCTGAGCGTCCTACCCAAACACCCCTTCCTTTCCTTTACACCTGCAAGCATACAATCTTCACTAGTCACTACCCTTCCCTTCACATGGGCATAAATACCTAAAACCTGATTGTGGGCTTCCATTTTCTCTCTTTCGCTCTTCATTTCTCGTCTTTTCTTTAACTTTTAATGCCAAAACAAACCCACAGATTAATATAAATGTATGTATAAAGAAGAAGAGAAGTTCCTTTATGAAGCTTTTGGTCTCTCTATCCGTATGCATTATCTTTGCAGTTTTATAATCGATTTCTCTTCTGGGTTTCATCCCTTTTGACCTGAATCGGCGCCCATAGCAAAATCGCTAGTGGGGGTTTGCAGAATCTACTTTCTTCTTTTGGTATACTGTAATTTCTTAGGAGATTTTGGTATTTGGGGATTTTGACCGGGGGTTAGATCCGAGGAACATCCGTTCTTGGCGGTCTTTACAACTCAGGAATCTGGTGTGATCTTGTTCTCGTTTGCTATTTATCTGTGGTTTTGTTTGGCTGTAATTCTTGTTTTATGTTGGGTTTGATTTCTAGTTCTTGCAGGATTCTTCAAATCTTTATTGATTCTGATGTGGGTTTTGAGTGATTCTTTCTCTTTTGCCTGTAAACACAAAGAATTTTGTGTTATGAAGTCAAAACTGTTGGATAAAACTTGCCTATCTATATTATTAGTATCATTGAAGTAATGTGTTGTGCTTCAGCTCCTGCTCTTTCATGTAGAAATAAACCACTAACTGATGTTTGTATTTTCCTATTTTTTTGGTGTAGGTTCTGAGAGGTTTTTTTTTATGAAATGGGCATTTGAGTTTCTTTTTGTTAATTTTACATCTTTTGCAATACTGCGCGATGCATATTCGACACTGTTTACTAATGCCATCAACACTGCTAGGCATTTCTTGTCGTAGTTTTCCTTTCTTTTTGGTCCATACTCTTTGTTAACCCCTGTAGCTGCTGTCTTGTTATTTGAGTGCTTTCTATTTATAATACATCATTTACCAATAAAAAAAAATGCCATCAGTATGGTGGGAAGTTGTAATTATATTGTGGAATTGATATTTATTTGTGGGTATTTGTTTTTCTCTTAATTTTGCTTTCTCTCTGTTAATTTATGCAACTTGATAATAGAGATTACAACTGTTTTAATTTTTTTCATGAGATTATTTGCTTTAATTATTATTTTTTTGCTCGATCAAATCAAACTGTTTATGTGAAATGGAAATTTTATCTTAAAAATACATACAAGGCTTCCCTTTACTTTGCTTCAACCCCAAGACAGAATGTCACGTTTAGCACTTTTTCTAATTCAAAGATGAAGATTGGTATTATCAGTAGTTTCTAATTCAAAGATGAAGCTTGGTATTACCAGTGGCATAGTCTTTGTTCATTACCATTCAATTTTAATCTTTTGCTTCGTTATGAATTTTTATCATCTTCCATAATTGCAATCTTCGTGATATTTGTGTCTTGGGTTATTTTGTCTCACTGCACACATGTAGTTTTCAGGGCTTTTATGATATTTTCCTTTTGACTGTTTTATGCAGGAATATTTTCTTTGACGCGATTCATCGGAAGCCAGCTGAGGTAAAATTAGTCTGCTCTCCAAAGACTTTTGCCTTTTCTGTGCTGAACATATATGGGCTGATTTGGGCATTTCATGGGAGGTGTAGAGGAGGATGAACCACCCTCGAAACGTGTGAAAGTGTCAGAAGAATTGGGGAGCATCTCGAACGACTTGTCTCTTAAGGAGCCTGTTCCTGGCTCTTTGGGAGACTCTATGGCTCGACCATTACCTTCCCAAGGGGACGAAGAGATTGTTGGTTCGAAAGGCGTTATTAAAAAGGTGGAATTTGTCAGAATCATAACCAATGCATTGTACTCTCTCGGTTATGAGAGGAGCGGGGCCCTTTTAGAGGAAGAATCAGGAATACCTTTACACTCCTCTGTGGTGAATTTGTTTCAGCAGCAGGTGCTTAATGGGAATTGGAATGAAAGTGTGGCCACATTGCATAAAATCGGTCTCTTGGACGAAAACATTGAAAAGGCAGCATCTTTCTTGATATTGGAACAGAAGTTCTTTGAACTTCTAGAGAAGGAAAAAGTCATGGATGCTTTGAAGACTTTGAGGACTGAGATTGCACCTCTTGGCATTAATATGAATCAAGTACATGAGCTTTCTGCATGCGTTGTGTTTCCTTCACGTTTTGTACGAGTTGGAGTTTCTAGTCAAGATGTTGTGAGTTCAAAGTCACGGTCAACGCTTCTGGAGAAATTGCAGAAATTGCTCCCCCCAACAGTTATGATACCTGAAAGGAGGTTAGAACATCTAGTTGAACAGGCTCTTAATGTGCAACGATGTGCTTGTGTGTTTCACAACACTTTGGATAGTGAACTGTCTTTGTATTTGGATCATCAATGTGGAAGAGACCAAATTCCTTCACGAACAATACAGGTTAGAACATGTATTCTTGGTGGTAGTTTGTTAACATCTTATTTCTACTTTTATATGTTGGCCTCTTATGCTTAACATGTTATCTTTGCCTTGTTATTTTTATCAGCTTGATTGGCCTGAGAACAGTACTATGTTATAAGCATTGTTTATGGAACTCCATAATGGTAGTGATGTACATGTTCATAGTTATCTAAACTGATGGTCTAGGATGATCTGATTTACCATTATTTCTATGTCAATTTCTTGAAAATTAGTGATCTTTGATTATTCTCATATAGTATCTGTAAAGATTCATGTAGCAGACTTGGATAATTGGTATTAGGAAGTAATTATAATGGCGATCTGCAAAGATAATCTCTTTGCTACCTGTATGCACTACGCAGATCTGTCTTCATTTCTCACTGCAAAATTGTGAGTTCACACTTCCATCACTAGTTAAAACGAGAAATGACAAATTTTCAACCCATTGATGAAAGTCAAAACCTAAAATACCAGGATGTTCAAAATGTGCTCATATTACAATTTTGTGGTTGAACTCCCTCGTGAAATTAATAACTATCGAAAAGGAAAACAAGCTAGAAATAGAAATGAATCAGAATTGAAAAATGAAATTTGCCTATGCATATCCATCAAAATGGAATCAAGCTACACATAATTCTAACATGCCTCAAACTAACTTGTTTTTTTTTGTATTTCATGTTTTCTTGATTATTTTGGGGGTATTTTGCAGTTTAGGTTCATTTGGACTTGGAGCATGGTGGGTGGCGAAGTTAGATTTAACTTTTCTAAAGGGCAAGTGTATGCGAAAAGAAAAAAACCATAAAATAGAAAATGAAAAATGTACTTTAGTTCCAAATTCCAATAGGTCTAAAACCCGATGCAAAAAGATGGCCAAACTGATAATAACATGCTGGCAGTAATCCTTTTATGACCAGCCGGAAAATAGGCTTAAAAGGAGCTAGTGGTAATGTCTGTATCAATGTTTTAAAACGTTAAGGCGTGAGGCGAGGCGTTAGGACCTCCAGATGCGTGAGGCGTAAGCCTCGAGGCGGGAAGCGTAAGCCTCACAAGAAAGCTTCATGCTCTCTAATTTTAACAAATAAATATAATATAAGAAAAATGGCAAAATGATTCAAGAAGTTGATGAAAAATTATAGTATATATATATATAGAGAGATAGAGACATAGATATTTGTATTTGTATACATTGTGTGACGCCCCGAACCCGCGCCTGGGAAATCAAGTTCCAAGACGCGTGCCCGTTCGTCATAACCACGCATGCGGAAGACTTTACCCGCAAAAATGCGGGGATTTTTCAACTTTTCTGATGAGCTTATATAAGCAGTAACAACCGGTCATCACAATAACCCATCATAAGCAAATACGTTACCTCACTGGCTATAATAGCCGTTACTTTTGGCGCTACAACTACGCCGGTACACTTTCAGAATCCATCAAGTCTAACTCCTTGTCAATCGGCAACTGCTTCCGAATCTGAAGACATAAAATGAGAGGTGTGAGCTATAGAGCCCAGCAAAATCCACAATCCATCTAGGCTAGCCTTGGTACGGCATATCTATCAGATAACACAACCATCTGACTCAGCCACGGTGGAGATTTCTATCCTCACGGCATATCTATCAGAGAACACAATCATCTGACTCAGCCACGGTACGAACGACATATCTATAAGAGGCATCACAATCTACTGACTCAGCCTCGGTACGGCATATCTATCAGATAACACAACCATTTGACTCAGCCACGGTACGGACGACATATCTATCAGAGGCATCACAGCCTACTGACTCAGCCTCGGTACGACATATCTATCAGATAACATAACAATCTGTTCTCCCCTGACCTAGTCAAAGAGGATCTATGGATATCAAATCCACCCACTCCCGACTATCAATCATGGTGGATTATACTTTAACCCTGATTAGGTTTTCTAACCACAAGTTAACCCCAGTTAACCCAAGCCTCGCTTGGTTAACTGAAATACTCGGGCCTCGCGCCCGTGAACCAAATCCGGTAACACACCGTCCCGTTAGGGAACGCTTCCAGGCAAATGGATGTGTCCATAGCCTTATACGACCTGCAAAATAACTTTTCGACACCCCAGGGTGACGATACAATTTACCCGGGACCCGATCTGGGCTCCCCGAAGATCCACATAAAATCATAGCATCACATAGGGGTCTCCGACCCTTTTTCCATCCACACCTTTTACACAGTGAGTCTAAATCCGAGGTTTTGAGACCCAAGATCGAGGGCTACACCCCTCTACTCATTTTCCACGTACAACCACCTTCCCATAACACATCCATGGGGTCTCAGACTCTTTTTTCATCAAACGCACATACATTTCACATAAAGAATATAGCAAATAACAGGGAAAAGAGAAGAGATTGAAGGGGTTTTTACCTCTTTCACGCACTTCGAGGTGTCTAGGGCCGAAACGGACACCGCCAACGCGCTCAGGAGGACGATCAACCCCAAGGTAAAGCTCATCGCCTTCAAACCTTCACTTTCTCTCTAGATTTATCTCTTTCTCTCTCTACACGTTGATCGAGACGCCGAGGAAGAAAATAGACGTCGCCAACGCGTCGGGGACGTCGAAAAACCCCAAGGTGGACTCCAGTTTGCAAACTGTGAGCATTGAGGGGCTGGCCCCCATTTATATAGGCCTTAAATGGGTTTAGATCATGTGCAAAAGCACATGACCCATTTAGTGTGGAAAGGTGTGGTTGACCAAGTCAACCACTTTGACTGGTTTGACCAGTTTGAGTGGATTTTCCCATTTTTCATGCATATATCATTTGAAACCCTACTATATAACGCCTGATAGTGATGAAACTTCAGGTGACCGAACTTGGGACAGTCCGACACCTATTGAAAAAATTTTGGGAAAAAATACTGAGTTTTGACAGCTACACTTTAGTCCAGAAGAAAACTGCAAAACCCACTAATTTTCTGATTTCGGACACAAAACAGGTCGTCGTTTCTTCGTCTGAGATAACTAACTGCAGAGACGAAAGATATTAGTTCCCAGGGCCGACCGGCACGCATTAGTACCAGCCGCACGGATTTCTATTAGGAAATGGCCCCGTGGTCCCGCGAAATGATACTTGACGGAACCGATACGATAGGAGTGTGTCCCGACAGTCAACCAGTACATTATGTGTGATTTTCGCGAAAAGATACTGAGATTTCTTTGGTGCACTTCAATCCCGAGCAAAACCCACTTTTTATTAATTTAACAAACACTTAAGTATTTAACCCCAGTTAAGGACCAATAAATGCATAATTTTATTATTTAAAATTCTGGGGCGTTACACATTGTGTGTGTTAATGTGAGTGCACACGTACACATAAGAAATACTATATAAATTAGTTGAAACAAATAACAAATTTTAGAAAAAAACTGACATTTAAGTCTCAGTTCCTAATTTTAGTTAATGTATAAAACGTACACATAGACATAAAGCAAGCTTTGAGACATTAGGTGTGTGCCTCATGAGGTTTTAAGCCTCATGGTTAAGCCTTAAAGCGTTTTCCTTAAGCCTCGCCTCGAGGCGAGCTTCGAGGCGTAAGCCTCACACACTTTTTAAAACACTGGTCTGTATTGCTAGCACAGTGCTTGAGATACATTGGTTCCGTGTGTAGTGTATTATGTTACATCTAGAAACTTGTAGGAGACATAACTTTGTCTCCTAATATTGAAATCAAGCATGGCATCTTTTACCCAAATAGATGCTGCATGTGCAACTTAGCTAAGGAAGATGTTCATTACCTCCTCCTCCACTACCCTTGGGCATGGGGGGTTTGGAGTTCTTTCTTCTCTTTGTTTGGAATTGCCTGGGTTTGTCCCAAAGAAGCGAATTATTTGATTTTATATTTGGCCTATAGGGTATTTCCAGGCAGAAAGGTACCAACTTATGGAGTATGCTTCCAGCCGCAGTTTGTTGGGCCCTCTGGTTGAAAAGAAACAACTATTGTTTTCGGGGCGGATTCAGCCTTGCCTACTCTCTGTGCCTCCGTGGGCTGGCTGCTCCGAAATTGGTCTTCCCATCTCCCTGAGTTTACAGGGGTCTAGCCCTCTGATTTTTCATCTACAAATGGAGTCAATTAGTTTTTTGCAACCCCTGAGTATTTTGTATATTATGTAGGGGAACTTTCCTCAATTCCCCTTCCCCTTCACATTCTTTTCTTTTAATGAAATTCATCATAATTTATCTATAAAAAAAGAAATCAAGTTTGGTTTGAACCCATGCGCTCAGAATTTAACAAATCTTTAAAAGGTACCCTAAGTAAGGTCCCAAAATCAGAATGTGTAAGGCCATAGATGGATTGAAAAGGTAAAAAAATCTCAGGAAATTGCATTTCAGGCAGAAGTGAGATCGGTAGGGGCTTGATCAAGCAAAATCAACAGATAGGGTCAAATTGGACACGTTCCAACGGTGCAGGTATGTCTGATTGAGATGTCAACCTTGGTGTTTTGGTTCTCTGATTGAAATCAGGTCCACTGCCCGACTTTGATCAGTTGCAAACTGGTTTACTTTCTCGTATTAATTTTCCTAATATTGTGCCTTGTTAAAATTTTAATTAAGGTCCAAAAATTCATTAATTGACCTGAAAATTGACTAAATCCAGATTTATCACATCCATAATTAAGATTTTAACCTAAACCAACTCCCATCATGCCATGCCATGCCATCCATCCAGAAATTAAAAAAAAGAAAAGAAATGAGAAGAAAAGAGAAGAAATTAAAATTTAAAAGGACTGGGGACCTTACTATGCCAAAAGCGAGAGAAACCTTGTAGGAAAATTAGGATTAGAGGTGCTCACATGGCAATTGTGCCTAAAATCGGAGGAAAGGATGGAATATGGCTAATTGCTGTTTCTTGTGTTATGAATTGGAGGAATAGGTTGATCATATGCTATTACGTTGTTCCTTTTTTTTTGATCGGTAAGTAACAAATATATTAATAGATCAAAAGATGTAACAAAAGTTTACAGAGATGTGAACTAAAATATCTAGCAAAAGGAAAGTAGAGAAAATATACAATAGATACAGAGATTGACTACTCATAACAAAATATCCCCCACTTACCCTCCCATATGCCTTATGGAACACCATTCCACAATAAGGCACCAAATACGAGCTATAATATAGGGATTTGGGAAGGAGGAATTGTCGAAGACATGACTATTCCTCTCTTTCCAAATGGACAAAGAGATAGTTTCAGGTCTAGAGTGCTTCCTTTGCACCCACCAGTGTTGTCAATTGCCAACCCAATAAGAAACTCAGTAAGGAGAATGAGAAAACCTACTCTACAACTATTCGAGACAAGAAAAAAAACCCAAATCTCAAAGATAACTGGACAATGCAAGAGCAAATGATCAACAATCTCTTTCTCAAGTAGGCACAAGTAATAGTGATTAGGTTGATTAGCCATACTCCACCCTCTACTTTTTAAGTGATCAGATGTAAGAATTTTATTTAGGGTTGCGGACTAAAATTAAAAAAATACCTTTGATGGTACATGGGGTGACCAGACAACCTTATAAAAAAAATGAGTGCGAAGGTATTGGGCCAAAGGACTGTAAGAATAATCTCACTGAAAAATCGACTTTGTAAAAAAATGAGTGTGAAGGTATGGGGCCAAAGGACTGTAAGAATAATCTTACTGAAAGTCGACCATTGTTTCTTTTAGATCAAATCATACAATCTTTAATTTGGGTACATGGGGGGAAAGTAACTCAATCGAGTCAAAAGAAGTTGTAAGTTCTCAACTTCCCTATCGTTTAGGTCTCTTCTCAATCTGGGACACCAAACTAACTCATTCCTTGACCTCTCAAGACAATTAGCTACCATGGCCTCTTTGTTTAGTGCAAGAAGGAAGAAGTTTCTAAAGTCATTCTTAAGCCTCGAATGACCACACCAAACATCTTTCCAAAATTGGATTTCAGATCCATTTCCCACCTTGAACCAACTGTGAGGTTCTAGTAAATTAGCCACAACCATGATCCCTTTCCAAAGGCCCACCCAATGTGAACCTCTCACCCCCTTTGGCATGCAGCAGGAAGCTCCATATTTAGCGACAATCACCTTCCTCAAAAGACTATCACGCTATTCTCTAAATCTCCATCCATTTACTCAGGAGCCTTATTAACTTTGCTAGTTGGAACTGACTTAGACCACAAGCTCTTGACGGTTTACAAATTTGGTTCCATTCTACTAGATGATATTTCCTTTTGTCCCCTCTCCCATTTCAAAGGAAATTCCGCTGCATTCAGTCAATGACGGTGGCTATAGACTTGGGTAATGATAGGGTGGACTAAAATAAGCTGGGAGGCTTCTAAGAGTACTTTTGATAAGGGTCAATTTTTCGCCCTTTGAGAGGAAGGTTGACTTCCATCCTGCTAGGCTAGAGGAGAATCTTTCAATTACTGGAACCCAGATTGCTTTGAATTTGAAAGAAGCCCCCAAGGGTAGGCCAAGGTAACTAGAGGGGAGGGAGCTTGTCTTACAACCTAGACTTCGACCCAAGAGATCTACACGCACACTCACAATTTCGCTTTTCTCTACCCTGAGACCCGATACAACTTCAAAATATCGTAGGATACACCTAAGATTGACAAACGGAGAGTAAGAAGCTCCACAAAGTACTAAAGTATCATCAACAAATTGTAGGTGCAAGAAACTTAGCTATTTCTGGTCTATTGAAAAACGTTCAATTGCCAGCCCATTCGCTCGAGAAAGCATCCGACTTAGAACATCCTAACAAAATCTGTAAAATTCCACGGAAAAACCGTGAGGACCAGGGGCTTTGTCTCCTACCATTGCTCAAATAGCACCCACTACTTTTTCTTTCTTGAATGGTAGTTCTAATTCTTCTCTTTGCTCTAATGATATGGTATCAAGGAGCCCGTCTAACTTTGGTCTCCAAGAAGATTTTTTTGAATACACCTTGTAAAAGCCAATCACAATGTCCTTTTGTTCCTTCTTCCAAACCCCATCATTTATAAGACTGGATGTGAAGTTTGATTTTCGATGATAGTTGGCTATTTGATGAGAATATTTGGTATTTCTATCCCCCTCTTTGATCCATCTCATCCGAGACTTCTGTTTCCAATTGATCTCCTCTAGCCTTACAGTCTTCCAATACTCTACTTCTTAGCCTCCCTCATTCTACTCTCCTTTTCTACTAGAGAGTGTGAGTTCTCAATTGAATCACATTTTGCGATGTCATGAAGAAGCTTAAATTTTCCTCAATATTACTGAAGACCTCCTTATTTCATATCTTGATTCTTGCTTTTAGAGCTTTCAGTTTCAATCCAAAACTTGTGCTAGGTGGACCCCATACCACATGTGATTGCCAAACCTCAGAAACAATAGCTTTGAATCCTTTAGATTGAAGCCACATATTTTCAAACTGGAATGGGGTAGGACCACCCTTGAAGCATTTTGATGCCAGCAAGGTTGGGACATGGTTTGAGGTGGGTTTGGGTAAGGATGATTGGAGTAAATTAGGGAACATTTCCTCCCATTCAATTGAGAATAGAAATCTATCCAATCTGCTAGCAAGTAGCCCCGATGGTGACTGTGACCATGTGAATTGGATGCCTCTAGTTGGGTAGTCAATTAGACTATGGCTAGACATGAAATCCTCAAATCTCTACATTTTGGCAGTGAAAGATTGAACCCCTCTCCCTTTATGGGGAAACAGATGCAATTGAAATAACCAACCAAACATGAGGGGGCATCCCATTGGCCACTCACATCTTTTAGATCATGCAACAAGTCATCAAAGTTAAAAGCCTAGATGGTCCATAAATCCTTGAAAAGACACCCAGCTGATCCCTCCACTCGGCAATCTACATAGAATAGAAATCGAGTACACTCCCAATTCTGATTCCAAAACTTCTATTGTAGTCTTATCCCAAACTAATAGGATTCCCTCAACAGCTTCTAATAAGGGCACAATGAGCCAATCAGAAGGCGAAGAACCTCACACGTCTTGGGTCAGTTGAGGGTGAATGTTCTCCAATTCCGTTTCCAGGATTTAAAGAATCGATGGTTTCGTTGATAAAACAAATTGGTTGATTGCCAATCGTTTTTCGGGGCATCCCAAAACTCTAATGTTCCAGGATAGAAGGCTTAGGTCTAACATTGACAACTAGGACCCTTTCCAACCTAGGAGTTCTAGAAGCTAATCTACGACTCGACTTATCAAGGTTGACGTTCCACTCCAACCTCTTCAGCTCCTTTTCTGATTTCTTCATCAAACCTAAAGAAAACCTAGTTTTATGCTTTTTGACAATCCCACACCTTGAATTTTCTAAAGTTTGAAATAAACTCCAGACTTCCTGTTCGTTACCATTGAAAGAAAGGCCGAGGAATTTGATAAAGCCCTCGAGAATCTGTGATCTAGGGCAAAATTGACATATCCCTCAAAGGACCAGATTGGACTAGTTGGAATAGATCTAAAAGCCTTGGCTAGCATCTGAATGTATTTTCAGTGAGATTAATAATACAGGACTATGACTGAGGCCTTGCAATTCTCATCCATACCCCATTAGTTTGTGATATCATGGTTCTTTGGTTTTGCATACTCAAACAAGATTTCAAACTGAATGATTGGGAAAGAGACGATCTCCCAACCCTATTTATAACAGGATAAATAGGGGAGTAGGAAGGGAGAGAGTAAGATCGTACCTGAGAAGGAAAGAGACTTTGTAAACACTTGCCTTGGACTGTCTTACCAATAAGGTTCTAAATGTCGATATCGCATGACATGTCGCACCGGTGGGATAAAGATATATTGGGGATATATCGCAAGATATATTGTTTATCGTTTTTTTTTTTTTGGAAAAAATGAGAAAAAAATGCGGCAAAACATGAAATTTTGCAGTGAAACTTCAAGAAATGTTAAAATAGATGTTCATACATATTTGAGAATAAACTTATTTAAAAAAAAACAACAATGTACATAAGAGATGTAATGAAAATGGGAAAAAAATGTGCGTTGATGACAATGTATGATGAATTCATATTCATCATTAACTTACAAATGTCATCATTTCTCAATCAATCATAAATTTATAATTCATAAGATTCATAACAATACAAACATACATAATAAAAAGCCAACTCACCCTAATAACTACAATCAAAATCAAAAGGAGTTACGCAGATCTCGAAGTCATCTCTGTCCTGACTAGGATGGCAATAATACTAGTTATCCACAATTCCACATATGTACAATATTGTGCCTAGCTGATCACATTATGATACATTAATGTATACTCAAGTACATAACGTTGGTAGTCATCTAGTCCAAAATATAGTAACACGCCCATTGGTGGATAATGAGACACAACTGCCATCGGCACTGGCACATGAGGCTGTACACCTCTATATCCATAGGGATGTGGTTCATACCCAAAAACATATCCATATAGATATTGGCCCTCTGGCTGTGCATAGCTATGTTCCTGAGAGTACAATTGTCACTGACACTACCGCATAAAGCTGTACAACCCCATACTCATATTCATACGACTCATACCAAAAAATATTTCCATACGATTCTTTTGGAGTTGAAATTTGGGAGTATTTTAAATAGAGGGTACCTATAATATGCTTAAATGTTTTTGTAAAGCTTGAATGCAAGTCTTTTTCTATTGACTTTTTGACCTTGTAGATGAAAATATTTTTAAAGACTAAAATATGAGATTTTTTTCATCGGACTTTTGAGTTCAGTAATGTTTTGATATGGTGAAATTTATGAAAATTTAAAATTTGAGAAATACCTTAGCATTTGAAAGTTGAAAGAACACGCCTATGGAGACTGTATGATCTCGACCTAACCGAGACTGTTCGCGTTTTGTCGGCATTCTAGGGCGACCAAAAATCTTGGCTACCGGCTACCTACTCGTCTTGCGAAAGCTTTTTTGTTTTCAAGTAAAATAACGCGATTTAGGTTATTTAACCTGAATCACGTTATTTTAACTACATCACTTAAAATAACATTATTCAAGTTATTTTACCTGAATCAGTTAATTTCTATGATTCACTCAAGTAACTTGATTTCAAGCAAAATAATGTGATCCACGATATTTTAACTGAACCTGATAATTTATATGGTTCACCCAAAAGCCAAAATAACGCGATTCACGCTATTTTAACTGATCCAGTTAAAATAATGTGAATCAGTTAATTTGTATGGATCACCCAAAAATAACGTGATTCAGGTTATTTTAACTAAGTTTTTACAAGATCAATAGGTGGCTGGTGAGTGTTAAGTTGGACGCCCACACCAATAGGGACGGTCTCGGTTAGGTCTCAAAGCTTTATCCAAGTTGAATTCTCAAAAAGGGCGCTGAAAAGTGAAGTTTGTTCTTGAACTGAAAAGTTGACTTTTTATTATTCAAAAATTTGGATTTAGGATAATTTTTATTGAATTCAAAAGGAGAGTTTAACTTTATTTACTTATAAATATCTTAAGTAAATTAAAGAAAATTAATTATATAAATAAGATAGAGTGAGACAATGAGCTTCACTCTCATACCTAAAGGCCAAAGCCTTTTATTTTTTTGATCGCTAAAAGATGTGTATATTATAAATAGAAAGCTTTGTAGTTTATAGAGATGTAAACTAAGTACAAACAGATGCCAACAACAACAGACTAACAGGAAACTAACCAACTAAAATACAACGATGGTGACTTCTTATAGGGGTAGGGTGTCCCTCACCTCTTGACCCAACTGATTTATGGAACTCCAGTCCACAATCAGCTGTCGCACCTGGGTTAGGATCCAATGGTCTGGGGAGACCGAGTTATCGAAAATTCAACCATTCCTCTCTTTCTAAATAGATCATGAGATAGCAGCGGGCAAAATTGATCAGATTAGCTCCTTAGCCCCCCCCCAAGCCATCAACGCCAACTAGTAAGAAACTCAGGAAGGAAAAAGGAAAGACCCACTCCACACCCAAACTAGCCAAGAAAAATGCCCAGAGCCGATAGACAACCAAACAATGCAGGAGCAAATGATTCACAGACTCTTCCGCAGTCAAACACAGATAATAGCAATTTGCTATGCTCCACCCTCGCCTCTTTAAATGATCTAAAGTAAGAATTCAAATTCTATCTAATGCAGCGGACCAGAGTAAGAAAGATACCTTAGAGGGAACATGGTGAGCTCAGACAACCTTTTGAGGAAATGAGCGAAAAGTTGGAGGGTCAAAAGACTAGAAGAGCGATCGCACTAAAAATCGACCGCTGTTGCTTCGGGACCAAATCCTACAATCTCTAACCTGGGATCTTGGGAGGGAGGAGCATAACCGGGCCAAAAGCCTTTGCATCTCCTCAATTTCCCAATCGTTTAAATCCCTCCTAAGTCTAAGACAGTAAACTGGATCGCTTCCCAACCTCTCAACACATTCAACATTAGAGGCCCCTCTATTGGTGGGTAGGAGAAAGATGGAACGAAAATCATTTCCAAGTCTTGACGGACCACACCAGACATCATTCCAAAATTGGATGTCGACCCCATTTCTTAGCTTAAACCTAGTGAAAGGCTCTAGGGACGAAACTACACTCATGATTCCTTTCCAGAGTCCTACCCGGTGTGGGCCTTTAACCTCTTTAGACAACCAATTTGATGCTAGCCCATACTTGGCTTTTATCACCTTCCGCCAAAGACTGTCACGCTCTTCCCTGAACCGCCACACCCATTTACCCAGAAGTGCCTTATTTACTGCACTGAGAGGAACAATGTTCAGACCCCCTGCCACTTGCAGTTTACAGATTTGGTTCCAAGCTACCAGATGATATTTCCTATGGTCATCTCGCCCATGCCTGAGAAACTTATGCTGGAGGCGATGGCCTGGGCGATGGAACTATGCAGGCAAAGGATGGAGATAATAAGTTGAGGTACTCTTAAGTGTACTCTTAATGAGGGTCAACTTACCACCTTGGAGAGGCACCGGGACTTCTGACTTGCAAGTCTCGCGGAGAATTTGTTAATGACAGGAGCCCAAACAGCCTTGGACTTGAAAGAGGCCCCCAGAGGAAGACCAAGGTAAGTAGACTGGATAGACCCTTTCCGACATCCTAAACAACTGGCCAGAAGCTTAAGGTTATGGATAATCACCAATTGACATGATTTCACTTTTCCCCAGCTTGACTCTGAGACCTGACACTACCTCAAAACACCCAAAAATACATCGAAGATTAATAAGTTGCGAGTAGGAGGCACCACAAAATACTAAAGTATCATCCGCAAATTTTAGGTGCGAGATACTTAGGCGTTCCCGACCAATGGTGAAACCAACAAATGCCCGCCCATTCGCGCGAATCAGCATGACTTAGGGCCTCCGAGACGATAATGAAGAGGGCCGGGGACAGAGGATCCCCCTACCTCAACCCCTTAGAACCGCGGAAAAAGCCTTTAGAGCTACCATTAAGGAGAATCGAAAAGGAGCGGATGATATAGATGTTGACATCCAAGAGCGCCACCTAGCCCCAAATCCCATTCGGCCCAACACATAGAAGAGGAATTCCCAATTGATGTTAGTTTAGGCCTTTTCCATATCAATCTTGCAAATAAGTCCTGAGGATTTTGACTTAAGGCGCTCGTCCACACACTCATTAGCGATAAGGATACCGTCTAAAATTTGTCTCCCCCTCAGAAAGGCCCCTTGATGAGGGGAGATGAGGGATCTTGGGACGCGTTGAAGGCAGATATGGCCAACACTTTTGTTATGATCTTATAGGTGCTGCTAACTAGACTAATTGACGAAAGTCTTTTAATACACGAGCACCTGACCTTTTCGGAATCAGGGTCACAAAAGTGTTATTAATCACCTTGTCAAACGACTTGTAGTCGTGGAGTTCCTACAAAACAGCTAAGAGATCCCCCTCACAATATCCCAACATACTCTATAAAATTCTATGAAAAAGCCATCGGGGCCAAGGGCTTTGTTTCCCGCCATGGATTGTATGGCACTCAAGACCTCGTCTTCCTGGAACATGCTTTCCAACTCGACGCTCTGGTCAGAGGTAATTGAATCGAAAAGAAGGCCCATCCAATTTTGGTCTCCATAGGACTTTCTCCAAATACAAGTCCTTGTAGAACTCGACTACACTATCCGCAATGACCTACTGGTCTGTCAACCTAATACCGTCAACTTCTAGTTTGGATTTATGACAGTAATTTTCCATACGATGAAAGAATTTAATGTTGCGGTCCCCCTCCTTCAACCACCTAATTCTAGATTTCTACTTCCAACTGATCTCCGCCAAGCACCGATTTCAAGTAATCACATTTTAGAACCTCCTTATCTCGGCTTTCTGCTTCGGAGAGTGGGCGAGTACTCTCACTTGAGTCCAGGGATTGAATATCCAATAACAACTTGGCCTTCTGCTCCGATATATTTCCAATGACCTCCTTATTCCAATTTTTAAGCTTACCTTTAAGGACTTTCAATTTCAACCCGAATCTTGTACTAGGAGGCCCCCATATTGCTTGGGACTCCCAAACCTCGGAGACAAAGTCCTTAAAACCCTCCGACTGAAGCCACATGTTCTCGAATCCAAAATGTGTAGGTCTTCCTTTGACACTGACAGGGGCCAGCAAGATTGGAACATGGTCCGAGGTGGGACGAGGTAGGGATGATTGGATAAGATTAAGGAACATGTCCTCGCAGTTTGGTGAGAATAAGAACCAGTCCAATCGGCTTGCAAGGCGGCCTAATGGTAACTGAGACCAAGTGAATTGGGAGCCTCTACAAGCCATGGCGAGAGATGAAGTACCCAAACCGCTGCATTTTGGCCGTACGCGATTGGACCCCTCGCCTTTAATGAGGGAAGCGGGTGCAGTTGAAATCTCCACCCAGGCACCATGGGGCATCCCACCTACCACTCACATCATCGAGTTCCTGCTAGAACTCTGAATCTGCCACCACCCCTGATGGCCCATAAACCCCTGAGAAGACCCAGCTCGGACCCCCACTCAATAATCGACAAAGGATAGATATCGAATATGCTCTTACTTCTAAGTCCAACACATTAATGGAGCTCCTATCCCAGACGAGTTAAATGCATCCAGATGCCCCTAATGAGGAAACACTAAGCCAATCTGAGGGCCCATCCCCCCAAATGGCTCGAATTAGCTGAGGACAAATGATCTCCAATTTAGTTTCCTGAATGCATAACAACGAAGGCTTTTTGGAGAGAACACATTTTTTGATTGCCGCGTGTTTCTCTGGGCAACCCAAACCTCTAATATTCCAGGATAGAATACTTATGTCTGACATCTATCACTATGTGAACCCTTCCCTACCCTCTTAGATCTAGGAGCACCTCTACGATTTGGCCTATCGTAATTAATGGAACACTCCAACCTTCTCAACTCCATAGTTGAGTTCCTTCCCGAACGCCTTGATGTAGGCTAGACCATAGACCTCTCCCTAAATTTTTCCAGGGATTGAATTAATCGCTTGAACTCCTCTTCATGACCTTCAACCGAGAGGCCAAAGAGCTGACTAAGACCCTTGGTCTTACTAAGGACCCACGATGAGACACCTTCAGAAACATCGACTTGTGGTGGGAGCAGCCTCCCACCCAAGATACAAGATACCCGATTGATCTTTTTGGGACTGACTCGGAAGCCCAAACATTGGGCTGGTTTTATTTTCAGTGCAATTTGTCAGACAGGGCAAGGACACTGACCTTATAATATTCAGTTTTTCCTCATCCGGCTGTGGTATCAAACCTCCCTGGTTATGCAAACATAGATAAGAATTCAAACTAAGTGACTGTTTAAAGCCCAATCTCTCGGCCCTATTCAATTGAACAGGAATTAGGAGGGGGGGGGGGGGGGGGGAGATACAGGAGAGAGGATATGCATACCTGAAAGTGGAAGAGAAGGTGATTGCATTTACTCTTGACTGTCTCTTACCTCTAATGGGGGTTGCTGATGGACCTGGAATTTGTTCTGGGCCAACTTGGGAAGGAAGAGCATCATGCCACCTCTTCCATGCGTTGCTTTCGCAAAACAGGATGGTGCTTGGTTTCTTGGGGAAAAATTGGGACCTTCTCCAAATAATAAACTAACTTCACCTCCGCTACAACTCCATCAACGACACTCCCATCTGCACCAACTGGCGGCGGTACACTTGTTCTCCCAGACCCACAACTTTCAGCCACTGAGGAGTGGCAATAAACCGTGCTTCCCACTGACTCGGGAGAGATCTTGTAGTTACACAATCCCCTGTGATGATCAGCATGGGGCGGTGACTCTACTTCCCAAGGTGAGAGCTGCGCAGATTCTACTGAGATTGAGTTGTGGCCTTGCCTCGAAATATATCCACCAAGGGCTTCAAGGGGCGATAGATGGAGATGAGACAAGGTTACAACACCAAAATCGCCATGAGGTGTCAAACATTGGTCTGAGTTAGAATTAGCTCCAAGGTAGGACAATCGTCTCTATGCCTTCCTCTGAAGGTTGCCTTGAAGTTGCCGGACTCACCGGAGTAGCCAGAACAGCTGTAGAGCTTCTGCCTGAGTGAGACTTATCCCCAAAAACTAGGGCATTCCTGGGAGTGTGAACCATCTTCTCTACTCCCCCCTCGGAAGGCTGATTTGGATTAGTCGGAGTAGTCGGAAAAGCTTCTGTGACCGGAGTCAAATCCCCTACCTCAAGCGAGGCATCTTCAAACGGAATCATCCCCTGGGGCTTCCCAAGACCCGATCCTTTCTTACGGGGATGGTAAGAGGTGATCAGCTCCATTCGTTCGAAAACTGGGTCTAGAAGAAATGGGTCATGGGCCAAAAGATCCATATGTTAGTTTAACTTTGATACTGAAACGGGTTGAGATTCATTAACTAAACGAAAGGCCCACTGAGATGCTCCCACCATAAGCTTGGCCCAACTGTTTTGAGCCCCCAAACAAGGCTGTGGCTGAGAGGGGAGCCCACCACTGAATGATAAAGGAGGATTTAAAGGGTTATCCTGTACGATAGCTGGCACAATCTTGTCCATTGGAGATGAACCCTTACCTATTAGTTATATCTGCGAGTTATCTTCTTCCCTAACAGTACTCTCAACTTCGAATTAGGGCCTGCAAGCCACCTGACGGCTGACTCCACCCATCCCCCTGACACACCTCATCGGTCGTTTGCTTGTTGCGGTAAGGAAGACCAGGCAGGGGTCGAGGATGACGGGCATGCCATGTTCTGGATCGATTAGCGTGCCTTAGAGACACCAAATTAGAAGGATTTGAATTCAGAGCTGTCATGTTCTAGTGGGAATTGTCTCTACCGGGTGCTGACTGTCGCAGGGGCTCTTGCTGTCATGGAATCTGACTTGCCCGGGCCAATGAGTGGAGGTCACGATGCAAAAATTTGAATTTCAAATTTCTTGATGAATTTTCGTAGATTTTCCAGCAATCCAAGAGTTTGCCGGCGGAGGTTACCATGCCGTAATCACGGATAGAGATGAGTACAATAATCTCGTTCCCATTATCAAGAACAGTGGTAGAATGCGGGATTAGAGTGAAGTTGCTGCTCTTAACTTTGATGCTTGCTTCTCGGAAGTCAACCAACTTTAGCGAGAGAGGGTCAGCTTTGAAGAAGTCACCGCAAGCATCTCCGATGAGGGAGAATGTCTCTAGCATCCAGAGATGAAACAGGAGTCCAGAGATCCCTACCCAGATATTGACAGGACTGCCTCTGGGCAGATGCTATCGATTGCTGTACGCTATCGATTGAATAGGAGATACCCACCTGAGGTTAGAGGCCAAGGCTCGGAGGCAATCAATGCATCGACGGTAGAGAGCTTCCTCACTATAATGAATCCCTTATTGGCGTCAATTGGAATTAAGGTTGATTGTTCATCTGTTGGAAGCATTTGGTCTACACTCTTCGGCTTGATGGAATATGCATACCAGCGCCTTGGACCAATTCCTTGCTATCTCTGGTCTAGAGTGGCCAGGGATAGGGGGACTGGTGGTGGTGGGAGCCCGACTTGGGATGGGTCCTTGCTCATATGCAGTGATGAGCTAAGAGGACTAGATTTAAAATGCAGCATAGCCTCCTCCAGTATCCTCCAACCGTTGCCCCCCTCTGGGAAGGATAGCCATCGACGATGCCCTCCGGAAAGGGAGAACACAGACAGCCTGATGAATGCCCTAAAAGAATTAGCAATCCTTTCCGCCAACAAAGAGGTAGAGGTACAGGTTAGTTTCTTAAACGAATAGGAAAAAGGATCGGGAGCCCGGAGCGATTCCGAGACGAATGAGAAGAACCACCAGAATCGTTTCTCCTCTACCGCTGTAGGGATCGAATACCCTCTCCCTCTCTCGATACATTTGAATGTTGACCTGGATTTTTCGTTGAGTTTGACAAACTCAAATGACTTGGTTTCTACTACAAAAAGCTTCCACGGACAATCCATCTTCACGATCAGTCTTCACGGCATGTTCTCCAAAGCCTTTTATTAAAAAAATAATAATTCAAAACACATATCTCGGTCCATATTGCATGATATTGGTGATATATCATCGATATTTTCTTGATATAATGCGATATCATGTAAAAAAAGCCTAGGGCCATATAAATTGGTTGGCTCACTGCGATATCAACAGATATCGGTGGTAATTGTCGATATTTGATTCCATGCTTACCAATGGCTAGGGTTGCTTGGAGGCCTGAATTTTCTTTGAATTTGGCTCAGTTTGGAAATAGTTATTGCTGCAACCTCCCGATCCTACTTTTGTAAAACAGATGGTTTTTGACTTGCCGGTGTGAGTTCGGATGCATTTCCAGACTGTAAGCTTTCTCCACAACCTGCTGGTTTTTCTACTTGGATAAAGCTATCCACTTCTTTGGACAACAATGATAGCAAATCGATTCTAGGGTTTTGCTTAGCCAGGGAGTTCCAAAAGAATATGCTCCATAGCACAGTCATAGGGCCCACTGATGTAGGGTAGACCTCCTCAGTGCTTTCCTCTTTGTCTAATGGTGAAAGGGTAGCAGAGGGGGAATATTTTGTGGATCGAAATGAGAGTGGTGACTGACTATGGCTAGATTCGTACCCTACTAGTGCCACGAAGGAGGATGAGTTGGTATAAGATAGAGTTACGACATCAAAACTCTCCTTAGGGTTCCTCTGAGTTCTCAATAGAGCTGTACCATCACCATTTGCTACCAATTCCTTTTCGAACATCTTTCCTTTCCCATGGCTACTTGCTCCCGTCCTACCTTCTTTTATTGGAGTTTGGCCTGAACTTCGTCTTCCTCAGAGCTTGAAATCCTACGGCAGGGGTCTCTGTGGGCTCCTTGCTGTCCATCTTCTCCCTCTCAATACATCCTTTGATCTTACACTGCTTTCTCCAGGAGTGAATAGAAATAGGCAGCCCTAAATGTTTAAAAACCAGGTTGAGTAAGAATGGATCCTCATCCATTGACTCGATGGAATGGTCTGTTAGAGTCTTGGTTCGTTCGATAGAGGACCCAGTAGAGCCCATGAGAGTTTGGCCCAGGCTTCATTTGAAATTGCAAATGGGCTATGCCTCTGAAGGCCCCTATCATTATCTGTGACTTTGGGTCGAGCTAGAAGCCCGCCTAAACTGAGATCTGGTTCAAAAGAGATTTAAACCCCTCCTTTGCGCCACGTGGGTGGTTTACCAAAGTCATCACTTTCATCCTCCCCTAAGCACCAATGCCTTGAGGCTCCCACACCTCTGCATTGTTCCAAGCTTCGGTGACCAGCTTTTCCCTTGATTTCCGACTTAGTCTGCTTCTGCTTTCAGCGATGGCGTTGTCTCCCTTTACGGTAGGTTGCCCTTAATTCAGATGGCACATGTGGCTCTTCGACTCATTTTTTGCCGATTATAATAAGCATCTCTCTCCTTAACGAAGACCTGGTTGCTACCCATCTGCTTTTGGTCAAAATTCGTCGCAGCCAATGAGAGAGGTCCACAGTTTACGTTTTTGAAATTCAAAATTCAAGCTATGTCAACGTAGACCTCCCGGGAAACCATAAGCTCCCCGACGAAGTTGGATTTTCTAGTATCCCAGATGTTCACTATTAGTGGATATTGCTTCCCTTTTCCGAAGACGAGTACCGTACGAGGAATGGTAGCCATTTATTTGGCCTTGATCTGATACTTGCTTCTTGGATGTCAGCAAGATGTCTAGTGCCTGGGTCGATCTCAAGGAAACCACCACAAGCATACTGATTCTCTTTAGTGTTGCAAGTAACCAAAGGTGGAGCGAAAGCCCTGATATCCCCTCCACGTTGTCGTGCATGTATTCGATCAAAGTTCTGTTCACCTCAGGCCACCACTGATTGAAAAAGAGGTAACTGCCCAAAGATAATGGACAAAGTTCAGGGTCTATTAGAGCAGCATACGACGCGCCTAAAAATCCCATGTTGGTCAATGAGAACTTGGAATGTGACAATACATATCCATATCCATATAATTAACATAAAGACTTGTGCATGTTCATGTGTACCAATGCATGTAAGGTGATATTCCTATAATGTCATGTAATATGATGTTCTTATTCAATGACATGTAACATGATGATTCTCGATGACATGTAACATTAAAGATCTCCAATGGCATGGAAGTGCTTGAGCTTTTGAGACATGTTTTTGTAATAACTATCATGCGGTGTAACATGTGCTTGAGTGTCATGATCGACCTTCATCTAGGTTATCCCTCAGATTCCGATATCAAAACATAGAATTCCGCCAAAGCCACCCATATAACTAATGTTAACGAATTCGGGGCGTTGATATCATTTTCCAAGTATTTACCTATTCGAACTTCAACCAATCGATATACATGCATAATTAGGCATAATTTACATGGAAGTTCATACAAGGATAACTTATATACATAGAATAGAATCACAATTTGTATCATAAAATTTCAGATTATAAGCCTCATTCAACCATAATTCCTTCCTTATAATGTCATTCATGTACAAACCCTAAAATCATCCCTTTCATCAAGTTAAATCATATGTGTATGAGGTTTCCAGAAAACAATCATAACTTCATGCCTAAAACGTCAATATAATCCTCAATTTATTATTCTAACATCACTAACATATCAGTTCCCATATTCCTTATTCCATTAATGATCATTAATACAAAATCGTCTTGAATTCATGCAAAACCTAGCCTTGATATAATTATCATAACATACAAACATTAAATCATCATTCACATAACTTATAACATTTATTTCGTACATATTATTAGGTTAGAACAGTGTATGATACATTCCTTGATCGTTTCCCTACGATCGAATCACTTTAGAATGACATTGGAAACGATCTCCAAGCTTTCCCTTCTCCTTGAGATGAAAACCCTTGAGAAATCCTAGGTTGAACTCTCTCTGGGATTTTCTAGAACTCTTAAGTGTTTGAACCCTAAAACCCACGAGCTTAAGGTCCTATACAGGCTAAAGAATCTTTAGAAACTATGAAATCCTAATCAAATTAGGAGTTTCTGGGCAAAGTTAAGCACCGGCAGTCGATCAGTGGTATGGGTGGTCGACCGGTAGCGTCGTGGTTGATCGGTAATAGGCCTTTTTTACCGGTCTTGCGACCTCTCTTTGCCAAAAACCCTCATACAAACCTTTTGATTGCGTCGGTCGACCGGTTTTGGGGGCGGTCGACCGGTGTGCTCTGTTTTTCCACTCTTTGGTCTTTTTCTTTATTTTAAATCTTAACCATTTATCATATACTAAGTTTAACCTTAGTCAAGCACTCAATAACATTTATTAAACATACATAAACATAAATTGAAATGTTTTGAGCAAAAAATCTAGGTTTCATTCAAGGGGCACAAGTTTCAAGACAATCAAGTCAAATGGTGTGTGTGGATTTTTCATCTTGTGGGAGAATTTGATTTACTTATGTCGTCGTCCTTTTCAACCAGCACCCATTCAAGCAGCGCCCCTCTATGCTATGACAGGCAACTATGAGGGCTTGAGAACAATTTTCAGTCAGCTCTGGTCGTGGTTGGTTGGGTATTGCAGTGGGTCTCTTCCAAGCAGTCCCTAACTTTGGATAATAATTGTCCATTCTAGCGGAGGAAATGGGGGTGGGGTTCATTGTGAGAAGAGTGGTGATAACAGTATTTTGGATGTTTACAATAACTCATCACTTCCTCCAACATCTTCCAGCCCCTTTTCTTACTACCCTCTGGGAAGGAGAGCCACCAGCACCTTCCACCTGATAACGGGAACATTGAGAGTCTGATGAATGCTCCATATGAGTTGGAGATTCTCTTTCTCTGCTAGTAAAGATGTATGCTGACAATTAAGTTTTTTGAATTTATATAATTTGGTCTTTGTTGCCTGAATTGTTTCTGATATGAATTTCAAGAGTCACCAAAACCCCTTCTCCTCCAAAGTGACTTCCACCGAAAGGCCCCTTCCTTGTTCAGTACATTTGAACAGCGACCCAGATCGGCAATTGATTTCCGCGAAATCAAACATTTTGGATTCAATTGGAAAGGTTTTCCTGCGATTATTTATGGTCATTTTAGAAGCATTGGCCTTAGTAGTAAGAAAAACCCAGGGATGACTGAACATGATAAAGCTTGGGAGCTGCAACATGATGAAGATTTTAGGGTGACTTTCAGAGCCAAACCAATTGGTAGGACTGCCACACTTTCTCTCTTACTCTTTCTTCTTCTCCTACATGACCTCCATTCTGGCTTACTGGTTATTCACTAGAGCTTTTAAGACCCCATTATCTTATCGGGGTCTTGCACTGCTAGGAAATACATACAGAAAGCTTTTAGAAGTTACTCAATCTCTTTGAGGGACCCTATTGCGATTTCTACCTGAGGAAGCTTGCTCCCTGTCACACTTGAATATTGCTTGGGTATCCCCTGGCTCCTTCCAAAGTTTCTTATCTCGTTGGCTACAGTCAAGGTGGAACCTTGCTTCCTTTGGACCCTTCTATCCAGTGCAATAGCTTGGTCCATTTGAAAGGAGAGAAATTTGTGAGTTTTTTTATGACAGTACTGCTCTCTCATCAGTCGTCACATTTGTTCAAGAATTAGTTGGCTATGCATTGAATGGGGCTCCTTGAGATTTTTATAAAATTGCATCTTAATAATTGAGATATGGCAATTTATATGAATAGTAGGGGCCCTTATTTAGGGAAATGCAATATATAGAAATCTCATATTGGTGGAGGATTTCTGTTGTAAGGAGTTCATCAAGCGACGCCTCGGATGTCTCACGTAGTGCATCTTAATAATGGAGATTTGGTAATTTATATGAACGGTAGGGGCTCTTATTCAGGGCAAGGTTCTAAATTTCGATTTCGCATGTCATTTCGAGCCATGGAAAAAAAATATATCGAGGATATTTCGCAAGATATATCGATATCGAGGGAACAATATCGCACGTGGAGGAAAATTTTGAAAAAAATTGAATTTTTCAATGAAACTTAAGGAAATGTTAAAATAAATGTTAATACACATTTGAGAATAAAAAAAATTACAAAAGCAATAATGTATATAAGAGATGCAATGAGAAGGGAGCCAAAGACGTGCGCTGATGTTGACGACAATGTATGATTCACTAATATTAATGTAACTTACATAAAAATTTGCATTCATTTCTCAATCAAGCATAACAATTAACTCAAATACAATCAAAATCAATACTAAGAATAGTTAAATCATTACTAAGAATAGTTAAAATTAAAAATATTGATTCACTCTTTGTGAATACTTGTACTCTATTTTTCTTCATTTAATTTGATGAGTAGATTTACCTATATATAAAAAAAGATTTTATTGAACTTTTTATTGTGTGTGTAATTAAAATCAATACTAAGAATAGTTAAATAATATTTAATTTATAAAATATAATTAGGTTAATACTTGCAACATAGGGATAATATGGTCATTTATGCAATTTTTAAAAAAAAAATTATTGTAAGTAGTGTAATCTAAGAGAGGGTTTTGAAATATAGATAAGAATAAAATTAATTTATAAAGAGACATTTAAAATTATTATTTTATAACATAAGTTCTATTTTGTAAATGACCATTACAACTTAAGTATAAATAAGTAAACAACAGAAAATAAAAAAATTTTAAGAAAAAAACAGTAGAAAATATTTCAATCGAAATCTACGAAATTTCGTCGAAATATACAAAATTTTGTAAAAACCGTGTGAGAAAATGTAAGAAAAAAACCAGTAGAAAATATTTCGACCGAAATATACGAAATTTCGTCGAAATATACGAAATTTTGTAAAAACTAAAATACATGGTTCAGATATTTCGAAACCCGTCGAGATCGAGATATCTCATGCGAGATATCGAAATATCGTTGAAATTTCAAACCATGATTCAGGGATTGCAACATATACAAATCTCATTTTGGGGGATGATTTTTGCTGCAAGGAGTTCATCAAGCGATGTCTCAGGTAGTGCATCTTAATGATGGAGATTTGGTACTTTATATGAACAGTAGGGGCTCTTCTTCAGGGAATGCAACATATACAGATCTCATATTGGGGGAGGATTTTTGCTGCAAGGAGATCATTAAGCAACGCCTCGGATGTCTCAGGTGTCTATATGGTTTTTCGCCTCAAGTCACCTAGTCGGCTTGACAACCATGATATACATATATATATATATTTGGTTTATAAGGTCTACTAGCTTAGATGTAAATTATTTTTTTAAGTTTTGTTCTTTTCAAATTATGATTTAGATTATTCAATATACACATATTTGAATGCATGCGCTAGCATCTTTTCCTTTATTCGTAAAAAAATAAAAATAAAGAATATACATTATTGGAATAGGGCTATAAAGCATGTGATAGATTTAGAAATGTTCTTTTCTAACAGATATCCTACCTAGTTTTTAATTTATTTTTCATTTAATGGAGAAAGTCATTATTCAATTAAAAATAATTTATTTCAAGTCCTTGAAGACAAGTACGAGGAAGTTTGAGCGATTAACTCACTTGAAATGAAATGTTTGAGAGAATGTAGGTGTAGGGGGTGGGGGTCTATGAAATTCCCACCAAAAAATGATTTTTGTTCAAAATTATTTGATCGAAACTTCGAAGTATTGCAAAAATCTTTACTGTGTTAGGCTGATATTTATAATGCAAAGCAGCCCTTTGTTTTTCATCAAAAATTGGCAATTTTTTTAAAATTTCATATCAGCATTGGATATTCGCATCGTGGAAATCTGTGATGTCTAAAACTTTAAAACTATGGGTATGCATATTGAACTTCCTTTGCAATTTTCCTGGTTTTTACCTTATTGAAGTGCTTGTAGGCTTTAAGGTTTAGTGTCGATATTTTTGGAAAGATCGCAGCTTGAAAATTGAGTAGAGCACAAGATATTTTTGAAATGATGGATTTTTTGACATTCGAGGAAAAAAATATATGAAATTTTTGCTTCAGGAAAGGATAAAATAGATATTAACATATACATGATTCAAAAAAATAAAGAAAAAAGTACAATAATATATATAAGGAATGCAATTGGTCAGGGCAAAGATGCGCATTGATGACAAATAACAATGTATGATAATAGCAATAGGTCCCTCCACGGGTGAGGAGCGAACTATTGCTCCTCACTTCACAAAGTTGCCCCTTCAACTTCCATTAACTCATGTTAAATTTTTTAAACTCAATGGTTAATTTTTTTAATTTTACTTTTCTAAAAATCAAGGGTAGATGGGTGAACCCTAGGGGTGAGTGATTCTTAAGCCCTGTCGAAGAGAGTTAAAAGGAGGACACGTGGCAAGAAAAGGGGAGCCGAGACGCCCCTCCTCACGTCACCGACCAAGGAGGTGATTATTTTTCTGAATGATAATATGATATCAATATCATTCTGACATTAATCATACGTCCAATAATCATAAAAATAGAAACATAAACTCCAATAATAGTGAATAGTTTTTAGGAACTCCACTCTACACCAAGAGCTACAATCAGTTCCATAGAGAAATCTGCAATGGCACGAATTCATCTTCTCTGCCCTGTCCAAAAAGGTGATAATGTAACTTCTCCACATGGCTGCAATATTGTGCCCAACCAGTGAGAGGATACCATGTTGCATACTCGAGCATAACTATGGTACTCATCTTCTTCAAGATATACTAGCACTCTCATTTATGGAATCTGTGGGTAATGAGTTGTCACTGGCTCACTGCTTCAACACATAAGGCTATACACCTCTATAGCCATATCCATATGGCTCATACTATTAAACCAAAAAAAAAAGAAAATTAAAAAAACACTTTTGGAATATATTTTTCTTTTGAAGTGTGAACTTTTAGGGGCAATCGATAGACCATCCTAAAGTACACACTATACCAGTGCAGTCAAAGCGTCAAGTCGACACCTAGGCGATAAGGGGTTCTCTAGGTGAGGCGATGTCTAAGCGACCAAAATTTACATTTTCTGCTTACATTATATAATATGAGAATTAGAAAGTGCCCACCTAGATTATTGTCTATGGCCTCCAGGCGATAGGGGTCTTTGCCAGGTGAGCCGGTGGCCTAGGCAACATTTTGACTACATTGCCCTACACTGAAATATGAAGTTGACTGACCTACTATTAGGCTTAAAAAGTGGAATAAGTTAAAATACACCTTTAGCATCACTTTTTTCCCCAAAGATTCTCCCACGAATTCTACTTTCTACCCTAAGATTCTCACCACATTTTGTTTTATTTGGGATTTAGCAATCCAAATCCAAGTAAATTTGGTGAAGAGTTGACGATAACCAATGAAGAAGCAAACATCCCAAAATATCTCACATATCGGTTGACATATTGTAAGTTTTATGGTAAAAAGCTCAATTTCCAGTCGAGATAATGTGAAATTGGTATATATATTGCAAAATGTTGCGATATTTCATAAGAGGATAAATACCAGAGATAATATATCCTAGTTTGAGATGTTGAGATATCGACATATATATCACATTTCCCCCAGACTTTCAAACCCATGGTAGTCTCTTGATAAAAGAACTGATTATTGTATGAAACAGTTGGTAGTGGAATCCCCGTGATAAGAACTTCAATGCTATAGATCTGAAATGATTCTTTAAGTTTCTTTGAGTAGGAGGACATGATCAAAGGTAATCTATCTCTATATCCTGAAGCATCGATAAAGAAAATCTCTATATCCTGAACCTAGGATACAATGCACATAATATACTACTTAAGATCATAGGTCTTGATTCCCTTTTCATTTTCAACTTTTTCTATATTTTAATGAGTAACAAAAGCATATTTAAGGATACAAGGAAGGGAATGGGGAGAAAATTGCCCAAGGCTGAGAGATCAAGGTTATCATTTGCTAGAAATAGTAACCTTTCTGTAAGTTTATGCTTAGTGCAAGACTGTTCTAATTTACGGAATGGAAACACTTATACGCTCTTGATGCCAAAAAACTATTAATATTGGGCTGCATGACCTCTTAGATTGATTTTAATATATCCACCTTCTGATGGCACCAGTTATGCTTATTTTTTTTTGTGTAAAAATATATTACTGAAAGGTTTTCCTTCGCTTTGTCACCCAGCTCGCCTGCCCAAACTATTTTAACAATCTTCTCCACCTCAAACAGACTGCACATACTTATGCTTGACATTTGCTGTAACGAATTTCTCCTAATGGAACAGATACTCCAAGAACACTGTGATGAAGTCTGGTTTTTGCAATTTTCGCATAATGGGAAATACTTAGCCTCGTCATCCAATGATCGATCAGCAATTATATGGGAGGTAATCCTTTTTGCTATTGAATGTTGACATGGAAGTGTTATATATTATCCTCTCCCCAGCACTCCCCGCCTCTATGTGTTTATTGATCTCTCTTTTGTCTGTCTTTAAGATTTCAGTAAACTGCATTATCTTTCATAGGTTTATACCGAAGTGCATATATGCATTATAGATGTTGAAACTTAATCTGGTAGCTCTGTCCTTCCTACAAGTGTTATTTTGTACTTGTAATGCCATTCCCTGTTTGTACTTTGTAGTATGAAACATTTACACTCTATATATAGTTTCTTGAGGAAAGAAAATGGACAAACATAACATAATCCACCAGTAAAACTGCTTGGTTGGTTTTTCCTTTCATCCCCTTCGTTGAGCCATATCTAACTATTTGGATATAGGTACATGATTTCCGTTCCAACCTTGTGTCTGTTCTTGAGGACATATTTCAGTTTGTTTTTCCTTTATGTTGGTGAATTGTTATTATCTATATGAATTTCTAGCTCTCTTTATTCAGATTAGTAAAGAATCTGAATCTAACAAAAGAAAAGTGGTTTCATGACCAACTCTTAGCAAGAATAGAGGAAATGATAAGGTTGATAAGAGCACCTTTTGGGGCCCACCTGTGCTACACAATCTTTTATGTTTTTTTATTAGCTGTTTTTGCCATAGCATAGTTTTTGTATCCGATTAGGAGTTTAGCAGACTTTTAATAGGTTACATTATCGTTAGTAGGGCTGTAAATGGATGTGGATATTATCCGTATCCGATTTTCGTTTAGTCGGATAATTATCCAAATAGGTATCCGGCGGAGTGAATCCAGATAGTAATTTTACTATCCGTTTATAATCGGATACGAATTCGGATACTGATATATCTAATCCGATAAATATCCGACTGATTATATAACATATATAAATAATATATTTTACATTTATAAAACTAATATTACCTTTAAAATATATTTTTAAAATAAAAATTTATATTTTTTTACATTTTTAAAACCTTTTTAAAAGTAATCGGATAATTCGGATACTATCCGAATTCGAATATTTTAATCGGAGTTGGATACGGATATCATATTTCACTATCCGCCGTATATTTATTTGGATTCAGATGAACCACTATCCGCTCCGTTTACAACCCTAATCGTTAGTGGTAAAAAATCTATAGTACATATAAAGGGAAAAAAACGGGGTTAATTTGATGAATAAATGATTTCTTAAAGAGCTAGCTACACTCATTTTTGGTAGTGCTGATTTCACCAATTTTTTTCTATTGAGTACACAAATATCTCGTCTTTTCACCTTTAATTTTTTCTCTCTTTTCTTTATTCTCCTATTTATGTTATTTGCTTGCTTATATCTTTATTATCTCTTATTGAGAACACTTGTTTGGATGATATTTGGTGACACATACCCGGGCAAATGGTTAGAGAATTAGCAGTTAGGGACTTCTTTTCCTTCCTACATCTCCAATGACAATAAGGGGTTTACTTTGGCTACAACTATTCAGGTAAGGTTTTTTTCCCCTTATTGAGACTTTTCATCGTCAGAGAAAATTCACTGTCCTGGTTTTATATATGATATTTGTAGCAAGGTTACTGGTTTTTCACCACAAGTTTACTTGTGTAAAGACTAATTTCACCTAGACTCTGCACCGCAGGACTGTTCCTTTTGCCGTCATGGTTAAAAATCTCGGTATTGAGGTACGTCTCAGTAAGTCCAAAATATGACATATCTAGGATACACACAGAAACCTTGAATTCTGGAAACTGAACTCCTGAAATCTAAACCCAAAATAATCTCGATACTAAGATAACTTAAAAAATTGTAGTTAGAGTTCTATGGACAGTATTCCAAATAGCTATTTGAGTTCTTCCTATGTATTACTTTCTAAAACTGCAGAAAACTGCAGATACGTTACACGAATATGTAATGCGTAGTCCCCGCATAACCAGATAATTTCTTTTGTTATTTTTCGTGCAAATTTGTCAGTAGATGCCCAATCATCATCTTCCTGACTTCCTTAGGGACGTGTAGGCATCTCTTGACATTCATTCTTATATGAGCTAGGTGCTCCTTAAACCTAGTGATGCCCCTCCAAGTTATCTTCGAGCAGTAATTACTATTTAGACCTTATCTTGTCCCAACTCTCATGATCCAACCTCTCTTTGTGCTCCCAACCAATATCGGGGGAGCTTTAGGAATGATTAATTATTGCAAGTCTACATCACAATAATGAAACAAATATGATAATGTTAAACACACAACACAAGATTTAGACAGGAAAAAACATTGGCGAATAAGAATGTAATAGGTCACCCATAAAGTAATCTCATATATGATATAACTATTTAAAATCTAAATACATAATAAATAGCTTAAAATCCTTATTTTATATTTGAATCATTATTTAAAATTTTTAAAACTCTAGAAAGAGAGAAAATCTCAATGTTGGATGCTATAGATGTATTGATCTAGCCACAAATCCATAGTGTTGCCTAGCTAATGGACCCTAGAGGGGGGGTGATTAGGGTCAATGACAATTTAAAATTATTTCTAAGTGATTAATGCGGAATTTAAAAGAGTTAACAAAATTGCTACAAGCAATAACAAACTAAATTGAGAGAGGGAGAGATGAAAGATACCACACACAAGATTTGATATCGGGGTTCAGCAACTTGCCTACGTCCCCTGCCTTTAAGCTTCCCGCTTTAAGGATTTTCCCACGATTCCACTAATCGTACTCTTCTTTACGGGCAGAGAGGAACCCTTTACAATCATTTTCTTAGGCTCAGGATAAAACTTCTTCAAGAGAATGCTTCTCTCGGATACAAGAAGAATACTTCTTCACATGTGCAAAAATCCAAGATTCTTGACTTTGCTTTTACAAAGATTGGTTGGATATTAAATCCGAATTGAAAGCTCCTTGATGAGCTAGATAAGAATGGAAAACAAATTTAACAATCTCTCAAAGGTGATTAGAATTGAATGCTCAAACACAGAGGGATTGAGATTCTAGGTATTCAATGAAAAAGAGAGTATTGATTGCTAGAACAGATTGAATAATCAATGTATTAATGAATAGTGTAAGATTCTTGTTATTAGTTCATAAATAAGCTCTATTTATAGTTGAACAATCAAATATGGCTGTTGGGGGAACATTTAATGCGAACTAGCCGTTATACTCAGTTCCCGCAAGCACTCGTTGACGAGTGAAGAGGAGTCGTCGACGAGTGGTGTGACAGAGCTCAAATGTGAGCTACTGTTTTGCCACTCGTTGACGAGTCACTTAGACTTGTCGACAAGTTCTCTGAAATTTTACAGAGAACTCATCTGTATATGACCAAAATGATGGGAATGATTACTTGGTCCATGGGCATTCATAAAATTATTATTTTAATCATTTTTTGGCCCTTAGAATGATGTCCAAATTATTCTAAGTCTCCTAAGGTCTATCTAGGTATATTTTGAGCAATCAAGTTCCAAGATCTTGAGGACTTTACATGGTCCTAGATACTCTTGACTTTAACACTAGACTCCTTTGAGAGTTTGTCTTCTTTTTGAACTTATGGAGCTTTAGTCTTCATGATTTGGCTTTAGTCCTTTAAGCTTTTTCCTTGAAATGACTTATGCTTGACTCTTGACTTTAATTCTCTTGAGTGGTTGACCTTTTCAATACTTAATATCTTGAATGATGATCTGAATGCTCTTTTTCTCTGAAAGTACACATACTAAATAGAGACATTAGTATCATAATGATCATTCCATTGTTGTGTTATCATCGAAACTATTAAGGGTACTTAGAGTTGTAACCTTGAGGCTAACAATCTCCCCATTTTTTATGATGACATAGTAATGTGAATGAATTGGGATTGAGCTCCCCCTCAATATATATATTCAAATAAATTTGAGAGGTTAGTTCCCCCTAAACATATGCAATTCTATAAAAAGGTTCAAATTTCATTTCTTATGCATATTTAGGATCATTCAAGAATAAAACATAGTATTCAACCAAAAGTTCAATTATCAAGGACATTCATTTCATTTCAAGTTGAACTGGTTCTTATGATATTAATTTAACCAATGTTAATTTTGAATCAAGAGAAGTTCCACAAAGATGATAATTTAGAAAATTTCATTCAAAAAGTTAGTTTTGCATTTCATTTCATAATTCAGAATTCGTAAACAAGGTGAGCATTCATTTCATCCATATTTTCACATTTTGCCTCATAAGCAACATTCACATTTTTCTCCCCCTTGGAATCATAAAAAATAGAATGGAGAAAAATAAATTGATAGTTCATAAGATTGGAAAAAGATCTCATATATATATATATATCGGAAAATGTAAGAACAAGTATGATCAGTGTTTAAAAAAAACAGTCAATACATCAAAAACAATAAAAAAATTTTTCCTCATAGCTTTTGTCTCTTCTTTGAGCTATCAGGCTTTGAAGATGTGTTCTTTCTCTTGTGAGATGCAGCCTTGGATAGGTCTTGAGAGTTAGAGGAGTCACTGGAAATAACTTGCTCAGCTGGTTGTTCTTTGGGGGTGCTCTTTAGTCTTTGCTTGAGGTTGCTCTGCTGGTTGTGCTTGAGGTAGAGCTGGGACATCCACATCAACAAGGATAGGAACAAGAGCTAACTTGTTCTTGATGCTTATCATCTCAATGGCTACTAGATTAACTTTTGAAGCCATTTCACTGATGACAGGAGCCTGAGCATCTAATAAACCGGCCATCTGATGAAGATAGCTGGCCTGCACATTCATAGCCTTCCCTATGCTGGTGACATCATCACTCAGCATCTCACTAACCACATAGACATCCACAACCTTTCTCTCTATAAGTGACAAGATGGAGTCAACCCTATTCTTAATGACTTCCCCTGCAATCTCAATCTCCTCTAGCGCTCAATCTGCACATCTCTCTTCTTTAGCTCAGCCTGGATACCGTCCATCCTGGACTCTAGAGATGATAATCTGTCTCTAGTCTCGGATTGGAGGCTCTCAAAACTATCCCTCAGAGAAGCCTGAAACTGAATCTGGCTCTGCCTCATCTCTAACTGAAATTGCTCCATGCTAGAAGCCATGGAAGCAATCTGACCAGCCATGAGGCTTATTTGCTCCTCTGATGTTGCTGGCCTGCTGGAAGGCTCAAAATGCTGCTCTGGGTCCTCAAAGTGATGTGAGTCCTATCTGTGAGAAGACTCAGGAAACTCAACATCTACCATCATCTCTGGCCATACATGCCCAGCCTCAGTATCTGCTACTGGCTCATCATCAGTCTCTGGCTCTACTAGAAGCACTGGCTCTGCTGCTAAAGATGAAAAAATGACAGGGGAATGGGCAAGAGAATGGGTAGGAGAATGAGTAGGAGAATGGGTAGGAGATGAAATGGGATCATGAGAAGAAGGGAGTGGATCAGAAGCATCAGGAATGGTGCAAGGACGAGCTGTAAAAGGGATGGTTTGGGATTTTAGAACCCAAACATTGCTAGAATCAATCCAAGTGTAACCCATACGCATAATGGTTGCCTTTGAGTACACATCGGAGTCAGTCAAGGTTCTCTTGTCTTGATAGATAGATAAAGGAATTTTAAATTGTTTGAAAATTCTGGTAAGAGCCAGAAGATTTCTTAAATGCATCACGTATAACATGCATAATGATGAATGTGAGGTCAATTTGTTTGGTGGTTAAGATACACCAAATCAAGAAAACATCAAAGAAAGTTATGAAGTCTCTACCACCACCTCTAGGAACAATATTATAGGTGATTATGTGGTGAGCTAGCCTAGCATCAAGGGTGAGATCCTTGAGCTTAGGAGGGACAAGCTTTGTGATGTCCTTGTGGACACATTATTTTTAAAGCCTCTAGGACATCAAATCCCTCATGCGAAACCCACTAATTAGTGGTGTAGTTTTGGAATTCCCCACTTGGTAATTTGAGTATGGATTGAAGCTCATCATGATTGAAGGAAATAAGTTTTGCATGAGCATAGGAAGTACAAGTTTTGGTGGTTTTATCATAGGTGAGATGTGAATAAAACTGCTTGATGAAGTCAGGGTACATGGGTTCACGGAATTCAAGAAACCTATGCCACTTGAGGGCTTAGAATTTGGAAGCAAGAACATCTATTTCTTTGAAAAGAGTAAAATCTGGAACCTTACCCTTTTTCTGGGACGGCTGATGGCTCAGCTGCCTTTTCCTTGCCTTTCTTTGTTGTAGTTGCTTTCTTCTTGGTTGGCGGCACAAATGGGTTTTTCATTCGAGGAGTCATTGCTTTGGATGGATTTGAGAGAAATGGAGGTACTGGAATGAAAAGGAATGATTTTGAATAAGTTTTGAGGTGAATGGAATAGGGTTTGAGGATCAAGGAATGAGAGAGAACTCAGATTTGAAAATTATGAACAGTGAATGATTTGAGAATTTAGGTTTTAATTTATAATCTTGCAGTCACTCGTCGACGAGTAGGTTGGACTCGTCGCCGAGTGGCTAAGAAAACTCCGATTTTAATATTACTCGTCGTCGAGTGCCTAAACTCAAGCTACTGTTTTAGGCACTCGTCAACGAGTATAGTGACTCGTCACCGAGTCCATATAGAATTTCTGAAGTTTTTTGTTTTTTCAAGATCAATCCGAATTTCTTAAGCTTTAAATCTTCTTTTTATTAATTAAAAGATTATTTTGAACATTCAAAACCTCAATTCAAATAGATATAATCATTAAACACATTCCAACATTTAACACATATCAACATGTAGCACTTTCAACCAAGATTTCTCAATATTTCATTTTAGGCATATTTTCATTTAATGTCACATAGTCTAGCCATGCCTAATTATCTTCTTAAGATACTGAATTTATCATAAGAGAGTGTTTAGTAAATATGTTAGCAAGTTGGTTTTCTGTTTCAACAAATTCCAACATTACATCCCCATTTTGAACATGATCCCTTATAAAATGATATCTAATTTCAATGTGGTTAGTTCTTGAATGTTGAATGAGATTTTTGGTCATACATATAGCACTCGTGTTATCACATTTAATATGGATTTTATCATAAAATAATTTGAAATCCTCTAATTGTTGTTTCATGTATAAGGTTTGAGCACAACTCGCAGCTGCTATATATTCAGCCTTAGCTGTAGATAGAGCTACTGACTTTTGTTTCTTACAAGACCATGAAACTAATGAGTGTAAGAAGTCACAAGTGCTATTTGTGCTCTTTCGATCAACTTTGTATCCAGCAAAGTCAGCATCAGAATTACTAACTAGTTCTAGTGATGTGTTCTTAGGATACTAAAGTCCTAATTCAATTGTTCCAATTAGATATTTGAAAATTCTTTTTATAGCAGTCATATGTGATTCTTTAGGATTAGCTTGAAATCTAGCACATATGCAAACACTAAACATGATATTAGGTCTACTAGCAGTCAAGTATAATAAACTACCAATCATACCTCAATACTAGTTTATTCCACACTTATGCCCTTTTCATCTTTATTCAGTTTTGTAGATGGACTCATGGGAGAGTCAGCTTTCTTTGAATTGTCCATCCCAAATTTCTTGAGTAGCTCTCTTGTGTACTTGACTTGATTGATGAAGGTGCCTTTCTTTGTTTGTTTGATTTGAAGTCTGAGAAAGAAGTTCAATTTTTCCATCATGCTCATTTCGAATTCATGTTGCATGGTTTTAGCAAATTCTTGACAAAGAGTTTCATTAGTAGAACCAAAAATAATATCTACATAGATTTGCACTACAAGTATATCATCATTTTTGGACTTTGTAAACAATGTAGTATCAATTTTTCCTCTAATAAACTCATTTTTAAGTAGGAAGCCACTTAATCTATCATACCAAGGTCTAGGAGCTTTCTTGAGTAGCTCTCTTGTGTACTTGACTTGATTGATGAAGGTGCCTTCCTTTGTTTGTTTGATTTGAAGTCTGAGGAAGAAGTTCAATTTTTCCATCATGCTCATTTCGAATTCATCTTGCATGGTTTTAGCAAATTCTTAACAAAGAGTTTCATTAGTAGAACCAAAAATAATATCTACATAGATTTGCACTACAAGTATATCATCATTTTTGGACTTTGTAAACAATGTAGTATCAATTTTTCCTCTAATAAACTTATTTTTAAGTAGGAAGCCACTTAATCTATCATACCAAGGTCTAGGAGCTTGTTTTAAACTATAAAAGGACTTTAGTGAGTTTGAACACAAGATTAGGCATTTTATGATTTTCAAAACAAGGAGGTTGTTCAACGTATACTTCCTCCGATATAAATTTTGACATCAATTTGATATAGTTTAAAATCTTTAAAACTAACATATGTAAGAAGCATTCTAATAGGTTCAAGTCTAGCAACCGGGGCAAATGCTTCATCATAACCAATTCCTTCTTCTTGGTTGTATCCTTGAGTTACTAGTCTAGCTTTATTTTTAATGATGTTTCCAATTTCATACTTTTTATTTCTAAAGATCTACTTACTACCAATTATAGATTTACTTTTAGGTCTAGGCACTAAGTCCCATACTTGATTTCTTTCAAATTGATTAAGTTCCTCTTGCATAGCAATTCCCCAAGATTCATCATTAATTACTTCAAATGCATTCTTAGTTTCAATTTGTGAGAGGAATGGAAAGTTATTACAAATATTTCTTCTTATTCTTACACCTTATTTCATATTTCCAAGTATGAGATTTTTAGGATGATCTTTTATTAATCTCTAAGCCTTAGGAAATTGAGTTTTATTTTCTTCTTCATTTTCGTCTAAGTTTTCAACTTCTAAGGTTTTATCAACATCATTCTCTTGATTTTCATTTTATCTTTATTAATTTCCAAATTTGCTATATCTTTAGATATTTTTTCAATTTTGTCATTTGGGTCATCATCCTTAATTTTCTTGGATTCAAATGGATTAGATTCATCAAATATTACATGCATAGATTCTTTTACAATTAAAGAAGTTTTGTTAAACATCCTATAGGCTATGCTATTTGAAGAACAACCAAGAAATATACCTTCACTAGATTTTGGTTAAAATTTCTTTAAGTTATGTTTGTTATTTCGAATAAAACATTTGCAACCAAATTCCTTTTCAAAGCTCATATGAAGTTTTATTTAATTTATTTCTAATAACAACCCTATTGATTACGTAGCAAGAAGTGTTAATGGTCTCAGCCCAAAAATAACTAGGTAGTTTATATTCATTTAGAAATGTTCTACTCATTTCTTGTAAAGATCTATTTTTTTCTTTCAACTACCCCATTTTGTTGAAGAGTTCTAGGGGCGGAGAAATTATGGTTGAAACCATTTTCTTCACAAAAAGATTCAAGCTCTTTATTTTTGAATTATAGCACTTCTAATATTATTAATGGAGTAGCCTTTCTCATTTTGAACTCTTTTACAAAATTTTTCAAGCAAAGCATGCACTTCACTTTTATGAGATAAGAATAACATCCAAGTGAATCTAGAGTAATCATCTATAATAACAAATGCATAAAGCTTACCACTTAAGCTAGCAACATCATTTGGCCTAAACAAGTCCATATGCAATAATTCCAAAGGCCTAGAAGTTGATATTTCTAGTTTCTTTTTAAAAGATGACTTAATTTGTTTTCATAGTTGGCAAGTAACACAAATTGTCTTTTGAAAACTTGGTTTTTGGTAAACCTTTTACAAGTTCATTTTTGGTTAGATTAGATATTAGATCCATACTTTCATGGCCTAACTTTCTATGCCATAATCAACTAGTTTCATTGATAGCCGAAAATCATATTAAATTTTGAGAGGTTGATTCATCAAAATCAATGGTATACACGTTTTCATATCTATGAGCAGTAAACATGGTATTAATGTTGTCTTTGTCTTTAATTATGCAAACATTTGATTTAAAAGACACATTTAAACCTTTATCACATAATTGACTAATGCTTATGAGATTATGTTTAAAACCATCTACTAATAAAACATTCTCAATAAAAGTAGTATTGTTTTTACCAATATTACCTATACTGATGATCTTCCCATTCGCATTATCTTCGAAGGTCACATGCCCTCCATCCTTTGGAGTGATTGAGATGAAAAACTTTTTATTTCTCAACATGTGCCTTGAGCATCCACTATCCAAGAACCATCTTGACTTAGAGGAGCTCATCCTCATTGGCTATGAGGCACAAGTTCGCCATTTCTTCATCGCTAGAAGCATCCGATCCGCTTTCTTCGGAATCGTCCCATGTAGCCTTCATAACCTTTTTCCGGAACCTTTTGCTCTTCTTGAGTTGAGGACACTTCGTCTTGGTGTGTCCTGACTTTTTGCACTCATAGCAACTGATCGGTTTCTTCTTGCTTGATTCACCTTTGAATACTTGGTGACTTCTTTCTTGAAAGACTTCTTTTTGAAGTTCCTCTTGTTTTTAAGGAATCTCTTGAATTTTCTGGCAATAAGGACAATGTCTTCATCCTCATCGCTTTCTTCTTCTTCTTCACTTTCTTCTTGATGAGATGACTTGAGAGCAAGTCCTTTCTTGTGCTTGGGCTCTTCTTGATGCCCTTCATGATTACTTCATAAGTCATCAATGACCCAAGAAGTTCATCCATTTAGACCTTGGCCAAGTCCTTTGCTTCTTGAATGACTGTCACTTTGGGAGACCATTCATTTGTCAATGAACGCAACACCTTTCTAACATTTTTTGCACTAGAATAAACTTTACCTAGTGCCTTTAGTCCATTCAAAATGTTAGTAAACGTAGTGAACATTTCACTAATTGATTCATCTTTTTCCATTTTGAAAAGTTCATATTTGTGAACCAACATACTGAATTTTTTCTTTTTTTACTTGGTTGGTTCCTTCATATGTAACTTGAAGTTTATCCCAGATTTCTTTGACTGCATCACATTCATAGACTCTATTAAACTCATGTGGACTTAGAGCATAGTATAAATTGCTAATTGCCTTAGCATTTATCTGAATAAGTTTAATATCAGTCTCATTCCACTCTTCCTCAACTTTAGGAATTACAACATCATTAACCACTTTTGTGGGAAGATGTGGACCCTTGACTATGACTCTCCAGCATTCATAGTCAAGAGCTTGGATGTAAAACATCATCCTAGTTTTCCAATAGTTGTTTTTTCCATTAAACAATGGAGGACGGATGATCGATTGGCTTGGATACCAATTGTTGTCCAGCTAATGGACACTAGGGGGGTGATTAGGGTCAATGACAATTTAAAATTATTTCTAAGTGATTAATGCGGAATTTAAAAGAGTTAACGAAATTGCTACAAGCAAAAACAAACTAAATATAGAGAGAGAGAGATAAAAGATACCACACACAAGATTTGATATTGGGGTTCAACAACTTGCCTACGTCCCCCCGCCTTTAAGCTTCCTGCTTTAAGGATTTTCCCACAATTCCACTAATTCGTACTCTTCTTTACGGGCAGAGAGTAAGCCTTTTCAATCATTTTCTTAGGTTCAGGATAAAACCTCTTCAAGAGAATGCCTCTCTTGGATACAAGAAGAATACTTCTTCACAGGTGCAAGAATCCAAGATTCTTGACTTTGCTTTTACAAAGATTGGTTCGATATTAAATCCGAATTGAAAGTTCCTTGATGAGCTAGATAAGAATGGAAAACAAATCTAACAATTTCTCAACGATGATTGGAATTAAATGCTCAAACACAGAGGGATTGAGATTCTAGGTATTCAATGAAAAATAGAGTATTGATTGCTGGAACAGATTAAATAATCAATGTATGAATGAATAGTGCAAGATTGTTGTTGTTGGTTCATAAATAAGCTCTATTTATAGTTGGACAATCAAATATGGACGTTGGGGGAACATTTAATGCGAATTAGCCGTTATACTTAGTTCCCACAAGCACTCGTCGATGAGTGAAGAGGAGTCGTTGACGAGTGGTGTGACAGAGCTCAAATGTGAGCTACTGTTTTGCCACTCGTCGACGAGTCACTTAGACTCGTTGACGAGTTCTCTGAAATTTTACAGAGAACTCATCTGTATATGACCAAAATGATGAGAATGATTACTTGGTCCATGGGCATTCAGAAAATTATTATTTTAATTATTTTTAGGCCCTTAGAATGATGTCCAAATTATTCTAAGTCTCCTAGGGTCTATCTAGGTGTACTTTGAGCAATCAAGTTCCAAGATCTTGAGGACTTTACATGGTCCTAGATACTCTTGGCTTTAACACTAGACTCTTTTGAGAGTTTGTCTTCTTTCTGAACTTATGGAGCATCAGTCTTGATGAGTCTTCATGATTTGGCTTTAGTCCTTGAAGCTTTTTCCTTGAAATGACTTATGCTTGGTTTTTGACTTTGATTCTCTTGAGTGGTTGACCTTTTCAATACTCCATATCTTTAATGATGATCCGAATGCTCTTTTTATCTGAAAGTACACATACTAAATGGAGACATTAGTATCATAATCATTCTATTATTGTGTTATTATCGAAACTATTAAGGGTACTTAGAGTTGTAACCTTGAGGCTAACACAGAGATATATGAGTTAAAAGCATTTTTCATGCATTTGAATGAATTTAACACCTAAAAATTGGAAAGAGGATTCATCATACCTTGGTGAGTAATGAAAAATCTTTTGATGCGATCTCCAAGGAGTTTGAATAATTTTTTCAGTCATTTTCATCCATGGATTGTGTGTTTTTGTGATAGACATTTGTGGTTTGGGGCTTCGGTTCAAAGGAGAAGAGTGGGTTTTGAACTCTATAAGGCTCCATTCTTTTGGTGGAACTTTTAAAGTCTAGAACTTTCATTTTTTTATGCCTAATTTTACTTAATGTCTAAAATTATATTATTCCATAGAGTGCAAAAGTTCTACATATATGGAACTTTCAAGTTCCACAAAAAAATTTGGATTTTTTAAGTTCCATATATATGGAACTTCTAATTAAATTGAACCCAATAAATCTGAAATACCATCATGTAAAGGGTTAGAAACCCTCTTCCCTCTTGTCCCAAACTCTTGCCTCCTGTTCAAAAGTATTAATGTTTTGGACTTTTAAAAGTTCCACCAATAGAACGGAACCTAAAGGATTTTTAAGGTCTTGGGTTCAATACTTTCAATACGGTCAATACAGTACGATATGTTTCGATACTTATGTAAAAAAATTTATTTATTGGGAGTATTATATCGTTAAGGAAAAAAACGATATGTATCACGTGAAATTCCTTTTGTTGGTCACTTTTGCTTAGTGTTTTAAGAACTGGAACTGGTGTCCTACCTCCCCATATTATCTAAAAATTGATGTTTGTCTGTAATAAAAAAACCAATACCATATGTCAGCTTTCATTCCTAAATTTACCTACACCTGTTATACCCTGCAATATGATGTTTCGATTTGCTTTTCTGTTCATTTTCTTATTTACTTAACTTGTCCTTTAACCTCTTTATTTTTGTTACGCTTGAACCTTTTGCTAGAATGCCGCCCTTTATACGTTCCACAAGTATGAAATAAAGAAAGAGATCTAGAGAAGAAAACAATAACAGAAAAAAATACTTTATAATGTCTGTTTGGGATGTGGGGCTTATTAGAGGATTGTTATTTTAAATTCTCCAAATCTTGAAGTTTCTCTCCTTGATCTCTCTATGCAAAGTTGTATAGATCTTCTAGCCCTAACTTATAGAACTGGAACTGGTGTCCTAGCTCCCCATATTATTTAAAAAATGATGTTTGTCTGTAATCAAAGAACCAACACCATATGTCATCTTTCATTACTAAATTTACTTACACTTGTTATACCCTGCAATATGATGTTTCAATTTCCTTTTCTGTTCATTTTTGTTTTTAGTTAACATGTCCTTTAACATCTTTATTCTTGTTAAACTGGAACCTTTTGCTAGAATGTCGCGACCCAAAATACCCCCTAGGAGTTAGGGATACATTGACTCGTGACCGCCGTATCATACCTCCAGTATAATACATAAGGCACACCTGGAGACCTGTCAGAAACACAAACATATCTAGCGGAAGCGATAAAGAATGCACAGCGGAATAAAATACTAAACATAGCGGAAACAAAGCGATACTCCTATAACTCAGTTCAAGTATGAACCAACCAAAAGCATATACATGTGAGAAACCCAAAAGTGGAGTGGACAAACCCCACTCACATAACAAAATAACATAAGTTCTAAGACTGACGATCAACAAAATTCGAAGTCTCGACACCTATCTATAGGACCATCGTCCTGATAACGATCCATGGAAGGCTCCGGGTCGAAGTACTCTTCCTCCAACCATGGTTTCGTGCCACATATGTTGAACGGAGCCCGAGCACCTGCCGATGATAACAAATATCGGCTGAGCGTGGAATACTCAGCGTATACAAACTAATAACAATAAAGCATTAAGCATAGAGCATACGAATCATGGAGAATGAAATCCGTAAAAACATGTAAGAGCGTGGAAACCTTGAAATAACATGTGAGATGAAGTTCGAAACCAAAACTAAAACTGTAACCGTGTGAGTCATGCGAGAATCATAGCCTTGTGAGTTCTTGTGAGTTCATAGAGTTACTTAGAGTCATTATGATCCGTAGAGACATGGAGATACCATATAGCACAACATAGAGCATAACCTTAGAGATCTTAGAGCGTTACATTTATGATCCGTAGAGCTTGTGAGACGATCTTAGAGCTTATCATAGAGTTCCTTGCGATGCATAGTATGATCCGTAGAGCTTGTGAAACGATCTTAGAGAAATCCTAGAGTTACTTAGAATCGTTCCTTATTAGTCATTTAGTGAAAAACACATTTTCGTACTTTGAGAAATCCATGGAAAACATCGATTGATGCGAGACATGCGAGCTTATGAACATATGAGAGAAATCATCATATTTAAGCATAGAAATCCCTTAGAGGTATTTCATCAAACACTTAGAGTACATCATAGTAGTATCTCTTACCTAAGTATATAAACTACATACTTCCACACTATAAACATCCAAGATATATATACATAAGTAGTATAGATTTAGAAGAACATTTAGTAACTTAGTAGGATTGCAAGATTGGTAGTAGAGTGTATCTACCTTGGTAAAATGAACGTCTTTGATTCCCACAAGCTGGAACAAGCAAGAACCGTGAGTTCTTGGTTGAGAATCACCAAAGAAAATGGAAGAACCTTGATCTTCCACAAGCTTGATCAACAAGTAGTTCCTCTCCTTCTTCTCCTCTTCAAAATCCTCCAAAATAGGGCACAGAGGGTTTGTGAAACCCTAAGGCACGAACCCAGCCTTTATATAGGCAAAGGGTGGTGGCTAAAGTCTTAAACACCCTTAATGAAGAAAATCTGCGTATAACCGATCGATCGGTGGTACAGACCGAGCGATCGGTGGCTTACCGGTCGATCGGTGGTTTCAGCCGAGCGATCGGTTGAAAACACCTTCTCTAGAAAATTTCCCCATACAAAAAAGTTGACTAGTCGATAGCTACCGATCGATCGATAGTTGACCGGTCGATCGGAGGATGGCACCGAGCGATCGGTGATCCCCTGTTTTGCTGTAAAACCTTGTTTACATTACTTGAACCTTCTCCAATCCAATTCTAACACTCTTTTATGCCTAAAACATATTTCTTAGTGATATATAGGCCCGTTAGAACATGTGCTCCATACTTCCAACCTCGTATATTCAATTAAAGCTTGCTAGTGTACAAGTTCACACTAGAACACTATTCACACTATTCACAATATTCACTACTTAGTGAAATGAAATTTTTGGGCTAGATAGAAGGCTGCCCTTTATACGTTCCACAAGTATGAAATAAAGAAAGAGATCTAGAAAAGAAACCAATAACAGAAAAAAAAAAACTTTATAATGTCTGTTAGGGATGTGGGGCTTATTAGAGGATTGTTATTTTAAATTCTCCAAATCTTGAAGTTTCTCTCCTTGATCTCTCTCTATGCAAAGTTGTATAGATCTTCTTCAAGCCCTACCTTTGAATGACTGGTGTTGGTAAAAAAGAGCCTTTACTGAGACGGTTATAGATGATTTAGTCCAAAGTGTACATGGTCACTATCTAATTTAGTAAACTTTCTTTCCGACCCTTTAACTATTTTAAATCTTTTCATCTGTTGTTCGATCAAGTGTTTAATTTAGGATAAAGCTTCTGAGACCCCCTTAGGGCCGAGACCACCAAGACCATGCTCTAAGAGCATGGGATTTCAGGTGGGGCCTACCATGTGAAATGGGCCCCACCTGAAATGCCATGCTCTTAGAGCATGGTCTCGGTGGTCTCGGCCCTAATGGGGTCTCTGTAGCAAAGTCCTTTAATTTAACCTGTTATATTTCTTAGTAGTTGCACCTTTCTACACTGCAAATCATTCCACCGCATTAATTTTGATTAATAAGATGTCCATGCTTCGGAGTAGTTAATGTTAGGAAGGCAATTCATTCTTATAATGAGCCTTTACTAGACTACTTTAGCATGATACACTAAAATTTAGTGGCATGTCTAGATCAACACCTTCCTAAGAGCCACTTACCACACTGTCCATGATTTAGTTACCTCTTCGTAGTTAGGATCTTCTACTGAACAGTAGCGCATTATAACCTTTCTCTTGCTCAACACCTCTTGTTGCTTCTAGCCCAGGTTTTAAATATTGGAGCGGGATTTGTGTTAAACCTTTAGGAAATGCAATGCATACATACCATGAAAATACATGGAAAACCTGTTAATTTTATTGTGAAATTCTGAACCTGTATCACCAATTCACCATTAAGTTATTAAGGTGCTGGACCCTTCGGGACTTCCATTTCTCTTGCATAATTTTATATTCTCTAATTCTTTGCTGTTTTCTGCATTAGGTATTTTCAATCTGTGGAATAATACCTTATTAGAAGCAAGTTTTTTTTCGAACTGGCCCACCAACTTATCTTCAATAGATTTGGAACAACAGTAACAGCTCACACCTTAGGGAGATTCAAGATAGGATAAGCGGAGCATTCCACAATGCACCCGAGCAAAACGACCAACCTATTTCAATTTTCCTCTTTGCCAGAACCTGTAATCTTTCTCTTGGATAGACTCACCCTAAACCCAAAATCACTTCAAAGAAACGAAGAACACATCTTAATGATCAACAAAGCAAAAGAGATGTTGCAGATGACAGTTATGTCATTGGTAGATTAAAGGTTAGAGATAGAAGGCCTATCTCAAGAAACTTCAAGACTCTACTCTGACCTTGACAACGATTTATATTCTGCGGGCTTCTGTTTCAGTTACTTTTGGAGTAGAGTGAATGAAGGCTAAATTGGCCTTTGTTTTTGATATTTGATGTAACTGAGACAATAATGAATCATTCCCTCTTTAATTTTTTTAACTAAAGATTTAGCTAATAAGTATTTTAAATGAATAGGTTGTAATGTTTTAATTTAGTCATTTCGCTTTTAAATATGGATGATTTATAGTATAAAATTCAAAATCCTGAGATGTTGCACATATAGTGGGGTTAGACTTATCCATCTACAGGGTCCTCATGTTTTTTGTTAACTTGAAATTGGAGTTAAATTTACATACCAGAATATTAATTATTTAACTTTGTATTATTTGGGTTATCTTAATTAGATGTGGACTCATTTCTACAATAGGAGATTTTTGTGATTATATTCCTTTAATAAGGTTTTGGAAAGTCACTATTAGATGACTATGACGAGCAATCTTGATTTTATTCATTTATTTATTTAAGAGTTTGTTTTCAGTTGAATTTTCTTTAGTAAAATTTTATTTTAATTTATAATTCGAGGCTTTTAATACCTAAGGGTGTTTTAGACTTTTAGTCATAAATATTTCTTAGCAAATCGATCTACAAAAAAAGTAGGAATGTAAAACTTCGTAGAGTCAACAAAGCCTATGTATCTTATGTTTAAATCCAAAATATATAGCTATTATGTGATATATTTAAATGCTTTAGGGATATGTGATTTAAAAGGAAGAGGTCCTCAAGAAAGGATTTTAAATAAAGTGTAAAAATTTGCTTCTTCTTTTGTTAGTGCTATGGATATGGATTAGTAGGTAAGTAGATTGGATACTTTATTAGAGGCATTGCAATGAATTCTTACATTGCGAAATTATTATATGATCTCATACAAGGATGGAAATATTGTGGATGTTGTTAATGATCAATATCAGGAAGATGTGTTTCTTTTTTGGAAGGATGGAATATACTCTCAACAGACAAAAAGGGTTGGCATAATTCATCTTGGGGAATAATTGGATACCACATCGTTGACTTTATAGTTTATACTCATAATAAAAAAACTCTCTTCAGATACATGCTATAAAATTGGAAAGATACAAAGAAAATACTATAATCAAAGGCCGATAGGAGATTTCCTGGCCAAAATTTTAATCTGATAAGATATTATGAACCTTCTAATTTATAGATTTTCTTTGAACTGCTGGACGTCCAAAAGAGTGCAATTGATTAGATGGTTGTGATCTTCTGATAAGGTTGAATTTCGTGCTAAGAGTTTTCTTAGGCCCAATGGTTGAATATTTCAGGCCAATGTCATTCATTAAACATGTATATACTATGTAGAGACCCCTGAACATCATACTTTTAATATCCCACTACTCTCCACATGCATTTTCACTGAATAATGTTTTCTCACCCCATTGTTCTAAGAAACATAACTTTTTAGGTGAATGAAAATGGTGGAGTGTCCTTGAAGCATACACTAACCGGTCACCAGAAAGCTGTGTTGACTGTTTCGTGGAGCCCTGATGATCATCAGCTTCTCACATGCGGAATGGATGAGGTTATCAGACGTTGGGACGTCAATTCTGGTAAATGCCTTCATGTTCATGAAAAAGCTGGTCTCGGAATGATTTCCTGCGGATGGTTTCCTGATGGGAAACAGATACTCTCCGGCATGACTGATAGGAGCATCTGCATGTGGGATTTGGATGGAAAGGAGCTGGAATGTTGGAAAGGGCAGCGGACTCTTAAGATCTCCGACTTGGCCATAACAAATGATGGGAAGCAGATTATAAGCATGTGTAGGGAAACTACTATATTGTTGCTTGACAGGGAAGCAAAAACTGAGAAATTGATTGAAGCGGAGCAAACAATAACCTCATTCTCTTTATCAAGGGACAATAAGTTCTTGCTGGTTAATCTTTTAAATCAAGAGATCCATCTTTGGAGCATAGAGGGTGATCTGAAGCTTGTTGCCAAGTACAAAGGTCACAAACGCACTCGATTTGTCATTAGGTCTTGTTTTGGTGGACTTTCTCAAAGTTTCATTTCCAGCGGGAGTGAGGATTCACAGGTATGGTTTCTATTCATTCTTGGCCATTAAATTAAATATAAATTATGTGTAGGATGAATAGCTCTATTTGAATAGTGTTAATATGGTGCAAGTGTATCCTCAGAAAGAGAAGGCTTACCTACACTTTCTTTGCACATTTTTGGGTGTATGTGTACTCCGATAAAGAAGCTTTAGACTTCTTGCCAATAATCTATCTAGTAGAATTATGTTTCAACTACACCCCTATAAATTTAAGAATATACTGTAATGGATGGCATCTTACTGCATGTGTTGCTCATGAAGTGTGGTTCAGACACCCAATCTAAAAGGTCGACCTTGGGAATGTCCTAAGCAAAAGCTCGACTTGGTTCGATGATTGTAACTATTTGCTATCAGGTAAAATTTTGTTTTTTGGATGAAGGGAAATAAATGTCCAGAAAATATTCTATTGAACAGACTGTTACAATTATCAGATTAATATTCAGCATATAGAAACTAGTTGGAACCTATTGACCGATGAGCGCCACACCTCTAATGTTCTACGCATTTAGTGGCATGCCATTTTTAAACCATCATTTAGGCTTAACTAATGAGAACCTTAGATTTTTTCTCTAGATTAAATCACACACAGACAAACACACAAAGAATAGAGAAAAAAATAAAAATGAATCTACTTCATGCACTTTCACCCCTTACAAACTTTAACAATACATCACACTCCAAATGCATAATATTAGATTATCATCTTCACAGTATGCCAATTTATGGGCCATATTGTGGACCTTTTGGTTCTCTCATATGACCTTTATATTGATTAAGATATACTTAGTTATTTGGAGCATCTCTTTGTTTTGACGTGACCTTGGGAAAGGAAGAATAAATTCTGTAGAGTGTAGAAATGAGAGCAATTGCTGGGATGGCCAAGATGGTCCTTGCTGTATGGCTAATACAAGAGGTAGGCACATTGATTTGACAGTGGGGTTTGATGAGAATTATCCACCCAGTTGGACAGTTCATAAGGAGGAGGAACTGTTAGCTTCATAGAAGTAGATGCTTCTCTTTCCAGCTCTTCTTTTACTTGTCCCACTGGGTGGACACTTCATTTTCTTAAATGATTGGATAAACTTGTCAGTTGCAAATAGTGCATTGGTGGCTTTTGACGGTAATGTTGCACCAATCCTATCTGCAGGTTTATATATGGCACAGAGGCACTGGGGAGCTCGTAGAGGCATTGCCTGGGCATTCCGGAGCTGTGAATTGTGTGAGCTGGAATCCAGTGAACCCTCACATGTTGGCATCAGCCAGTGATGACGGGACTATTCGTATATGGGGTTTGAAGGGGGTCAACCTGAAGCGGAAGGACACACACAGTAATGGCATCTTCAACCACTGCAATGGAGGATCCTAAGTTTCAGAGAAGAGAATACATGGAATTGTCAAATATTAATGCTCGTTTGAAGTCCATTCCGCCTGTGTAAATACTGAACCTTTAATTTCCTTCTGTTTTGGCATTCATAGCAAACAAGCATGTAAATGATGCGGCCGCTATTTGCCAATAAACCTACTGGTGACCAATTTTTTTAAAATTTCTATCCATTTGATTTGCTAAGAGAAGTTGTGTAGAGAGCTTATAGTAACGCTTAGTTTGTGTATCAGGGTGATTCTATTTTTGTTATTTCCTTCCTGATGGACATCAAAACAGGGCATATCTTAAAAAAATATTCTGCATGATTCTCTTCCTAGATTGTTCCGAACCTTCCTATTCCCACTTGTAGGTTCTTAAGGGGATTTTTGAGTTTTTCTCCATTTCTTCCCCGGCTTCATGTTTGTGCACTGAAGTTCTCTCTAGGATCTTCCACTTCCCAGTTTTTATTTTTTCTCAAAAGCCTTCATTAGCATTCTCTAATTCAGATATTATGCACTTGATCTTTGGAAGAACCTCTCGTTCCCTTTAATCACATGTAATTTTGAGCGAATCTTCATAGGTGTGGAGGAACTACATTCCACTCTTTCATTTCTGTTCTTCTTTCGGACCTTAGTTTCTCAGAATCTCTACTGGTTGTGTCTGATTTATGGCTTCCCTTTCTGCTATTTTTGGCCTAATAAATCTCCTTATGGTGAATTCGTTACGGAAACTCTGCATGAGAAGTATGTTCCCGTGTTAGGCTTATGATTTGTTTTAGCTAAGTGTCTAGAAAGTATGCTGAGTGTTATTATTGCACAAGAAGGGGCATATAATGTTGTGGTTATGGGTGTTTGTGTGATTCAAAACCAAGAGGAAAACTATGTCATTTGTGTTGGGGTGTTTCTTTTAGTCCCACATTGGAAATGTACGAAATGTTTTACCCAGTGTTTTAAAACACGAAAACTCAGATCGACTTGAGGCATCTAATATGATAATAAATATATAAATTTGAATAATCCTTTTAATTAACTTGTAAATATTCCTGCCATACATTTTCAATCCAATTGGACGGAATCCAGGTGTTACAACTGATTAAACTAAAGACACCCCCTTCTTTTCTTTTGCTCTATAAGAGTTGCTCAAGGCAATAATGGGCGTTTGATCATTTCTTTGTCTCTTGTTTTTGTGTTTAATGGTTTGATTAACTTACAGCAAGAAGCTCTCTAATGCTTATGCTTATAGATTAGTCATCTAATCAAAGAATAGTTTATTTCTTTTTATTTGCAGTCTAACATATAAGTAAATGTGCTTTAACATTCATAGTTATTTTGCTACAAATAATAATTTATTTTATATCAACTAAAGAATGTTTTACAGTTTACACTGTGCACTGACGGTGACAGTGCCATCAGCCTATCACACCACATATATATATATATATATATATATATTTTTTTTTTTTTCTTGTATTGATATATGAACAAAATACGGGTTTGTGACAGAAACGAAGAACACGGAGCTCTTCAATTGACCACACGAAATCTCAACGGGATTCAGCCACAGTTACAAAAATTGGGTGTTGCCGAACCTAATCTTGCAGAGATTAAGTATCACCTCATCTAATCTTGCCGGACTTCTTCTTCTTCTTTAAACGTGAATACAGAGAGAGTTTCATTCTCTTGATTTTTTTTAGGGTTTTAATATATAGAGATAAACAAATCCCTGTCATCATTCTCTTTGGTTTCTTAGAGTTTTATATTAAAATTAAAAAAATCTCAAAAAACAGATCTGTCCGATCGACTCGACTCCTTCAAGTTGTGTCGACTCATCCACGACTCAGCTGAGTCAGGCAAGTTTCGACGAGAGTAGTAATACTTCTGATTTTCTAACCGAGTTGGCTCGAAATCCTATCGATCCGAGTGGACTCGGTAGAGTTTCGAGTTAACTCGGCGATTTTTAAAACACTGGTTTTACCTCCTTATAAGATGAAGAGTTGGTAGAAGGCTTGGGCCTTCAAAGGCCATTGAATTTGTTGTCTACCCACCCATTGCTAGTTGTCACAATACTGTGCTAAACTCACACGCGCCGAGCCGAGTCGGGCTGGCCGGGTTGGGATGGGTTTGGTCTTTTATTAAAAGAAAAACTGTTTTTTTAGTAAAACCCAATAGTGTTTTTAACCATTAAATAAATGTTATCGGTTGAGATTCCACTATTTATCTCTTATCGTTTTATCTTCGTTAGTAGCTATTAACCACTAATAATTTCGGTATTAAGTAAAACCATTTTGGAAATCAAAGATATTTTATCTTCTCTATATAAGGTTATACAAAGAAAACAAAGCTGCGAATTCTTTTCTTCTCTTCTGGTTTCTATTTGGTTGTCTTTGGGATTTCCTTGCTATTTTCGAGTTCTTTTTACTGGGTAAGAAAACAGGGTGGTTTGCGACTGTAGAAGGTGCACATTTACAATCAGGGATAGTTTGAGTGAAGCTGTTGTATCCTGGAGGCATCGTGTCCAGTAATCCAATGCATTTGTGGGGCGTGCGAATTGTCTTAAAGAAAGCAATGTGATCCACGCCTCACTTCATATGAGCTACAAAATTTTCGACCAATTTCTAGTGTATGAATTTTTGGAATAAAGGTTTGTTATATTGTTCATGTTTTCTGAGATTGCATTTTCTGGGATTAGCGTTTACAGGTAACTCTGGAACAACAATTTTAAGACATTTCGCCATGTCTATTGTAAATCTTAGAACAAATGATTCTGTGATTAGGACTGAGATTTTTGATGAGTCCTATTTTAAGCGTTGGCAACAGAAAAAGTTTTTTTTGCTCACATCGCCTAAATTAGCATATCTATTAACTGATGTTCCTAATGAAGAAGAATAAGAACCGGGTACATCTCGGTATAGGAAAAGATCGGAATCTTCAGATTTTTAGTACAAAGGCACATTTTAAATGGCATGACAAATGCTATGTTTGATTTATATTTTCTGAAAAATCTGTTGGGTAGCTTTAGAGAAAAAATATCAAACTGAGGAGATTGGGTCTAAAAAATATGCAATGAGCAGATTTTTAAAGTTTAGTATGGTTGATGAAAAATCCTTAGTAAAATAAACCCATGAATTTTAGATAATAATCCATGAGATTATTACAGAGGGAGTGCTAATTCCAGAACAATTCAAAGTGACTGCAATTATAGAGAAATTGTCTCATTCATGGAAGGATTTCAGAAATTCTCTTCGCCATAAATCGAAGGAATTTTCAATTGAAAATTTAGTAATGAAAATTCGAATTGAAGAGAAAGCTAGAAATCAAGATAAGAAGGAAGGGATCTTTGAGATGAACTTCTAAGGTAAATTTTGTTGATTCTCCGGGAAAGAAAAAATAGAAATTCTTGAAAACCGACAAGAAGTCTATGAAGAATAAGAAGTCATTTCAACATTTTCAAAAGACAGGAGAAAGCTCGAAATCAAGTGGATGTTATGTCCACGGGAAAACTGGACACTTTGCTAAGGATTGTCAATTCCGTAAAATGATCATCAAGCAAATATGGTAGAAGAACCCCTAGTAGCTATGATCACTGAAATTAACATGATGAGTTCAATGAGGGTTGGTGGGCAGAAGCACGTCTGCTATGACATAAATTGGTTTAAAAACTATAAGACTGTAAAAAATAACCACGATGTTCAGATGAGGAACTCTTCAACCTCTAAGGTTGTTAGAGTTGGAGATGTAACTCTCAATTTCATTTTAGGGAAGTCTGTGACTTTGAAGGATGTTCTACATATTCTAGATTTGCACAAAAATTTGGTGTCAGACTATCTTTTGAACAAGGTTGGATTTAAACAAGTAATAGAGTCAGCTTCTTGAATTGTTTTGGAAATCAAAGAGAAGGCTTCCCTCATTGTCAAGAATCAGCTTCTTGAATCTGATTTGCATGTTTGTCTTGATTTAAAGACAAGTCTTGAAATCAAGATAGCTGATCTTCAACAAGATCAGATGTGTGGAGATGAGAAGGGAACTTTATCTACCTCAAACATTGAGCTTGATGATAAAAGAAACCCTCCTCAGAATAGGAAGGACCCTTCTACTCAGAAATTCATTCCTACATGTCATAAATATGGAGTGAAGGGTCATATTAGGCCTCGATGTCCCGAACTTCAAAGAATGCCCAATCATGGTTCTAGGAACCAAAACAATTTTAATGAGAATCTTCAAAGGAGAGTTGATATCCTAGTGGAGATGCCTAAGTAGTTAAATGATGGTATATTGAATATTTATAATTACTCTGGACAGTGGCATGGTCATGACACTCCTTATACTAGAAATAAAGGAAGTAACAGGGAGAACCATAATGCTCGCCATAATTCTAGGACTTAATCTTGGAATAGGAGGAACATGAGGAAGAGGTAAAATGTCATATCTACCTGAACTGAAACGGTTAGAGACCAAATGGTCAATCAAACTACTAAAACCGTTTGGGTGAGAAAGAAAGACTTAGAGGGCTTCACTTAGCCTGTGCCTGTCATCGCCTCGGGTGTGCTGTTAGTGTTCTATCTTATCCTAGTGCTATGATGTTTGTGTAAACTAGTAGTTTTAGTTTTGCTAGTTTTTATTTGTTTTTCTGTTTATTTATTTTGAAAAATTCAAAAACATTGAAAAACTATAAAATCCAAAAAGATTTTTGTCTTGTTGCCCTTGTTTGACTTGCATGATCTGCATTCTTTGTGTGATCTTTATTTCTATACCTATCCAATGTTGAACATGAGTTTGTTGCCGATTGAGGATATATCACCATCATAGTCTCTTGATTAGGTTGAAAATTAGACTAGTTTTATCTTGCATAGTTAGAGACTTATTAATGTATGTATGCTTTGCACTATCACATGCATTCTAACTGATTCTGTTGAGAGGTCTAATTTTTAATCTGTAGGTGTATAACTTATCCCTAAGTGTGACCTAAGATGACCAATCTAGAATGACCATATAGTTAGTCATCCCCATTTTGTGTATTCTCTATGAGCAAAAATTTGTTGTAATCTACTAGGCTAGTGTGAAAGCCTACTATTGGGTGCAAACAGTAGTAATGGCTACCTATGTTAACAAGTTAGGTATCTTTCTGGGTTGCTAGAGTGAAAACCCCTACTGCTAATAGAGAAGAGCTACCTACTTAGATAGTGTGAAAGCCATCATTGCATGAAAAGATATGTTCAAAAAAAGAACATCAAAATAGTAAGGAGGTATTTGACTAAAAGTAAAAGAAAATATTGGATCAATTCAAAATGGATAAAGGTGCACCAAAATTTTAAAAATCAGCATAACTGGATTTAACTAGGTCTGATTTCTTAGATTTGAGTCTTCAGGAGTCCCCTTAAGTGGTTAATGTCATATCCTTGGAAAGGGAGAGAAACCTTGGTTTAGTATCTAGTCAGATCATCACTACACACAAAGCTTTACTTTTGAACTGTTCACTAAATGTGACAAGTGAATTGGCTATGCTTTAGCATTCTGTGAGATTTAGTTAGATGTTTATCCTCAGTTGGACTAACTAATCATGTTCTTCATTGGACTTGTAATTTTAAATTAATGTTGCTTAGAATGCTTATGATGCATGTTTGTGTGACACATGATATTTTTTTTTTGTTTAGTATTATGTGTTTTATTATTTGTTGGGATGGGCCTTTTTAGTATGAGTTTCCCTGTCATTTAGGTGGTGTCCTTAATCTTAGGAGGAGAAGATCAAGTTGAGATGTTGAGGGGGAGTTTTTTGCTTTAATATTGCTATATTTTGTTCCCCGCTCTACAGTCCCAACATTGTCTGTAGTTGCTTGATTATATTGTGGTTGCTTTAATATTAAATGAGTTAAATTGGTATAATTTTTTAGTGATATTGGCTTCCTGCCTACCTTTGGCGCTTCGTGCCAAAAAGGGGGAGAATGTTGGGTTTTAGTTCCTTAGATCAGTACATTTCTACCAATACTTGTTAATTTTAATTTTCATATTCCATACATTCTTTACTGGGTGTTTTGTTTATGAGCATGTGTAGGTTTACAGCAAACAGATCTTGCATGACAGAAGCTTCAGTGTCTACAATTTAGGTTGTATTTCATTTTGTGTCATATAATTGTGTTGGAGTCATGTAATGACCTAATTCACCGTTTAATGTGTTTGGGTGAGTTTGTATCGTGTCATGTACTTCAGTTAGGTTTTGTCACAGAATTGCTAAAGGGGGAGATTGTAAGTCCATACTTTTGGTATTGGCATATTCCGGTGTTAAAACAAAGTGTCTAGTAGTGTCTTGTGTCATTGCCTTCAAGCTTCAAAGTCTGTGAAGATGAAGACTGAAGAAGTTCGATTGAAGATGTTCAAAGCGTCGCCTTTGTTTCACTAATAGGATGATAAGTGACCTAGACAACCTATACCCTAGGTGGAATTGACTTAGATAATATTCTATAAATCCTAGGTGGCTAGATACAAGCTTTGAGTGACATAAGAAGAGTTAGTAATGCAAAACAACTCTTGTTCAGTTTTCGGGGCATAAATCATTGACCGTTGCTCTGATTTTGGTCCATGACATATGAAAATTGAAGCCGTCAAAAAGATCTACAACTTTTATGAAGGAAGTAAAGGCAAATTTTGAAAACTGGTTGACCACTTTTCAAAACCGGTCGATCGGAGTGCAATAATTTTGTATGACAGATTTTTCCAGAGAGTGCATTAAAAAGTGGTCGAACACTTTGAAAAGTGGTCAACCAGTTCTCATGGATTTTGAATCCTACTTGGTTTTCAACTCCTTATTTTGCCCTATATAAAGAGGGTTTGATCCCCATTTGAACCCAAGGAGTTTTGAGAGTTTAGAGAGAGTTTTTAAAGGAAATTTAGGGTTTTCCAAACCCATTCTCATCTCCTCTTCCACACTAGAGTTTTCCAGACTTTGTTGATCATTCTTGCTTGTTATTTCATTGTTGAGAATACAACTAGGGTTTGTTTTGTGAATCAACCATCAACCCGAACTATTAATAACTTTGGTCAGAGTAATCTGAAGCCTTTGCGAAGGAGATCAATCCGAGGAGGATCGTAGTTATTTGGTCGGAGGAATCTGGAGCCGTCATTGATGGAGATTGATCTTTGGAGATCGTGGATGTAGAGACATAAAGAGAAGAACTTGCTACTGCGGTAGATCGTGAGGCTTGCGAGATCGTGATTGCTTTTCGAGGCGTGGAGGACTGAGAACTAAAGGATCGTAGTGTCGAGTCTGAGGGAGTCAAGTTCGAGTCTTGTAAGTATTTGCTTATTTGTTTTAGTGATATCGCATTGCTGGACTAGGTCCCGTGGTTTTTCTCGGAAGGGTTTCCACGTAAAAATACCTTGTGTTGTGGTTTGCTTGTTTCCCTTATTCTACACTTTATTGTTCATCCTCCCTTAGTTAATAATTTGATTGCAAAACTTAAAAAGGGTAGATAGACTTTAGGGAGACCTAGCCATACCTCCTTGGGTTTGTGAGTTCTTGACTCAAACATAGATTTGGGATTCATCGATATTATTTTTCACTCTCCTTCCAAACCATCCATGAAATCGCTCCCGAGAGCACTGCCCTAATCCTCGCCTTGGCCTCGTCCATAGTCATATTTGGCCAACATGATAAGAAGTTAAGAAAGAAGGGGGGGAAAAACCTAGTCTACCCCTACACAGGAAAGAAAGAAACCCCATATCCCAAACACAATAGGACAGTGTAGCAAGAGAAGGTTCACAGACTCTTCCGCTTGAAAGCACAAGAAGCATTGGTTAACCATTCGCTACCCTCTACTTTGTAAATGGTCACATGTTAGAATTTTATCCAATATTGCATCCAAAGGAAGAAAAGTTACTTGGAGTGTAATGCCCCAAAATCCCCCCTAGGAGTTAGGTGAGACTTTAGACGCTACTGCCATAACCTGACAAACCATCCTGTAACATATACAAGGCATAAACACAGTGGAAGCTTAACTCAAAATGCGGAAGCTAAATCAATGCAGAAGCATGAACTAAATTTTTCTTTCTATACCTGAACAGTATTCCAAGTTTTATACATCAACATGAATAAGGTAAGAGTGGACATACCCATCCATCAAAATACAAAATAAAGAGACCTCACTGACTCTCCACTCAACAATAGTCTAGATAAGGCCACCTATCTAGATTTCTATTCTCCTGAGGCTACAACGGGATAGGCGCCTCTTCTTCAGCATACTCTTCCTCAATCCATGGCTCGGGGTTGAAGATATCCACCAGACCTGCCAACATGAAATGTATGGCTGAGTATTGAAACACTCAGCGAGAACTAACTACTAGCTAACAATGATATAATAAAATTCGTAGCATACTGGAAATTTAAACAATGCACTCATGAGCATGCGTGAAAACCAAATGCAAAACCTCATGTAAATCATGTGTACATGATTCATAGCTTGTACTTGAAATTATCTTTTCGTGTTTTCCAAAACTTGCTTGTCATGTTTAAAATCTTATTCTTGTCTTGTTCTTGTTGTAAGAACCCAATTTTTACACCCCCTCCCTAATCATGGTTAAACAATCTTAACCATGGTTAATCCCCTCAACCCTAGGCAAACCCTAGTCAAATTTTAGTTAAACCCCAGGTCCAACCTAAGTAAACCCTAGTTAAGCCCCTAAATTGACCCATGGGCCCAAGGCCATTTCCAGGCCCAGGGACCCAAAAACCACAATCAGACCACCCCGTGGGCCCAAGCATGAGCCCACAAACCTTAGATGACCGTTGTTGGGGGGGGGGGGGGGGGTCCATGCTCAAAATTTGAAAATCCAAGTAATGTCGGTAATTACATTACCGCTATTACTGGATTTGATAAAAGCTACAGTGTCCCAGACTAAAAGCAACTGGTCTGGGCCCGATTGAGCAAAAACTCATAAATGACGGTAATCCCATTACCACCATTATCATTTTTGCCTATTTTAGGAACGGCGAGACTGAAATTACCGTAATTCCTGGAGAGTATGCATAACAAGTCTGGCACGTCCCCGGGACCACCTGTTGTGCCTCCCTTGGGTCCTCCACCTTGTTAGTAATCCCTAAACTATCCCAGGTCATCCTCAAGCCTATAAATACCCTCCCCCTCAACCCTTCAAAGAATCTAAAAAAAGCTCCCCCTATGGAAACTCTGGTAATCCAAGTTCCCTATTCCCAGCATTCGTCCTCCACCTCAGGTGAGACCAAGGTTTCCTAAGAGCATCCAGGGACTACCCCCAGGCCTCTTCTAGTCGTGCACCATTGAGCACTGCCACCTCCACTACCGTAGGAGTTGTGCCAGCAGGGTAGGGTCTTCCCCTACTCCTTTTCATTCTGTAAATAGAATTGCGAGCCCCTGGTCCTACTCTAGGGGCCTCTTTATTTCTGTTGTAATGTTGCAAACCCAAGGACAGAGGTCTCTTTGCCTCTTCATAGGCATGGGGACCCTCTTGAGGGAACAAGCTTCAACCCTGTAGCTTGCTACGTGCATGGCCACTCCTTTAAGCTTCTGGGGGACCCTCAGTCCATGAGGGATCCCCTAGAAATAGCCTGGTTCAGTCCCAGGGGGAAGAAGTTTATTTTCTGGAAAAATCCAGAAATGGCGGTAAACACAGTACCGCCATTTTTGGGCTTCCCTATTGCAGTGGCTCAAGGCCCATTTTGAGTGAGCTCTGGTCCATTCCAGGGCCTGTTTCAGGTCTCTAGGACCTCCATTCATCTTTCCTGATCCTTCCAGGCTCCCCTAGTTAGTTAACCATCAACCAAAGTGGAAATTATCTAGAATGTCGGTAAAGAATTTACCGACATTCTGGGCATTCTGCTTCTCACTGTAGTTGGCCTCTGAGGGCCCAATCCAGATCAGGCCTAGGACTTGCAACAAGTCCCCTGGAACACCCTCATGGGTTCAGGATCCCTTAGGCATTGTCCCTACCATTCCCTTTTGGCTGCAAAGCCACTGTTGCAAAAACAGCAGCAGTGGCAATAGTTATTCCACCGCCAATCTCATTCTGCAAAGAAATGGGATTGGTGGTAATTATTCTACCGCCAATCCTTCTGTTCACATAATAGTGGCCTTGCACAGGGCCCAGACCAGGTATGAGCCATTCTAGGTCCTGCCATACTGCTTGGGCCTACCTCAGACCAGACCAGACCCTCTAACTGGGGTTAGCTCAACCCCGGTTAATTTTTAACCATGGTTAAGACTATTTAACATTGGAAAACTTAGAAAAATCCCAAGAACATCTAAACAATGCAAAGAGACCAAAAATCTCCTAAATGCCTTAACTCTTGAAGTATGGTGTACAAGAGGAGGTGTAGGTGTAGCAGGAGTAACAGTAACAGGCCTGGCTGCTAGTATAGCGAAGGTCTCTGCTATAGATGCAAAAGCCTGAGCAAAGTAGGGTGGTGCATCCCTCGATGGAGGAGGAGACGTCCCATTACTCCTTGTATGGTGTCCGCGACCCTGTGTGGCACGTCTCATGACTTAATCCTGATAACAATAGCAACACATGAGTTGTAGAGCCCCGGACCTTTTCACATTTAATGCATGACACTTTCGTTGCCATTTTTCCTTTAAAGAGGTATAATTAATAAATAAGGAAGAAATTGGAAATTCCGAAACGTCAGAAATGTTCGTTTTCGAAGTACGAACCCAACGCAAGTTGAATCGTCGAAATCGGACGAACGAGTCAAAAGTTATGGCCAAAACAGTTTGGACCTGCAGACCACCGATCGATCGGTCCATGGAGCGATCGATCGGTCCAAAACCGATCGCTCGGAGGCTATCGACTGGTCGAGATTTTTGTATGGGGAAATTTTCCAGAGAGTGAAATTTTAACCGATCGCTTGGTTATGAAACCGATCGATCGGTAGGCAACCGATCGATCGGTCATTAACACCGATCGCTCGGTACTCGCGTTTTTGCAGAAAACTTAGAAAGGGTGTTTTAGTCTTTTGGGCAGTTTACTCTTACCTTAAGAGTCTTGCCCGAGCCTTTAGGGCTTATTTTACAATACTTAGAAGATTGAGAGCTAAGGAGAGGAGAAGAAGGCGATCCCTAACCTAGGGTTTGATTTTTGGAGGAGAAATCAAAGGGTTGTGAACCCACACTCACCTCAAGTCCATTTTCTTCGAGATCTCGGCTCAAGCTCGTGTGGGGCACTCTCCTCAAGCTAGGGCAGCAACTCACGGTCGTTTTGAAAAGGGGATTTCTTCCTCATTGTTCAAGGTCGGTACTTCTTACTACCCTCCTAGTTATAGCTTCCCTTTTCTTTTGTTTCTCCTTGTTTTCCTTCACTTATATATGTGTTATGAGATTGGTGGTATGAATGGTGAATAGAGATGGATGTTGGCGAATGGATGCCGTGTGGATGATGTGATGAACGAATGGGAAAGGGCATTGTACTAATAATGAACATACAAGTGTGATGTGAGCATAACCCACCTAGAAAAGCATGATCTAGGTTAAGTGAATAATGAACACACCCCATGTTTGATGAAATGCCAAGGTGAACAAAATAAATGATAAATTAAGGGAAATCATGCTCAATTGCTCTTGAAATTGTTAGGGTTCATGATAGTGTGTTTCTTACATTTCTTAAAATGCGTAGATTATTACTCACTTAAATTGTTATATGCTATGCTTTGTGAATTACCCCAAATTGCCATGTTTAATTCCAAATGCAAGTATGCACACGATCTCACGAGCACGTATGAAATGACGTGATTTACCGATGTTTTAAGTATGGGACGTAGAGGTGGGGCATATCCTAAGATATGTTTCACTTCGCTTTTGACAAAGGGCAAGACAATCATGCATTGCATAGGGAAAGGTCTCTCATCCCCTCGCATGACATGCATAGCATCGCATGACACGCATAACATAGCATCACATGACACGCATAACTCTGCATGGCATTACACGCATGGATGCTAGTTGCGACGGGCTATGAACGGCAACTAGGCATTCACATTCCGCATGAATGCTAGTTGCGACGGGCTATGAACGGCAACTAGGCATTCATATTCCGCATGGATGCTAGTTGCGACGGGCTATGAACGGCAACTAGGCATTCACATTCCGCATGAATGCTAGTTGCGACGGGCTATGAACGGCAACTAGGCATTCACATTCCGCATGGATGCTAGTTGCGACGGGCTATGAACGGCAACTAGGCATTCACATTCCGCATGGATGCTAGTTGCGACGGGCTATGAACGGCAACTAGGCATTCACATTCCGCATGAATGCTAGTTGCGACGGGCTATGAACGGCAACTAGGTATTCACATTCCGCATGGATGCTAGTTGCGACGGGCTATGAACGGCAACTAGGCATACCCATCTGCATATAGGGTACTAGTTGCGACGGACTATGAACGGAAACTAGGCATGTGAACATGTTTAAATTATGAAAATGCAAGCATGACAAGCATGACACGGTTAACAAGTTCCTAATCACGAAAAAGGGTACTTCAAGTCAAGTCAAGTGCACGATGTTTTCAAGGGTTTTATCAGTCTTTCTGAATGCAAGCATGAATATAAATTGCTTTACTTCCTTGTATGATATAAATTGTTCCTGTTCTATATATGCAACTTGCTTCATCCTTTATGTATGCTATCTGTATGCTATGACTGTTGGTTAGTGCTTAGTACCCGCTGAGTATTCCATGCTCAGCCGTACTTCTTCTGTCGACAGGTGACGGCGGAGCAGCTGCTCCATTTGATATCTGTGCTCCGAGTCAATGGGTGGAGGAGGAGTACGTCGAGGAGCCTTTTGAGGAACCTCCAGTAGAGGGTTACCATTAAGTGGTTGTAGATTCTGAGTGGATTAGCTGTGGGTGAGATGAGAGATTATATCCATGTATTTTGGCGGGTCTGTCCGCACTTTCTTCTGGTTACTTTTTGTATAAACTTGGACCATATGTATATACTTAGAGGTTTGTTAGACTTCCGCTGTGTTTTATAGTTATGTTTCCGCTATAATGTCTTCTATTGTATATGCTCTGTGGGTTTTTGCAGGTTGGTTTGTCAAGCAAGTCATGTAAGTCATGATTGAGTCGTCCAAGATTCACTCTAACTCCTAGGGTGGGTTTTGGGTCGCGACATGAGTCTAACTTGGAAACCAACTTTATCTCAATCATAACTTCAATATCATGCAATCCTTATAGGATATAATAGTAATACATCGAGGTGTACATTGCAATAGTATAAGCATACATTTTTTTTTCTAGCGTTGGACCCTAAGTTTGGTTGGATTCCAACCGGTTATGGACTAAGACTAAATAATTAGTATATACTTGGAATACAACTCTTTTCTTAACCCTAATGCCTTGTTTCAATCCTGATATCAATTTCTAAGTGACCCTAAAGAAATCTAATGCCTAAGCTCTGATATGACACCCACTTTGGTATCATACATAAACTTTGAAATTCATCTGAGTTTTAAGTTCAACTCAGAGAACAACCTAGCCCTAGTGAACCTAATGCCTTAGCTCTGATACCAACTCTGTAACGCCCCAAAATCCCCTCTAGGAGTTAGGTGAGACTTTAGACGCTACTGTCATAACCTAACAAACCATCCTGTAACATATATAAGGCATAAACATGGTGGAAGCGTAACTCAAAGTGCGGAAGCTAAATCAATGCGGAAGCATGAACAAAAAGTTTCTTTCTAATACCTAAACAATATTCCAAGTTTTATACATCAACATGCTTGTCTTGTCTTGTTCTTACATGAATTATACTTTTCTTGTCTTGCGAGCTAGATCTTAGTGCCCTCGTAGCGACTTGTGAGCCGGGTATGTAATTATCCTTCATCGAAATTCTTGAAAGAAACTTGTGACCCGGGTATGTAAAATACCCTTCAATGAAATAGAAAAAGCACACCAACAAGTTTGGCATTATCATTCTTTCTTGTCTTGTTTTCTTGGAGCCAGATATGACATATCCTTAGATATGCCCTATCCTTGACCGACCCAAAGTTCGGCTTTATCATTTGTTTCGTGAATCACTTGTCTTATTCTATTGTTGTTTTTCATGTCCTTATACTTAGAAAAACTCGGTCATGCATATATGCTTGTGCATAGTGAATGATGGACATCATATTGGCATGAAAATACTTAAAGGAATAACATATGACATTTCAAGCATTTATATAGACATGAGAGATCTTAAAGGAAACATATATAGGCATTATAGCAATGTGACATTTGTGGAAGAACCTTAAAAGCATAGTAGTACTCATTGTAGAACCCCGGACTAATCCGTATTTAATGAATAGCACTTTCGTAGTCATTTGGCCTTTAACATAGTATAATTAATAAATAAGAGAGAAATTGAAAATTCTGAAATATCAAAAATGTTCCTTTTCAAAAGACAAATCCAACGCAAGTTGAATCGTCAAAATCCGACAAACGAGTCAAAAGTTATGGCCAAAACACCGAAGTAGGAAAAATGAGGAAAATCAGTAAAATAGGCAGAACACAGATCAACCGGTCGACCACTTTAAGGACCGATTGACCGGTGGCCTACTGCTCGACTGCTGATATGACTGATCGACCGCTCGCCTACCGGTCGACCACTCTAACCACCGGTCGACCACTATCGCACTAACTTTGTATGGGGTTATTTTCTAGAGAGGGTCTTTTGGACAGATCGACCGCTCGTCAGGACCGGTCGACCACTCCCTTATGAATTTGCGTGGTTTGATCCTTTTAAGCAGATCATTAAGGGTATGATGGTCTTTAACCATCCCCTTTTCTATATTAACCCAATTTCGGGGTTGAGGGTTTCACAAACCCTCAATCGTGTATTTTGGAAGAGTGAGAGAGGAGAAAGAGATTTTCTAAACCTAGGGTTTGCATTGAGAAGAAATCAAAGGGTTTGAAGACCCTAGATCACCTCAAGTTGGATTTCTTCAAGTTCAAGGTTCAAAATCGTGGGGAGCACATTCTCCAAGATAGGCCAGCAACTTCACGCACGTGTTGGAGGGTTTTCCTCGCTTCTACAAGGTCGGTGCCTAGTTCATAACCTCCCTTTTCTTTCCTTCTTTATTGTTTTCTAAATGTATGAATATAATGAGAGGAATGGGTGTGGTGTGAGAAGAGATATTGGGCGATGGATGCCATGTGGATGTGTTGTGATGAATGGAATGGGAAGGGTATCATACCAATAATGAATATACATGTATGTTGTGAACAAAACCACTTAGAAAATCATGTGATAGGCTTAACAAATAATGTATACACCATATGTTTGATGAAATGCGAAGGTGAAGAAACCAAGTGATAAATCAAGAAATGCATACTTAAATACTTATGAATTGCTAGGGCTTATGATAGTGTGATTCTTCACTTTCCTTAAATTGAATAAATTGTGACTTGCTCAATTGTGATCTTCTATGTATTGTTGAAATCCCCAATTGTCATATTTAAATTCAAATGAAAGTATGCACACGATTCCACGAGCATGGCATGCATGACATGTTTTACCGATGATTTTCAAGAGGAAGGATGTTAGACGTGGGACATATCTTACTATATGTTTTACCTCACTTTTGACAAGAGGACAAGAACTAGCATGGCATAAGAGGGAGTTTACACTTCCCTTCCATGAGGGGTCTCCCCTCACTCACAAGTGCATTTCATTAAAGAAGGGTCTCCCTTCCCTCTCAAGTGCATATCATGAAAGAAGGGTCTCCCTTCCCTCTCAAGCGCATCTCATGAAAGAAGGGTTTCCCTTCCCTCTCAAGTGCATCCCTCTAAGTGCATCTCACAAGCGCATCTCACAAGTACATGAGCATGTTTAGATTCTAAGCAAGCATGCATGACACGCATGACATGACACGCTCGACAAGATCAAGCAAGACAGATATGACAAGTTTCCACGAAAATGGTATTTTAAGTCAAGTCAAGTGCACGATGATTTCAAGAGTTTTATCGACTTTATGTGATGCAAGCATGAATATAAATTGCTTTACTTTCCTGTTACTATATGAACTACTTCCTGCTTTATATATTACTATTGTTATGCTATGACTGTTGGTTAGTATTTGGTACCCGCTGAGTATTCCATGCTCAACTGTACTTCTTATGTCGGCTGGTGATACCAGAGCGGCTGCTCCTTTCACTATATCTGTGCTCCGAGCTCTTGGGTGGAGGATGAATACGTTGAGGAACCTATGGAGGAACCTCCTGTAGATGGCTACTACTAGGTGGTGGTGGATTCTGAGTGACTGATTTGTGGGTGTGAGTTTGAGAGATTATATGTATGTATGTTGGCGGGCATGTCCGCACCTTCTTTTGGGTTCTTTTTGTACAAAACTTGGATCATGTATATATACTTAGAGGTTTTTGGTTAGACTTCCGCTGTGCCTTGTAGTTTATGTTTCCGCTATTATTATCCTCTATTGTATATGCTCCAGCTATTTTGCAGGTTGGTTGTCAAGCAAGTCATGTAGGTCATGACAAGTCATCCAAGATTCACTCTAACTCCTAGGGTGGGTTTTAGGTCGCGACACTCATGAAAGGCTTAAAGTACAAAATCATGACAATAGGTGTTATACATTTGACATACATCACATAGATCATGGTTACTTAGCCTATTACATCCATAACATCCTTCATAGTTCATACATTTAGAGAAATAATAGTAGATTTAGGAAATTGAAAGCATTGAAGAAATCTCCATATTCAAGCTTGGAACCCTAGGTTTGAGATCTAGTTTATCTCTAGATTACTAGAAAGGTGTACTTACAATTTATATTCCTAATCATGCATTTCATTATTTGCATCATATCAAGGTTAGTTAGTAGGAGTACTTACTTGAGGATGGAAGAAAGCTTGAGAAAGCTTGAGAAGATGAGATCTAATGCTTGAAGGAGGATCCCAACTCCACCTTTTGCTAAACCCTAGCTTTCCTATTCTTCCTTTCTAACTCTCCCCAAATTCTCTCAATTTATGCCTTGAGGGTTTATGAAACCCTCACCTACGAAATTAGGGCTTATATAGGAAAAGAGGAGGTCTAAAGACCTTCCTACCCTTAATGAAACAGTCCCTCAAACCAAACTGGGCAAAATGTCGGGGCCCGGTCTATCGGCTTGGAGGATCGGTCGACCGACCTTCTTAAAATGCCTACTATAAAGCCCCTTTTGGGCTTTTTGGTGATAGTCGGTCAACCGGCTAGGGAGGTTGGTCGATCGGCCTTGCATAATTCACCTACTATTGCCCATTTTGGGCTGTTTTCGTGACAGCCGATCAACCGACTTTGAGGGGCGGTCAATTGGGATTCACCAGAACTTGGTGAATCCTTTGTTTTTTCCCCTTTTTCTTCCACTTAGAGTGGTTTCATTCTACCATTGACATACTTAGAGTACACCTTGGCCTAAACACCCATATACAATTATATCTTTGGTTTGAACACCCTTCATTCATAATGCACACATCATAAACCATAGAAGACCCATTTTGATCAAAATCACTATTCATTGACACTATTCACCAAATGGGAAAATGAGTTTCCGAGGTTCTACATGGAGGGAATGCTGGGATTCCACACAATCCTATGAGGAAATAACCTAGAGGGAACATGATACAAAGACTGAAAAAGAAATGTGAGCACGGATTTTTACTCACTGGCGGTTTCGAATTTGATTAAGAGTCGCCACCAATTTATTTTAAGAGATAGGTCCCAGGATTATGGATAAGCTCTTGGTCAACGTGAGAGTCTAGGTAAGAGGTTCAATTAAGTCCTAGGGAAGGTTTTAGGCACCCTGGGTCCTCATTTTGCAATGGTTACCTTCTCCCTAGGTATAAGCTAAATTAAAGTCAAGTATTATTCAAATGCCTTAGTTTTTAGATTAGACTAATCCAAGAAATTGAAAAGCTAACTAGGGTCGAACTCAGGTCCGGTTGCCTATGTACTCATATGGGGTGAGATCAGACCGAGCGTAGTTTTGGCACATAAGCCCGTGCTAAGGCTAAGGTGAGTGTGTGTGTGCACTGGAGTGGCTTAGGGCCTAGCTCGGGGGCTAGGGGTGGTTGAGCGGGTTGGTCGAGTGCATGGTTTGGGTCTGAAGGCCAAGGATTAGGCACAGAGGTTAAGGTTGGGCCCGGTAAGCTAAGGGTAAGCCCGGTAGGCTTAGGGGTTGCTTAACCAGAATTAAGAGAAGATGTAACCATGGTTAAGACTACTAACCATGGTTTAAAAAGGTCCAATGTCATATTTTTTATATTTTTAGATATTTTTGAAATTTTTCAAGATTTTTAAGGGTTAGATGAGTTTAACCATGGTTAAAAGTTAACCGGGGCTGAGTTAACCGTAGTTAAGAGATGGTCTAGTTTAGAATAGGCCCAAGTAGCAGGGCAGGGCCTACAGTGGCCTCCTACCTAGTCTGGGCCCTACAAGGTCCATTTAACAGAAAACTGGGATTGGCGGTAAACTGTTTACCGCCAATTCCAGTTCTTCACAGAATTGGAATGACAGTAGACTGTGCCGCCATTCTCAGTCATTTCTGGGAATGGATTTGCAAGTCAGGGGTGAACCTATAGGGCCTTGGACCCTTAAGGTCGATTAGTAGACTCAGTCATGTGTCCTGGGCTTGTTGTGGGCCTTGGGTCTGGTCTGAGATGGGCCCATAGTGGCCATTTTTGCACTGTGCCAAGAAATCCAGAATGTCGGTAGAATGTTTACCGATATTTTTGACAATTTTTATTTTCAGGCATCTTAACCATGGTTAGGCTATCCTAGTGAGTCTGGAAGGACCAGGGTAGGCAGAGGGAAGTCACAGGGACCTAGAATAGGCCCTGGAATGGACTAGGGCCCACCCAAATGGGATCTACAGCTACTGGAATGGGGAAGACTTAGAATGGCGATACTGTGTTTACCGTAATTCTGGAAATCTTCTAGAACTCGATTTGTGCCCCCTGGTGTTGCACCATGCCACTTCCAGAGGATCCCTTATGGGCTGAGGGTACCCTGGAAGGCTTGGGAAGGTGGGGGAAGACTTGTGCACCGTGTGTGGTGGTGTGGGCATCAATGGGTCCCCTTTGCCTATGGAGGAAGGCAAACAGGATCTTCCTAATTCAGATTAAGCTAGCTCCTGGAAGAGGACTAGGGGAGCTTTACAATGGTTTTGCAAAAAAGAAAAGGGGTAGGGGGAGCCTTACTTTGCTAGTTGCCTGCACGGTGGTGGAAGTGGCGGTGCTCGGCAGTGGGGGTGGTCCGCGACTGGGGAGGGACCTCAGGTAGTCTCTGAAAGCCTCTGGTATTCCTGGTATCACCTTTGGTGGAGAACAACACAAGGACGAAGAAGGCAGGGGTTCTCTCCTTAAATTTTTCAGATCCTCCTTTCATAGTGGAGGAGGGTTGGATTTATTGGGGAAGAAGTTGGGGACCTAAAGGATATTATTACAGGGGTAGGCAGAGGCCGTAAGAGGGAGAGGGGTGGCTAGGAGATGTGCCTGTACACTGGGGAGGGCAGGTGAGAGCTGCAAATACACAAACTGGGAATGGCGGTAATTCTAGTCTCGTCATTCCCTACGAAGGGTAAAATGAGAATGGCAGTAGAAACTCTACCGCCATTCCTGAATTTTTCTGAAATGGGGCCTAGCTTGTATTAAATGCTTATGTACGTGGTACTTTTTTATCAAAATAGAATGTCGGTAATTAGATTACCAACATTTAGAGAAAAATTCAAATTTGGGGCCTAGGCCCCCTCCTAGGGCTTGACTAGGGTTTGTGGGCCCAGGTCGCCTACGGGTTTTTGACCCTAGGGGCCCTGAGTTTGGTTACATGGGCCTTGGGCCCATGCCCTAGGTTGGTAGGCTTTGGCTTGGGGTAACTAGGGTTCAACTAGGGTTAGACCTAGGGTTGACTATGGTTTACCTATAGCTTGACCTAGGATTAGATCTGGTAACCTAGGGTTTAACTAGGGTTTGACCTAGGTTGACTAGGGGTGACCTAAGGTTGGCTCAGGGTTGACCTAGGTTTTAATTGAGGTTTGGCTGAGGTTAACCATGGTTAAATGTCTTAACTATGGTTAAGGAGGGGTGAAAAAATTGGGTGCTTACAGCTGCCCCTCTTTGTCAGAGAATGTCAAGTTGGCAATTGAACGATAATGTCGTACCCCAAAATACCCCCTAGGAGTTTAGGGATACTTTAGGTGTGACTAAACGTACCTGCCAAACCATCCTGTCATAAACATGATAATTACAGTACTAAAACAATGATAATCAGAGCGCGGAAGCTAAACATAAATGCGGAAGCGTAAACTAACTTTTTCTTTTCTTCTAAGATTTCCAAAATAGTATTCCAAGTTAACATATATACAAAACATGTCTAAGTCTAAGGTGGACAGACCCACCTATCAAAATGTCAAAATACATAAAAGACCCTCTCGTACTCTCCCCACAACAGTAGTCGAGTTATGGCCACACGTCCGGGTCTTGGTCCGCCTGAGATTACAGTGGGATAGACGGCTCTCTCTCCTCGATATACTCTTCCTCGACCCAAGGCTCTGGGTCGAGGGCTCTCTCAGTACCTGCCGACATGAAAGTACGGCTGAGCATGGAATACTCAGCGAGTACAAGCTACTAGCTAACCATAACAATAATAAACACGCAAGGAGTAATACAATACCAATCATCAATTCAAGGCGATAGTAAAATCATAGAATTAAACAATATTAAACGTGGAGCAATATTATTATCTTGATATATATGCATGAATGCAAAAATGCCGATAAAACTCATGCTTGAAAACCCGTTTCTATATCTTGGTATGCCTTGTGGAAATCATGTATGCGTGCATGCATGAATGTCTTGTCATCATCTTGTAAACTTGCATCTTGTAACTTATGAACCAGAGGCTAGCACCCGAATCTCCCTGGGCTGCCAACCTCCTTGATATATATGGTTTTCTTGTGAGCCAGAGGCTAGTACCCGAATGTCCCTAGGCTACCAACCTCCTTGACAATATGTGATTTTTATTACTTGTTTAGTTTTCTTGTGAGCCAGAGGCTAGTACCCGAATGTCCTTGGGCTACCAACCTCCTTGACAATATGTGATTTTTATTACTTGTTTAGTTTTCTTGTGAGCCAGAGGCTAGTACCCGAATGTCCCTGGGCTACCAACCTCCTTGACATGCAATATTTTCTTGTTGGTTATTATATGCATATGCTCTTGAAATCTCGGTTCATGCTATCATGCGTGCTCGTGTACGTGTCAATCGTGACAATCATGGAATAAGGATAATAAGAGAGATATGACATCACCATTCAATTCACAATATATGCATATGAGAGTTTGAGTAATCGACATGGTATTTAAATTCATTCATCATTCATGAGAATACATGCATAAGGCCCCTTTCCATTTCTACATTTAAATCATTATTTCATAGTTTAGGCATTTCGTCAAACACATCACAAACATTGTTCCTTAGTAGTTCATCTCCTTATTTTAATTGCATATTTTCCATTCAATCACACAAGGGTAAGTTTGTTATTTGTACAATGCCCATCCTCCATATCCAACTCACAACCCACACATATCATACATCACACATTCGGCATCCAATCGCCACATCCAATCTCCCATCCACACATCCATTCCATTTCCCTTATCTTGTTTATATTTGTTGAGTTAATACAATGCATAGGGAAGGAAAGCATAATATAAATAATCACCATTTACAATAGAAAACCTAGATTATTGCTAGGGAAAGTGAGTAGGGTGTACTAACCTTAGATCAAGGCTTGATCTTGGTAGGAACCTTGATTTGAGCTCCAACTTGAAAGGAGGAAACCTTTTCTTGAGGGAGACTTGGCTTAGGGAAGAAAACCCTCTTGAAATACCTTGGAGAATGCTACCCTAGCTTGAGAACGAGATCCCCCACGAGCTCGAGCCTTGAACTTGAAGCAACCCAAGTTTGGGGATGATCTAGGGTTGTCAAACCCTTTGATTTCCCTCTCCAATGGAAACCCTAGGTGAAAACCCTCTTCTTCTCCTCCCTTTCTCTCTAAATGTTCTAAGTGTAGTGAATGAGGGTTCAAATGGTCGAGCAAGCCTTTATGGGTAAGGGTTTAACGCCCAAAAGATGAAAATACCCTTATAAAAATTTCTGCAAAACACGGGGACCGAGCGATCAGTGGTTATGACCGATCGATCGGTTGCCTACCGAGCGATCGGTGTTCTGACCGATCAACCGGTCAAAAAAAATACTCTCTGGAAAATTTCTCCATACAAAATTTTTGACCGTTCGATAGCTACCGATCGATTGGTTTTGGACCGATCGATCGCTGACTGGACCGAGCGATCAGTGCTCTGCAGGTCTGGACTGTTTTGACCATATCTTTTGACTCGCTCGTCCGATTTCGACGATTCAACTTGCGTTGGGTTCGTCTTTCGAAGATGAACATTTTTGACATTTCAGAATTTTCGATTTCTTCCATAATTATTAATTAGACTACGAGGAAGACCAATTAAGCACGAAAGTGCTATTCATTAAATATAGAAAAGTTCGGGATGCTACAGATAAAGATTGGAATCATCCTATTTTTATATCGAGAATGAGTTTTGGGGAATACGAGATGATACGCATGCTGTGCAAATGGGGTGCAATGTGCCTGCTTGCTGGGGATATGAGCGACTTGGAGAAAAAGGTGGTTAAAGCTTATGCTGGGGAATGAGTGATATGAGAAGTGGTATGTTCTGGAGGCACCAACCGAGGGAGGGGGTAAACAGGCATTGCTTGGAGGTACCGGTCAGACGGATTTTTGTGGCATCAAAGATGATTAAAGAATATGCAGATTGTCGAGAACACACAGGGTGCTGAGGTTGTAGTCAGATTTTGGTCGAGGAAACTTTCAAATTAGACTGGAGACATTCTCAGATTAGGTCAAGGACACTCTCAGATTAGGTCGAGGGACACACGGGGGTGTCAAGGACACACTCATAATTGGTCGAGGGACGCACTCAGATTTGGTCAAGGGACACATGGGGGTGTCAAGGATGCACTCAGAATTGGTCAAGGGACACACAGGGGTGTCAAGAACACACTCAAAATTTGTTAAGGGACACATGGGGGTGTCAAGGACGCAATCAGAATTGTACAAGGGACACACGGGGGTGTCAGGGACGCACTCAGAATTGGTCAAGGGACACATGGGGGTGTCGACACACTCAGAATTAGTCGAGGGACACATAGGGTGTCAAGGATGCACTCAGAATTGGTCAAAGGACACACGGGGGTGTCAAGCACACACTCAGAATTTGTCGAGGGACACACGGGAGTGTCGAGGACGCACTCAGTGCGGGTTGGTACAATCGGATCTTGGTACCAGAAAATATGTTTTTAAAAACCTTTGTTGTGGATTTTTGCAAACGTTTTTAGAAGAATGCTTAGCTATTTTTCAGATTTTCCAGTAGATTGCCTTTGTCAGGGCTTAGTGGGGATTTGTGGGTTGTCTTTTACTCTAAGAGAGTGGAGTATGACTCAACAGAGGATTTGCCCTCACTGGGGATGCTGCTGATAGATGAGTTTGTCTTGCTACTGTTGAAGACTGAGGACTGTTGCTGGGAGTTTGTTGAAGTGTAGAGAGTAGTTAGAAACTTCTATTGGGGATTTGCTAGGGAATAGAAAGCTGCTTGAGACCATTGATGATTTTTGTATTAACTTTCCGTTGGGGATTTATTCCTGGAGGAATCTCAGGTGGGGATAGTCGGGGGTCCGGTAAGACTGATTGTTGTCGGGTTTTGTTGCCAAACTGTTTTTCAGCTTTTCTCCCTTTTTACCATTGGAATGACCAAGTCATGGGGTTCACATAATTTTTGCTCAATAAGGCCGTTGCTGGTTTTCCTCATGCCTGTGAAGCTGATCGTTTTTTGTCCCTTTTTTACCCCTAGTTGCAAGACTAGGTTTGGAGGTCACGTGATTTCTGAACAATGAGGCCGTTGCCGGTTTTTACTTATGCTTGCGATTTGTTGAGGATTTGGATCTTCTCCCTTCATTGCCCTGGGTGACGCTCCGTTGGAGGTTATATTCCATTGGGGATGTAAATGTGATATTGTGCTTGCACTCAAAGTTTCTAGGAGATCTAGGAGGACTTAGAGTGGGACGAAATGTAGGCTAGGGTTCCGAAGTTTAGGACACCTTGGGATTGTTCTTGTTGTAGTTGATTTGCACTCTCTTGGAGTTTTTTTTGCTCCACTAGGGACTTCTCCTCTTTGCTAGAGGCTGAGTTTGTGGGTTTTCTCTATTTAAGACGGACTCATTTGAGGAGATTTTGAGAGATATTGACTCTACTGGGGAGAATTTCGGCTTGTTTGTATAAATTTTCTGCTAGGGAGAGAGTCTGGAGAGATCGTCTCTATGGGGAGTCTCTGGCTTTCGAGAATGTATTGTTAGACATATATGCCCACAAAAGCCATTCTAGAATTGTATTTATCTATTTAATCAATAAATGCATATTTTACATTCACACATTGTCTTCTACATTGGGTAACATATCAAAAGTATCTCATTGGATGAGACTACTTTGTCCCTTAGGTAACATTGTAGGAAAACCATTCAATTAGTTGATAACTAATTGCTAAGGGGATATGGTTTTACGGTTCCTTGTAGACCTAAAATTGTTCTAAGTTAATCAGGATACATCCGGACAATGTATTCTTAATAACTTACACATTGTTAGTTCCATATGATGGAGTGATGAATCTCAATCACTGAGAGAAGGGTCTCTTGACTAAGATGTGGATATAAGTAAGAAGTACTTATATTGCAACTGGATCGCTCAGTGGATACCCTTAGAAATATACTGTCTTTATTTTTAGGGTAGTCCATTTGACAGATTGTCCTTAACTTGAGAGGTCGACATCTTCTCTAGTATTTGCCTATATAAATGTAGTCAATCGTCAATGTCCAACACACCGGACTAAATACGGGCTCATTGGGTTATGTACGCTATATTAGAAAAAGTTTGTACGCTCAACAAGGATTCCACTAATCTTATAAGAGTAATTAATATTGAATTGATACTTGTCAAAACCGGAATTGAAAAACCCAGCGCTAGTATTTATCGATGAAATGGTTTTATCGAGAAATTTATTTTCTGTATGAAAGGAATATAATTAATATAATTATTTCTTTTAAAGAATTTCTAAAATGTTTTGAAAGTCCAAGTTTGACTAAAAGTATCAAAAGAGAATGGGTTCTCAATATAAGCCATGGATTAAAGACAGTATTAGATATGGTCCCGTAAGCTTATAACAATATTGGAAGTGGAGGGACGCATCTGTAAACAAGTCTTGAGATAGAAATACCTGCAAGTAAGTCTCTATTTTCTGGAGGTTAATCACATTGTGTTAATGGACATTAATTGTGATTGGTGGAAGTCCAAGGATATAGATGACATTCTATAATCCTAATGGAGTATAGGAAAGGTGTTTCCTAGTAACAATGCTTTAACCAAAAGGTTGAGTACTTGGTCCCACAACCGGAAATAGGAGATCCCTTTAGATCCCACACACAAAGACTTTCTTAAAGTATTTAATTTAATTTAATTAAATAATTAAATAAATTAATTTCTCTAAAAAATTACTATATGGTATAGTGAAGCTCTAAAAGGTGGAATCACATTAGATGTGAAAAACCAAATGGGTAGGACCTATTGGGGAATATTTTAAAAGAATATTTTAAAAGAACCCATGATGTGGCATGTTGGGGTGGGGCCCACCTAGGGTGGGACGCCCACTCCATGGAGGAATAATAATTATTATCATTAATTAGTTTCTACTAACTAACTACTTATTGGATAAGGTTAGTTAGTTAGTTAGAGTTAGTTACTAATTAAAGATTCCTTGTTGAACAAGGATTCTATTAGTTACTTGCTAATCAAGGAATCCTAATTGGATTAGGATAAAGATAAGATTAGTTGGACACTAATGGATAAGATAAGTTTCTATTTTGATTAATCCTATTTAATTATGGAGAAATCAAGAAGGAAACTAATTGAGGATATCCTAATTGGATTAGGATAAGGTCAAGATCCAAGAAGGATCTATAAAGAGGGTTGGACGTCCACATCTTTGGGCATTATAAGAAATTTCTAGATTTTGGAAATCCCTCTCTCCCTTCAACCTCACGCCCCTCACTCCTTTTCTCAAGGTGTACGGTCATGTCTCCCTTTCCCCTTTTTCTCTTCTGTTGTGTTCCAAGTTGAGAATTCCAAGTAGAAGAACATCAAGGTTTCTTGAAGATAAAGATTGAATCTTTTATTCAAGATTTCTAGAACTGGATTTTTGGAAGGGCCATTAGCTTCCATTAGAGAAAGTTTTAAAGAAAAAGAAGGTCTGTGTGGATTGCGAAGGAGACTTGGCACTTGTGAAGTTTTGCCGGTATCGCTTTTATCGTGGATTTGACTTAACAATTTCAAAGTCACAAAGTTATTGTGATTTTTACTCTCATTGAATAAAATCAATTAGAATCTTGGTCAGATCTTGGGATTCGATGTATGCTCCACAAGAATTTTTTTTCTAAAATTAAAAAGAGGCATACTTTCAGGTTTTGACTTTTATTTTGAGTTTCCTTTATTGGAAATTTCATACCCTTAGGTGCTGAATCTGTTGGGGAAGTTGAGAGAGTTTGACTCTGCTTGGGGAAAGTTTGAGTTTATGGGGGAAACTCTGGAGAGGTATTAACCCCTTTGGTGAATGCACCTGATTGTCAGGTTACCTACGTACCCTTTACAGGATCAAGTCATGACGTAGTTCATGCGAATGCCACAGATGGCAAGGGAGGGTGTCCCCGATGAAAGGTTTTGAGAAAGAAGGGCTATTAGGCTCAAAGAGCTAACTAGGGGATTTCATTGATTTGAAAATGGTTTATATTACTGGGGATAAGGAGGGTGCCAAGGATGGCCTCCTGTCATTTCCTAGAAAATCTACGAGTGCAAAGCACCTATCAAATCTAGACCTAATGCGTAATATCGTTTGACTTTGTCCATGTTGATGGACTCTGGGAGGTCTTCGTCATCCAAACATCCGAGTCGAAGGGCACCGTCGGAGAGCTTTTCTTGAACAAGGTATGGGCCTTCGTAGTTGGGTGTGAACTTGCCCCTAGGGTCAGGGCGGTTTGACAATATTTTTCGGAGAACCAGGTCACCGACTTCGATGGTTCGGGGCTTGACTTTCTTGTTGAATGCCCTACCCATGCGCCTCTGGTAGGCCTGAGAGTGGTTGATGGTGTTAGACATGATGCCCAAAAAAGTCATTTAGATTATAAGATTCTTATTAATTAGTTTAATAGAGACTTCTTCTTTATCTATTGTGAATTCATTATGGGTAATTGACCATGATCATGAGATGATCTATACAATATGAGATATCGACAAAGGTCCATAGGATATATTGTAGGAAAGCTATGTGAAGGGACTATCATAGGCAGATATAGCTTTCTAGTTCCTTATACCTTATATAGTCACAACTATGGGTGAAGCTTGACACTTCACTTATATGATTGCCACAATGCTAAGATGTTCTCAATGGTTGAAATGTAGTTTTATCTCAAACTATTGTAGTGGAGACTACACATCAGCATATGGGTGCTTAAATGTACACTAACTGATTGCATACAATGAGAGACCTCTTGCATAAATATACTATCAGATAGTTGGTCTTTCATTCACATTGAACAGTTTCAATGATCCTTAGATCTGATGAGTTCATTTATAACTGAATAGTAATCTGTTTGTTTTGATTCCACCAAAGTACTCTCTACTCGAGGGACTACGATATGGTGACAGTTGGATAGTCAGAAAGCTGTTCGAGTCATGATGAATTTCAAACATGAAATCCATGCTTATTAATTTGAGAGATTATCCAAGTTCCGGGTATGACAGTCGATTAAGCTTAAATCTTGCCTAGGTGATTTTGAAATCGAACAAGTTTGAAATATATTTTTATTAAAATATATTATACATGAATAAAGCTTTTCTCAAAATATTTTTTATGAGAAATTTTTTCTCATGACTTAATCAAATGTCTTGGAAACCCGGATGATGTACAATGGGCTATGAGTTAGATAGTATAATAGTCTCGAAAGCCTATTAGGGATAATGTTATTGGAATGATTAATTGAATTAAAAAGTTCATGTGGCGGGATCATTAATGGTTAATGTTCTTACACTGGGATTCAATTGCAACATGGATATCTCACGTCACTTGTAATTCCAATATCATTCCTATTTAGGGTCAATGGGATAATATTGGGTAAGTCAGGGTTTGAATGTCCCAGAGCAATCTGTGGAGATGCTCACATAAGAAATACAAGCTCAATAATATATTAAATGTTAATCTATAATTTAATTGATTAAATGTTAATCATTAATAAAATAGATTAAATGTTAATCATTAATAAAATAGATTAAATGTTAATCTATGGTTTAGATTAAAAGTTAATTTGAATTAAAGGATATTAATAATGATTATTTCATTAACAAAAAAATAAAGGGAAATGGGTTTGACCCATATCCATAAAACCCATAAAGAATGGACCTTAAAAGTGGGCCCAAGCCCATGGGATTAAATCCCTAGGGTGGGCGCCCATTTGAGTTTCCTAATAGGATTAGGATATTGTTAGTTAAATAATTATTATATAATTAATCCTTATTTCATGGGATTAGATTCCAATACTTGGAATGCAAGAAAAAAGGAGATAAGATTAGAAGTTTATTAAAACTTGGAGTTCAAGCTTCCCTAGCTCACGCCCCTCTATAGCTCACGCCCACCCCTTTGGGGGTTTCTTAATTTGATTAGGATCCTAATTGCTAGGAGTTTGTTGGGATCCCTGGAATCTAGGGAATTAGTTACACCCCTTTAATTTAGGACTCCTTTTAGGAAAAGGAAACCTAAATTAGAAAGTTTCTTATAACTAATGATAAGAGTTATCATTAATTAGTAACTCTATAAAAGGGATGATTTCTAATTGGATTAGGTTTAGAATTAGATTCTAATATATTTATACCCCAAAACCCTAAACCGTGGGGGTGATCATTCATTCTTTTCTCCCCCCCAAAACCTTGTGATAGAGAGAAAGAGAGAAAAATCTCTCTCCCAATTTTGTGAGCCCCTAGGGAGATTCCAAGGTGTTTGAAGGCTTGGGTTTTGAATCCATAGTTTTTGCGAGATAGAAAGTCTACTCCAACAATCTTCTTTTTCTCTTTGTTTCTTCAATACCAAGTCGAGATTCAAAAACTTCACGGGGATTGCGAAGAACAAGGATCGAGCTTTGAGTATTTCTTCAATAAATCTCTACAAAGAGTTTTGACGGTTCGAGTTGGTTTTTGCTTCACCGGTGAACATCATTCACCGAGGTAATTCTCTAAACATATAGTTAGTATTATTTGATTTCTATGGTGTAAAGATCTTCGGGATCCAGTTTTCATATAAATTTTTTATCTGGATTCCCTTTAGATGGTTTTCAGTCGCCTCTCCTCTATTAAATTCAGCTGCTCATATCAGACCTGTGCCTATTCTGCTTTTGAGATTTCTGCTTCCATTAGCACCTGGAGTGATGAAATTTCTACTTCGATGGAGAGGACTTCTTCCATACCATAAGCCAAAGAAAATGGTGTTACCTCGATTGAGGTTCAGATGAACAACGTACCCATGAATGCATATGGGAGCATCTCATGCCAGGCAGAGTAATTGGTTGCCATCTTTTCTATGATTTTCTTCTTGTTTTTATTGGCGGCTTCGATTGCACCATTGGTTTGTGGCCAGTATGGCGTGTATTGTGATGTTGTGTCTTGAATTTCTAATAGAGATCTGTCATCCCCCGGTTGCAGAAATTAAGAGCATTGTCTATTACAATCTCGTATGGGACACCGTATCGATAGATGATGTCCTATTTCAGGAAGTGCTGAACCACGGAGGCTGTGACATTGGCATAAAAGGTTGCCTCGACCTATTTGGTGAAGTAATCGATTACTACCAGGATGAATCAATGTCTATTAGATGCTTTCAGAGCTATGGGCCCGATGATGTCGATGCCCCAAGCTAAGAATGGCCATGGAGCAGTGAGATTGTGTAGCCTAGTCGGTGGTGCATTGATCTTGTTGGCATAGATTTGGCACTGGTGGCATTTTTGTACATGCCGGCAATAGTCAGATTCCATTGTGGACCAGTAGTAACCTAGTCTAAGTATCTTCTTAGACAACATTAGCCCATTCATGTGTGGATCGCAAGCTCCTTCGTGAACTTCTTTAACTACCTGCGTAACTTCATGAGTGTCGAGGCAACTGAGCTAGATCATGTTTGGTGATCTCTTGTACCAAATTCCTCCTGAGAGGACAAACTGAGTGGCCAATCTTCTAATTGCCCAACGGTTTGTTTTAGTGGCATTGAGTGGGAAGGTCCCATTCTCGAGATATTACTTGATGTATGCATACCAAGGCTTGTTGTCTGCTACCTCTTCTATCTCAAGGAAATAGGCAGGTTGATTCCGTTGCTGAATTTCGATTGGCCAGAGCATGATGCCCTTAGGAATCTGAACCATGGAGGCAAAGGTAGCCAGTGCGTCGGTGAATCTGTTGTGGGTCCTGGACTTGTGACTGAAGGTGATTATTCTGAATTAAGTGATCAACACATTGAGATAGGCTGGGTATAGGATTAGCCTGGCCTCTCGGATGATCCAAGATTCGTTTGCCTGAGAGATTACTAAAGATGAGTCACCGTAGACGTCTATCTCTTCGATTCTGATTCCTAGGGCTTCTTTTAGACCAGCTATGCAAGCATCATATTCTGCTTCGTTGTTCGAACATCTGAATTTCAGCTTGACTGAGATGGGGAGGTTGGCTCCCTTAGGAGAGATCAGGGCTGCTCCTACCCCATGTCCATGACTGTTAGCGGCTCCGTCGAAATATAACTCCCAATCGAGGTATTCTTGCTCTTCAGTCTCTACATACAGAATGACTTCATCTGGGAATTGGTCATGTACTGAAACCTAGTCTTGTGCTGCACTGTGGGCCATATGGTCTATAATTGCTTGCTCCTTGATTGACTTCTGAGTCATGTAAGTGATGTTAAATTCAGATAGCATCATGAGCCATCGGGCTGTCCTCCCGGTGGTGGCTGGCTTTTATAGTAGGTACTTGAGTGAATCCATTCAGGAGATCAGAATTACTGGATAAGAAAGCAGGCAGTGCCATAGACACTGAGTAGCCCAGACTAATGCCAGAAAAGTTTTCGAAAGAGGGCTGTATTTCTCTTCATACTCTAACAGGCGCTTACTGATGTAGTAGATGGTTTGCTCTGTTCTGCCTGGCTCGTCATGCTGTGCTAAGACGCATCCCATGGAGCTTTCTTGCACTGAGATGTATAGTAGTAGCGGCTGTCCTGAAGTAGGAGGCACAAGCACTGGAGGGTGAAGAAGATACTACTTTATCTTGTTGAAGGCTTCCTGACACTCGTCTGTCCAAATTATAGGTACATTCTTCCTGAGAAGCTTGAAGATTGGCTCGCATATCGGAGTGAGCTGAGAGTTGAATCTACTGATGTACTGAATTCTACCCAGGAATACGTGGATTTCCTTTTCAGTCTGAGAAGTCAACATTTTTGAAAAATCCGATAAACCTCAAATCTAATGTTTGAGTTGAGAACTTACAAATTCAAGGGGATGATGTCTCCCTACAAAACTATCTACCATTTCTAATATTTAACAATTAAGTTATTAACTAAGGGATGATGAACTTAAAGCGGAATAAGGCAAACAAACAAACCACAACACAAGCAATTTTTACGTGGAAACCCTTCCAGGAAAAATCACGGGACCTAGTCCAGCAATGAGAATCCACTAAGACAAAGTTCCAGATACTTATAGACTCGAACCTCACCCAAACAGGATTTGACTTCCTCGATCCACGGCTAGTCCTACACGCCTCAATAAGTAATCACGATCTCGTAAGACTTGTAATCTACCGCAGTAGCCTGTTCTTCTCTTGTGTCTCGACAACCACGATCTCCACAATCGATCTCCGTCAATGACGACTTCGGATTCCACTGACCAAATATCACATCCACGATCCTCCTTGGATCGATCTCCTTCACAATGGCTGTGGAACACTCCAGCCAATTTGTTCTTTCCAGAACGGGTTGATGGTTTGATTAAAATGAAATCCTAGATGGATTCCATCAATGGGAAAGTCCAAGTAAGAAAGAAACAATGACTTGCAAACTCTATGATGGAAGAAAAACTAATCAAGGGTAGGAGAGAAAATAAAATAAGAGTTTCTATGAACTCTAGAGATAGCCCAATACTCTCTCAATACTCTCCCAAAAGTCTCCCTTCACGGACTAAAAGGGTTCTTCTTAAATAGAGAAACCAAAACCAAGTTTTAGAAGTTGCCAAAACGTTTTTAGAAGGAAATTTAGGCATTAGGTCAACCCAAAGTGGTACTTGGGTTGACCCAACTGCACTTTTGGGTCGACCGAACTTTTACATGCTCTCTGGTCTATTTTCCCATACATTTCTGTTTAGGACTGGGTTGATTCAATATTGTTTCGGTCGGCCGACATATAAAACCTTATTTTTAGCTCTTGCTTCCTTCACAAAAGTTGTAGATCTTTCGACGCGGTCGATTTGATATATTATAGAGCAAAATCGGAGTTACGGTTTGAGAGATATGCCTCTTACAAGGAACCTTGGTTTTTTGCTCCATCAAGCTTGGGTTTCTCACTCAAGGGCTTCTTTAAGCTAAGGAATTATTCTTAAGAGGTTAGTACACCCTTCTAAGTTAGCTTAGTAATAACCTAGGGTTTTAAAGAATAAATGTTAGATTAAGCTTGCATGTTCCTTTTTCTTGAATCAACAATGTTCACCTAAAATGTATAGATTAAATTAAATGGATATGAATGGTGTGGGATGTATAGATGGGTTGAGGTGCAATTGGATGCCATGGAGAAAGTGAATGATTTTTGTATGATGGAAAATGGGGAAGGGCAATGTACACATAACACATGCACTTAAGGTGCTTGATGAAATGTTTGACTATGAGAATATGAATTAATGTTGATTGAAATGTTGAATGTTAAGTTGTGACACCCCGACCCGCGCCAAGGGAATCAAGTTCCGAGATGCGCGTCCGTTTGTCATTATCTCACAAGCGGAAGACTTTACCCATGAAAATCATGGGAAATTAAAACATTTTTTGAATATTATCAGATGCTCCCAAAAAGCACATAATATCTGTCACCACAATATCCATCATAACAAATCAAAATACCTGTATTATGTATAATTTTGTCTGTCTACAAAAGTGGCACCACTACTGTGCCGGGTAGAGTCTGTACAGTATACAAAAAATAAAGTCCAGTGAGTCGTCCTCCCACTTACTGCTCAGCAAGTCCGATATCTGCTGACATGAAATGTTAGTGAGCTTTGAAGCCCAATAAAACCATAGTCCATCTAAACTATTTTCCACATAATAACACGCATCAATAATGATATAATAAACAGTTCAAATTGCATGTTATAATTAAATAAAACAGTATATAATAAATTGCGACCCAAGGTCACTTAGGGTTACGTCACCCTTACAGAGGTTCCCGACCTCACATTTCTTTCCAATTATGGGGTTCAGTTATGAAATATATTCATATTCCCAAATTATCATTTTAATCATCAATCATGTTTCATTTAGAGTCATGAGACTCTATTAACTGGCCACATCCCATAAAAGTTATCTTATAGTCTCTAAATCATAACCATACCTGGAGCCATTTAGACTCACACACACTGTTATGGCTTTCACCCGAACATGACTAAACCTTGGGTGTACCAACCCAAACATCTTGGAATTCGATGATTCTATACTAAACCCTAAGTACACTAACTTAGAGAAATACACCAACCCTGAGTACGCCGACCCAGACAACTTCATATCCGAAGATTACACACATAACCTGGGCATTCACCCAATAATGACATACTTCTCCATTCAACTGAATGATAACATCTACTGTGTATTCGTCACCATCGCCTAGGGTATCAGTAAAGAAGGAACCCCGACCAACCTGTGTAGCATCATCTTCTTGCTAGTTTATGGAGGAACCCCGACATCTTTACCCATGCTGACATCTCCTAACATTCTACCAAGAAGGGACCCCGATAGACATGGTGCCGACATCTTTTGACCCAACTAGAGAGGAACCCCAGACTATACACTATCTGATGTTCAACCACTTTAAACTCTTTAGGACTCCGATATCTCCTGACTATTAGTCACGGAGGAACCATGGGCAGGACACCGCCACTCTTGACCTAGTCCAAGAGGCACCACAGATGACCTAGACAAACAGACTGACATCTCCCAACTATCAGTCACGGAAGAACCCCGGGCCTTATTGGACACCGTCTCTCCTGACCTAGTCAAAGAGGAACCACGAACTATACTTTTAACCCTGGTTAGGTTTTCTAACCATATGTTAACCCCAGTTAACTCAAGCCTCGCTTGATTAACTGAAATACTTGGGCCTCGCACCCGTGAACCAAATCCGGTAACACACCATTCCGTTAGGGAACGTTTTCAGGCTAATTGATGTGTCCATAACCTTATACGACCTGTAAAACAATATTTCGTCACCCTAGAGTGGCGATACAATTTACCTGGGACCCGATCTAAGCTCCCCGAAGGTCCACATAAAATCACAATATCATATAGGGGTGTCCGACCCTTTTTCCATCCACGCCATTCACACAGTGAGCCTAAATCTGGGGTTTTGACACCCAAGACCAAGGGCTACACCCCTCTACTCATTTTTCACGCACATCCAACCTTTCCACACATCACATAGGGGTCTTCGACCCTTTTTCCATCCACGCCATTCACATTGTGAGTTTAGATCTAGGGTTTTGACACCCTAGCTCGAGGGCTACACCCTTTTCCATGCACAACCACCTTCCCATAACACATCCACGGGGTCTCAGACTCTTTTTCATCTATGCCAAAAGACATGCATCCATTTCACATAAAAAATATATAGAAAAATAAGTAGAAAAAGAGAAGAAAGGAAAGAGGTTTTACCTAATTCATGCTTTTTGAGGTGATTGACGCAAAAATGGGCTCTGCCAATGCGTCCGGGAGGGTAATCAACCTCAAGGGCCTGCCTCCTTTTCCTTCTCTCTCTTCTTTCTCTCTCTAGGATTTTCTCTCTAAGAATTCACTCTAGAGAATTTTGGAACTCTCCACTGCTATGACCGAATGAATGAGGGAGGGCTTGGTCCCTTATATATAGCCCAAGGGCTAGGATCATGTGCAAAAGCACATGACCACTATGGTGTGGAAAGTGGATAGTTAACCAAGTCAACCACTTTGACCAATTTGACTGATTTCCCAATTTTTATGCACTTATGACCTCCAAAACCCTATTATATAAAGTCCGGTTTTGACGAAACTTCAGGTGACTGAACTTGGGACAGTTTGACACCCGCTGTAAAAATTTCGGGAAGAAATACAGAGTTTTGGCATTAAAAAGTAAGTCTCGAAGAAAACTGCAAAACCCACTAATTTTTTGATTTCGGACACAAAACACGTTACCGTTTCTTCATATGAGATAATTAACTGCTGAAACGATAGACAGTCGTCTTCATGACCGACCGACATGCTATGGTACCAATCGCATCGATTTCTATTAGAATCCCCAACAATTATGGAGTCCCAATTGAATTCCAGAAAATCTGAAATTTCCTAGTATTCTCGATTTTCTTACATTTAAGACCCCCACGGTCTCGCGAATCGATACACGATAGAACTGGAATGATAGGTGACCAAAATAGGGATAATCCGTCACTTACTGTATGAATTTCGGAGAAAAATGATGAGTTTTCACAGTAAAAAATAAGTTTAGAAGCAAATTGCGAAATCCACCAATTTTCTGGTTTTGGACACAAAACATGCTGTTGTTTCTTCATATGAGATGATGAACTGTCGAAACGATAGACAATCGACCATAGGGTCTATTCACACGCAATGGTATGAGTTTTGCAGATTTCTATTTCGATAGGCTGAAAATACGAAGGATTGACAAAATGTTTGATTCAGCGTATTTCCCGAGGTTTTTAGACACCGATCGCATTGCGGCAACGCGAATCGATGCGTGACGGAACCGGCATAATGGATTATTGTTTCAATAGTTGACCAGCACGCTATGTGCAATTTTTGAGGAAAAACACCGAAGTTTTACCTGTACTATTCAATCTCGAACGAAACCCACTTTTAACCAATTTAACAAATAATTAACTAATTAACCTTCATTAAGGACCCATAAACGCATAATTTTATTATATTAAAATTCTGGGTTGTTACATAAGTTTTTGATAAAATGCATGTGTGGGATTTCAAACCTAAGACTATGAAAACATGATTTAAGGATTTTTTCCCAATTTGGTAATTTTGCTAATATGCTCTGTATATGTTAGTTAAAATTTCACATGTCTAGAGAAATATTTGGAATACTTCATGATGTCTTCTAAGTGTTTTCATGTCTCTATGAAGTCCACCAATTGCTACACACAAGTACGCATGCATGCATGAACCAAGTTTTTAGTATATGTAACACCCCAAAATACCCCCTAGGAGTTAGGATACTTTGGCGACGTAACTTAACCTTAAATCAAACCTGCAAAGAGTGTACAAGGCATGCAAAATAGTAAACTAAAAATTTCTTTAATCACTTAACTGTATTCCAAGCATAATTGTTTACAATAACTGAATAGAAAATAAAACATGTACATGACTTCTTAACTTGAGTCCCAACTCAAGTGATACAATTTTTCCCAGACATAAGAACCCCAAAATACATGTCTCTCACCCTCCACCCAACCGTAGGGTCACAGGCCAACCCTAATATCTGATTGATACTCCAAGCAACCTCCTACTCTCCATGTACTGCCTGGATAGCATCTGGTGTACCTGCCGACATCAAAGTACGACTGAGCATGGAATACTCAGCGAGTACGAGCTACTAGCTAGCAATAGTAATAACATTAATATATCATACATGATACAGTTCATCAAAGGGTACAAAATCAGAGTGCGCAAGCTAAAAAGAAATAATAATATAGAGTAAATCATGAACAACATATTTTAACTCATGCATTGTAAACTTGTATTCAAAAGTCATGACTTGTTCTTGAGAATACTTCTTGTGATTTTCCGAAACTCGTTTGCCGTATTTACAACTTATTCTTGTCTTATTCTTGTATCGTGGGAATCACACATGCTTTGTTTCGTTCTTGTTTAGCTAGTACCCGAACTATGAAATGGACGGACATACTAGGTTCTTGTCATTCTTGCGTGTCATGTTTAACTAGTACCCGAACTATGAACTGGACGGACATACTAGGTTCTTGCTTTCCTTTGCTAATGCCCGGACTATAATGGAACGGAACACATTAGCACCATGCTTACTAATGCCCGGACTATGATTGAACGGAACACATTAGTATCCTTATCTTGACTTGACTAGTGCCCGGACTATGGTTGAACGGAACACACTAGTTATTATTGTTTACTAATGCCCGGACTATAATTGAACGGAACACATTAGTACCATGCTTACTAATGCCCGGACTATGATTGAATGGAACACATTAGTATCTTTCCTGTTTTACTTTGCTAATGCCCGGACTATAATGGAACGGAACACATTAGCCTCATGCTTGACTTGACTAGTGCCCGGACTATGGTGGAACGGAACACACTAGTTATTCTTGCTTACTAATGCCCGGACTATGATTGAACGGAACACATTAGTAACTTCACTTGTTTCACTTGCTTAGCTAATGCCCGGACTATGATGGAACGGAACACATTAGCATCTTCATTTCCTTGATTATCGTGTTTTCTTCTGAGCCAGGTATGACATATCCTAGGGATATGCCCTACCCTTGACATTCATGTTAATTTAACTTGTGAGCCAGAGGCTAGCACCCGCACATCCCTGGGCTACCAACCTCCTTGTCATATGCTTATATTCAAAAAGTTTGGTTCATGCATGCGTGACAATCGTACTATCATAGATGAATCAAGGGATACATATTGCATTTCGATTCTCTTTTTCATAATCATGTTAACATGAAACCGTAAAGCATAATATGACATTTCTTGTAATTGCATAGGCATGGGGAATTTAATGAAAACATATAAAGCATTTGTTTTAAAATCACCCTTTTAAGAAAAACTACACAAGTCATATTTCCCAATTCCTTCATTTTATTCTTGGCATTCTCATTCATCCATTTTGTCAAACACCTAATGAGTAACACATTCAAACCACATTATTTCAAGTTCTTAAATGTTCATATGTTTCATCATACACAAGGCGTGCGTTCATTATTCGTACAATGCCCATCCACCATTTTTCATCACACACCTCACACAATACGGCATCCAATCGCCTCCATGTCCAACAATCCACATCCCATTCACCAATTAATTATCTTGTTTATAATTAGGGAAAATAATGCATTTCAAGGAAAGGAAAGAACACAAGATCCAAAAATCATCATTTTCAAGAAAGGAATCTAGGTTATTGCTAAAGAAGTTAGTAGGGTGTACTAACCTTGAAGAAGAGAAGAAAACCCTTGAAAAATGCCGTGGAGAACGCTGCCCTAGCTTGGAATGGGACTCCACACGTGCTTGAGGTTGGATTTGAGAGATCCAAGCTTTAGAGATGGTCGTGGGTTCCAAAACACCTTGATTTTCTCAAGTTGATGCCCTAGGGTGAAAACCCCTTCTCTCCTCTCTCACTCCCTCTCAAAATATGTCTAAGGGTGTTTATGAACCCCCTTGGCTTGAGCCAACCCTTAAAAATAAGGGTGGAGTGGCCAAAAGACCAAAAAACCCCTAAAAAAATTCTGAAAATCGCGTAGGACCGATAGATGACCGATCTACCGGTAGTGGACCGATCGATCGGTGCTTATGACCGATCTCTCGGTAGTGGACCGAGCTCTCGGTATTGACTGGTGCTGCAAAACGCACTTCAGTATTTTAGCCATAACTTTTGACTCAGTGTTCCGATTTTGACGGTTCAACTTGCGTTGGATTCGTCTTTCGAAGGAGAACAACTTTCATGTTTTGAAAAAAATTCTAATTCTGCTTTATTCATGGAAACAAATGCCCCTAAAGCGGACTGGTCTGCAATGAGTTACGACAGCCTAAATTTGCAGCCGACCCGATTTTGGAAATCCCACTTTTGACACAACCCCGACTCAAAATCAGGGAAAGTGATCAACATGAACCTTGAAGAGGATTGTAATATCTTTCCAAAAATTCAATAATCACTCGATTCTGAGCAATGATGACTAAACTAGAGCCATTTAAAGTTGAGATAAATGCCAAAACATACCTTTTTGACACCTAGAATACCTCGAGGGTTTTCACACTCTTTTCCCTTGTGTCCAACACCCTACTCACACCTCATAAATCATTCTCCATAGGTTTTCATCCCACCTAGGTGATACTCAAACCCATAAGCATGAGAGGCCCTAGCCTCTTTATGCCTCGTGCACTAGCACCATTCACCTCACCTTTCAATTACAACCTAACTTATAATAAAGGCCTTTGGCCCTTCCAATACTAGCGCCCTCGGCACTATTCACTCACATGAACAGTGCTTGCACATGGATAGTGCTTGTAGAAAATCCGGGGCACTACAGTATAAGTATATGAAATACAACCAAGAATAAGACAAGTGATTTATGACACAAATGATAAAGCCGAACTTTAGGTCGGTTAAGGATAGGGCATATCCAAGGATGTCATATCTGGCTTCAAGAAAACAAGACAAGACAAGCATGATAATGCCAGACATTGGGCCGGTCAAGGATGTTGGTGCACCTTTTCTATTTTTGTTGATAGATATTTACATACCCGGCTCACAAGTTGCTTTCAAGAATTCGTTGAAGGATATTTACATACCCGGCTCACAAGTCGTTAAAAGGGCACTAACATCTGGCTCACAAGATAAGTAATAAAAGGCAAGACAAGGCAAGTATGACATGACAAGCAAGACATGACACGCATGATTTTCATGAGACAAGAACAAAACAAGAATGAGATTTAAACAAGATAAGCAAGTTTTGAAAACGCGAAAAGATATTTCCAAAAACAAGTATGAATTATGAGCATGAGTTTTATACGGAGTTTCACAGTTAGTCTCATGCATGTCATGATTTTCATGTTTATTTAAATTGAAATTGTGAATTGAATTGTGTTATTACTATTGTTAGCTAGTAGCTTGTACTCGCTGAGTATTCCATACTCAGCCGTACCTATTGATATCGGCAGGTACACCATATGACATATGTGCTCTAGTTCCTTAGATCGAGGAGGACTATGGTGAGGAGGAGCTTCACGTGGAGCCTACGGTAGAGCCTCAGGTGGAGGCAAGAGACATAGATAGTTGGCCTTACCTGCATGACTATTGAGAGAGAGAGTTTTATGATTTTGTATTTTGATAGGTGGGCATGTCCACTCTAGTACTTGATATTTTGTGTATAAACTTGGAATACCGATTATGTATAGAAAAGGAAAAATTTTAGTTATGTTTCTGCACTTTGATTTATACACTTCCGCTATGTATGTGGCTGGTATATTTGCAAGATGGTTTGTCAGGATATTGTAGTCACACCTAAAGTCTCACCTAACTCCTAGGGGAGATTTTGGGGCGCGACACCATGTAGGTGCCTTTCTCCTCTATATAAGGAGGGGATCACCCCCTCATTCTCTGTTCAACTCTCAAGGAGCCAAAGCTCTATCCGATTGGTTTCTAGAGAGAGAAAGAAGAGAGAGGAAGGAAGAGAGAAAAGAAGAGAGAGAATGGAAAAGAGGGTCTACCTTGGCGTTTTGCAATGTTCTGAGCGCAATGATGACCTCAGTTTTAGCACTCGGAGCCTCGATTGGGGTGTAGAGAGGGAAAGATAGAGAGAAAGTGGAAGCTAGAGAGATAGAAGGTTCACCTAGGGGTTTTTCGACGTTCTCGATGCGTTGGTGATGTTCTTTTTCCTCCCCAGAGCCTCAAAAAGCATGTAGTGGGTAAAAACTCTTTCCTTCTTTATTTTTTCTGTTATATATAGTCAACTTTAAACGATTGTAGTTTAACATTGGAAACTCATAATCGAATGATTCTTGAGCCGTTGGAAAGGTATTGAAACCCTTTTCGATGTTCACGTTGAATACTTTTCTAGATTTTAAGCCTAAGTGAGGTCAAAGGTCCAGAAATCGAAGGTTGGTCTGTTGTAATTCATCCCAGGAACAGTCAACTTTAGGGAACCCTAGTTTTGTCACCCTTTATCGGAATTGAATGATTCTTAAGCCGTTGGAATGATATGGAAACCATCTTTAATGTTCATGTTGACTATGTTTCTTGATTTTGAGTCTATGTGAGGTCAAATGGCCAAAAACCGAAGGCTGGTCTGCTGTAATTCGTCCCAGGAACAGCCAAATTTAGAGAACCCTAGTTTTGTCACCCTTTATCGGAATCAAATTGTAATGACATGAATTAAATTTACTTGTTTTCATGATTATATGATTTAATTCCCTAGATAAATACGCTTGAATTATTCATCAATCCTATGAGAAATTAAAGTTGTCGCGACCCAAAACCCACCCTAGGAGTTAGAGTGAACTTTGGACGACTAATCATGGCTTACATGACTTGCTTGACAAACCAACCTGCAAAAACCTACAGAGCATATACAATAGAGGATGATGGCGGAAACATAACTATAAAACACAGCGGAAGTCTAAACAAACCTCTATGTATATACGAATCCAAGTTTACACAAAAGGAATCCAAAAGAAAGTGCGGACAGACCCGCCAAAATACATGGATATGATCACTCATGCTCACCCACAGCTAATCCACTCAGAACCTAATACCACCTACTGATAACCCTCTATGGGAGGTTCCTCAAAAGGCTCCTCGACGTACTCCTCCTCCACCCATGGACCAGGAGCGTCAAATGGAGCAACAGCTCCCTCAGAACCTGCCGACATAAGAAGTACGGCTGAGCATGGAATACTCAGCGGGTACTAAATACTAACCAACAGTCATAGCATACAGATAGCATACATAGAGTAGGAAGCAAGTTGCATATATAGAACATGAATAATTTATATCATACAAGGAAGCAAAACAATTTATAATCATGCTTGTATTTCGTAGAAAGCCGATGAAACCTCTTGAAAACATCGTGCACTTGACTTGACTTGAAAATACCATTTCCGTGCTTGAAAACTTGTCATGTTTGTCTTATCTTATCGTATCATGCGTGTCATGTGTGTCATGCCATGTCATGCTTGCTTGGAAAAGTAAACTACTTGTGAGGGAAGGGAGACCCTTCTTCCTAAATGCCCATGCTTGCCATGCCGTGTCATGCTTGCTTGTATCATGCTTGGAAAAGTAAACTACTTGTGAGGGAAGGGAGACCCTTCTTCCTAAATGCTCATGTCATGTCCTTTCACTTGTGAGATGTCCTTGTGAGATGTACTTGCGAGGGAAGGGCAACCCTTCTTATGATATGTATGTACTTGCGAGGGAAGGGAGGCCCTTCTTCATGATATGCACTTGTGAGTGAGGGGAGACCCCTCATGGAATGTTGGTTCTTTTTTTCTTGTGAAAAGCGAGGTAAAACATATCGTAGGATATGTCCCACCTCTAACCATGTTCTTGAAAATCTCGATAAATCATGTCATGCATGCCGTGCTCGTGGGAACCGTGTACATACTTGCATTTAAATTTAAATATGACATTTGGGTAATTTCACAACACATATAATGTAGAACCCCGGATCTTGATGGCCATGTACGACGAATGATATCATATACTAAAGCATGTAAGAATGTATTTACGGTGTATGGGTGTTTGGAATGAAATAAGCAAGAGTATAGAATACTCTTGAGTATTGACAAGGGTTATGCCTTGGCATACCCTAGACTCTAAATAGCCCTAGCGTTCACACCGCTCGTCGGAATCAAGTGATTCTTGGATTTTTGGAAAGGTAATTGAACCCTCTTCGGGTTCATGTTGATCACATGTCTTGGTTTTGAGTTGGTGTTAGGTCAAAAGACCGATTTCTGAAGTCGGGTTGGTTTAAAATCTGGATTGACGAAACCCAATTTCGGATCAGTCAGGTTTAGGGGAAAAATGGTCCAAGAAAAAGGAAGAATTGGAAGTTGTGAAAAACATGAAAGTTGTTCTCCTTCAAAAGATGAATCCAATGCAAGTTGAATCGTCAAAATCGGACAAGCGAGTCAAAAGTTATGGCCGAGATACAAAAATGCAAAAATGCTGAAGCTTTCTGCAAAAGTTGCGATCGCTCGTAGGGACCTTACGAACGATCGTAGCAGAGCTACGAATGATCGTAGAGTTGCTACGATCGATCGTAAAGCCCCAGAAATGCTGGAAACTCTCGGGTGAAACTACGATTGATCGTAGGAAGCTACGATTGATCGTAGGAAGCTACGATCGATCGTAGAAGGCTACGATCAATCGTAAATCGCTACGAACGATCGCAGATACGCGATTTTACTTTCTTGGATGTGATTTTTTAGGGGTTTTTCACCCCTTACACTATAAATAGAAGACTTTAGGAGGGTTTTTGGGTTACCCTAAACTAAGGAGAGTTCCTAGAAAGAGAAGGAAAGGATCTTGAGCATTCCAAAGAGGGTTTTGCTTGAAACCAAGAAGAGCTTCAATCAAGGGTTTTAGAACCCTAGAACCGTTCTAAAAGGCTTGTATTCTCCAAATCCAACCTCAAGCTCGTGTGGAGTACCTCTTCCAAGCTAGGGCAGCGTTTCTACATCATCCTCAAGGATTTTTCTTTCCCTTTTCAAGGTTAGTACACTCTTCCTAGTTACTTTGGTAATAACCTAGGATTTTTCTAAGTAAATATGTGTTGGATCTTCCCCATTGCTCCCTTGTGTTGGTATATGCTAAATCCCTAAAACATAAACAAGATAATACAAACAAATGGTGGAATGTATGAATGGATGAGGAGTGGAGGCGATTGGATGCCATGTTGTGATGTGTTGAATGATGGGAAAAATGGTGGAAGGGCATATTACGCATAATGAACACACCCCAAGTGTTTGATGAAATGTTCGAATGAGAAAATATGAAATAACTAAAGGTAAAAAGGTTGAATACCACATGTTTGATAGAATGCATGAATAAACTAAGATTTGAAAGCATGAGTCACATAAATGTTCCCCATTTGGCAAGTTGTATGCATGTGTTTATTTCGCTTCTTAAATTCTCATGTGAGTTGGGAATTGTTAAAATGCTATATGTCATCATGATTTCACGATTGCTATGCACGAGCACATATGTAGATGGAGGATATTGTCAAGGAGGTTGGTAGCCCCGGTTAAGGGTGCTAACCTATGGCTCATAAGAAAGGAAATGGTATTGTCAAGGAGGTTAGTAGCCCAGGATTATGCGGGTGCTAGCCTCTGGCTCATAAGAAACGTATTGCATTGTCAAGGGGTTGGTAGCCCAGGGATCATGCGGGTACTAACCCCTGGCTCATAAGAAAGGACTCGGAAACGTATTGCACTGTCAAGGGGGTTGGTAGCCCAGGGATGTGCGGGTGCAAACCTCTGGCTCATAAGTAAGGTATCGTACTGTCAAGGAGGCTGGTAGCCCAGGGATGTGAGGGTGCTAGCCTTTGGCTCATAAGAAGTGTATTGTACTGTCAAGGGGGTTGGTAGCCCAGGGATGTGCGGGTGCTAACCCCTGGCTCATAAGAAAGGTATTGTACTGTCAAGGAGGTTGGTAGCCCAGGGATATGCGGGTGCTAACCTCTGGCTCATAAGAAATATTGAAAAGACAACTCAAAGAGGAATTGTATGATGCATAGACATGTTTTAGTTTCATAATAATTATGACTTGATAAAATGTTTATGTATGAGGTTGCTAGAAATGATTATGAACTATACTCCTCCCATTACTTGTATATGATGTTGTTCGTTATTACCATTGTTAGTTAGGGGCTTGTACTCGCTGAGTATTCCATGCTCAGCCGTACTTTCATGTCGGCAGGTACCCGAGTCCCTCTCGACATTTGTGATCCGGGTCCTTGGATAGAGGAGGACTATGGCGAGGAGGAACCTTATGAGGATCTAGTAGTCGAGCCTCAAGCGGAGGCAAGAGACTTAGACCATTGGCCCCACGGGGGTGACTATTGAGCGAGACAGAGTTGTATTTTGTCTTTTGTATTTTGTTAGGTGGGCCTGTCCACCTTAGGCTTAGACGTGTTGTACATATGTTAAACTTGGAATACTGTTTTGGAACTTTAGAAGAAAAAAAAAAGAGTTGGTTGCGCTTTCGCATTTTATGTTTAGCTTCCGCGCTCTGATTTTCATTGTATTAGTATTATATTTTGCCTTGTTCATTACAGGATGGTTTGGCAGGTTTGTATAGTCCACCTAAAGTATCCCTAAACTCCTAGGGGGTATTTTGGGGCGTGACATATAACATCAATGATTTTAGCAATGTAATATTCATATCATTTAGGGAAAGCAAAAAAACACACTATCATAGGCCCTAGCAATATTCATAATTTATTTGGCATGCATTTCCTAATTTACAACTCACTTTATTCACTTTGGCATTTCATCAAACATGGTGTGTTCATTATTCATTATTCCTTTAAACCTAAATCATGCTTTTCTAGGTGGGTTATGCTCACATCACACTTGTATGTTCATTGTTAGTACAATGCCCTTTCCCATTCATCCATCACATCATCCACACGGCATCCATTCGCCAACATCCACCTCCATTCACCATTCATACCACCAATCTCATAACACCCATATAAGTGAAGGAAAACAAGAAGAAATCAAGGAAAAGAGAAGCTATAACTAGGAGGGTAGCAAGAAGTACCGACCTTGATCAAGTGAGGAAGAAATCCCCCTTCCAAAAACAACCGTGAGTTGCTGCCCTAGCTTGAGGAGATGCTCCTCACGAGTTTGTGCCTTGATCTTGAAGAAAAATGGGCTTGAGTGGAGTGTGGGTTCACAAACCCCTTGATTTCTCTCCAAAATGGAAACCCTAGGTTGGAATCGCCTTCTCCCCTTTCTCCTATTCTCTCAAACTCTCTAAGTGTTGAATGATGACCTAAAGGCTCGGGTTAAACTCTTAAGGTAAGAGTAAACAGACCAAAAGACCATAATACCCTCACTGAAATTTCTGCAAAAACGCGAGTACTGAACACGTTGAGCTGTGAATAGTGCCAAACACGTTGTGCTGTGAACAGTGCTGAACACGTTGTGCTGTGAACAGTGCCAAACACGTTGTGCTGTGAACAGTGCCAAACACGTTGTGCGGTGAACAGTGCTGAACACGTTGTGCTGTGAATAGTGTCAAACACGTTGTGCTGTGAACAGTGCCAAACACGTTGTGCTGTGAACAGTGCCAAACACGTTGTGCTATGAATAGTGCTGAACACGTTGTCACGTTGTGTTGTGCATAGTGCTGAGCTTGATGTGTTGTGAATAGTGCTGAACACGTTATCCGTTGTCTTATGTACAACGTGTCTGTCGTGCTGTACAACGTACACGTTGTTTGCTGTACAACGTACACGTTGTTGCTGTACAACGTACACGTTGTTGCTGTACAACGTACTTGTTGTCTGTGCCTTATCAGAGCACGTTGTCAGAGCACGTTATCAGAGCTACATCCTTAGTGCCTTCCGAGCTACGATTGCCTACAGGTACAGACTGTTTTGGCCATATCTTTTGACTCGTTCGTCCGATTTTGACGATTCAACTTGCGTTGGGTTCGTACTTCGAAAAGGAACATTTTTAATGTTTCAAAATTCCCAATTTCTACCTTATTTATTAATTATACCTCTTTAAAGGCAAAATGGCAACGAATGTGCCATGTATTAAGCATGAAAAAGTCTGGGGCTCTACAAAAGTGTTTAAAATCTTGAATAAGAAACCCATTTATTTCATTCAATTGATCTAGTTTAGAGAAATAAATTGCATGAATTAAAAGTAGCAAAAGACTTAAAAAAATGGAGATCGGCGCGGCTGATCGATCGCCCGACGTGGTGATTTTTGTCGTGTTGCATGATTTTCCATTTTTTTAACTCCCTGGGGTCTCCAAACTCTATAAATAACTCTCAAACTCGAGAGTTAGAGTTTCTATAGGCTTCTAAACCTAAAAGAGAGAAAAGGGAGAGCTTTTTGAGAGATCAAAAGGGAGAAACTAAAGGAGTTGAAAGATTGGATCAGAAAGGAAGAAAGAGGCTTGGAGATGGATATAGAGACTTATTCGCAAGCGACAGATCGTAGGGAAGCGATCAAGTTATGTAAAATAACAAATCTAGTGATCCATATTTTGAATCTTAACCTAAAAGGATGAATTAAAAGGAGTAAACCTAAGTAGGAATGTAAGAATATGTAGGAACTATGAACATGTTTATGATTCTGTTTCATTATTCTTGAATCGTTAAAATAGGATGTGAATAACCATAGTTATGATTCTGTTGCATTATTCTTGAATTGTTAAAATAGGATGTGAATAACCATATTTATGATTCTGTCTCATTATTTCTTGAATCGCTGAATTAGGATGTGAAGAACCACATTAAAATTATTTATGATTCAACTAGGGGATTGAGAAATTTCATTGAAGTGTGTGGATTATGAGGAGAATTGAATGAATGGATGGAATTGAATGGATGAATTATTTGGGGGATTTTAATTATATGTGAGTTTGATTTTATGTTTATAATTCATGAGAATTATACTTGATAAAAGGTGTTATAATTAGGATATTAATCTTGATTAAACAAAAGGGGATTTTGATATTTAAATTAGATCGTATTTATGTGTATTTTAATATAAACAGTGATTTTAGATTGTCGAATAAGTGGAAATATGAAAGGTTGTGTGTTTCTTTATACGTGATATACATTTGGGTAAATGAACCTTTGATGAAAGTCAAGCTTGCCTAGGCCTGGTTAACATAGTGGAATGGGACGCTATAGTGAGATGTCCTATGGCCCTTGGCGATTAGTCTTAGGTGTAATTTAAACAAAGGTGTATCATTATGCACTCACGAATGAAAAATATGCATATGAATGAAGAGAAAAATAAGGACATTAAGAAGATTATAAGTAAGACCAAAAGTAAAGTAAGTAAGAAAGTAAGAAAGAAAGATACACGAAAACAATAATGTATGTTGTATTTTGCATCACTGAATACCATCAAAAGGGTGAGAAGTAAGCCAAAGTAAGTAAGCTGTCGTACCGGAAAATCTACTAAGCTGTCTGTGTCGGATAATGTATGAAGGGTGGTATCTCGGTAAAGTGAAGTATAGTAACCCCTTTCCTTATACGGGAAGACGGTATTTTAATTTATAACTAATGCATGTGAATGTGTTGTTCATGAAATGATAAAGTATGAAGTATAAAAAGTAAGAAAAGTAAGAAAGTAAGAAAAGAAAGAAGGAAAAGAAAGAAATTGACGTATTGTATCTGTTTGTTTCCGCACTTTGATTGAATATGTGAACTGATGTATGAATTCGTAAAATGCATGCAAGTTAATATTCATAATATTGTTCACTATAGTTTGTTATATATGCGGAGTAACTTGTTACTCAACCGATGACTTTTGTTGTCGGCAGGTTCAGGTTTTGGTATTTGTATGCTCGGATCGTGGGAAGAAGAGGAATACTTAGAAGAATCAGAAGGTGATTATCCCAAGGAAGAATGGGATCTTGATAGTTGGCCCTATTGTTGAAGTTAATTTATTAGTAGTCAAATTTCAGGAGACTTAAATTGACTTTATGGAGATTCATGTTTAGTTTAGTTTTGATTATGTTCATAATGGATGATCAGGATTTATCATATTTCAGTTGTAGTCAGGGATTATGAATTTAATTGATGTTATTAATTGAAGAATTTTTTAGGTTCATATTTTAGTATGCATTAAATGCTTTTAACAAGATGGTTTGTTAAGTAAGTCACGTGCTAAGATCTCACATTCTCTTAGGTGGGGTTTTAGGGTGCGACAGAAGTGGTATCAGAGCAAAGGCATTAGGTTAGCTTGGACAAGAGTTCAGCAATCCCATATGCTAGGATTAGTCATTGGATGCTAGGACGAGTCATTGTATGCTTGTATGAATTTTAGTGATAGAGTTAAAGTTGTTCCCAAGATTAAACTCATAGTTACCGTTTGTTCTCAGGATTATTATAATGCGACGTGGTGGCAGAGCTCGTGGATACAATGTTAGCCTCAAGGTTACAACTCTAGGTACCCTTAATAGTTTCGATGATAACACAATAATGGAATGATTTTAATAGTACTAATATTTCCATTGAGAATGTATAATTTCAGAGAAAAAGAATATCAAGTTCATCATTAATGATTTGAAGAATATGAAGAGTTCAACTACTCAAGGTCATCGAGGTCAAAGTCCAAGTACTAGTCACTTCAAGGGAAAAAGCTTCAAGGACTCAAACAATGTTATGAAGTCAAGTCAAATTTGAAGCAACGCAAGTTCCATGGCAAGATCATCAGTCATTGAAGACTAGTGTCAAAGTTTAGAATGTCTAGGACCTTGTAAATGAAAGTATGCCTCTTTTTAATTTTAGAAACACAGTTCTTGGGGGGCATACATCGAATCCCAAGATCTGTCTAAGATTCTAATTGATTTTATTCAATGAAGGTAGGAATGCATTCACCTTTGCGACTTTGAAATTGTTAAGTCAAATCCATGTTAGAATAGTACTCGCAAAACTTCACAAGTGTCAAGTCTCCTTCACAATCCACACGAACCTTCTTTTTCCTTTAAAGCTTTCTCTAATGGAAGTTAATGGCCTTTCCAAATTTTCAGCTCTAGGATCTTGAAATGAAGATCCAATCTTTATTATAAAGAACCTTTCTTGATGATCAAGATCCTTAATCTTCTTCTTCTTGATTATTCAAAACTTAGAACACACAAGAGAAGAAAGGGGAGAGGGGTGACCGTACACTCTAGGGAAGAGAGAGAGAGGGGCGTGAGGTTATGAGGAGAGGGGAGAGGTTTCCAAATCTGGAAATTCTGGAAAATTAAAGAATGCCCAAAGCCTTGGACGTCCAACCCTCTTTATAGGCTTTATTGGTTGCTTGCAACCAAAGGTTCCTAATCCTTATCCAATAAGGATTCCTCAATTAGTTTCTAATTCTTGATTTCTCCTAATCCAATTAGGATTAATCATTAATAGAAATAAACCTTATCCATTAGTGTCCAACTAATCTTATTCTTATCCTAATCTAATTAGGATTCCTTGATTAGCAAGAAACTAATAGAATCCTTGTCCAATAAGAAATCTTTAATTAGCAACTAACTCTAACTAACTAACTAACCTTATCCAATAAGGAGAGTAGTAATTAGAAACTAATTAAATAATAATAACTATTATTATTATCTTATGGAGTGGGCATCCCACCCTAGGTGGGTCCCACCCCACACACCCCTAAGGGTTCTATACCCCTATTGGTCACTTGAATTATTCTTTTATAATAATTCCCAATGGGTCCTACCCATTTGGTTTTTCACATCCAATGTGATTCCACCTTTTAGAGCTTCACTATACCATATAGTGATTACTTAGAGAAATTAATTAATTTAATTATAAATTAAATTAAATACTTTTAGAAGGTCCTTGTGTGTGGGATCTAAAGGGATCTCCTATTTCTGGTTGTAGGACCAAGTACTCAACCTTTTGGTTAAAGCATTGTTACTAGGAAACACCTTTCCTACACTCCATTAGGATTATAGAATTTTATCTATATCCCTAGACTTCCATCAATCACAATTAATGTCCATTAACACAATGTGATTAACCTCCAGAAATTAGAGAATTGCCTGTAAGTACCATCTCACAATATATTTACAAATAAATCCTTCCACATTCCGATATCACTTGTAAGCTTCCAGGATTGGAACAATTCCACTGTCTAGTCCCTAGCTTATGAATAGAACCCTTTCTCATGATTACTTTTTCATTGAACTGAACCTCCAAAACACTTTTGAAGAAACATTAGAAAAGAACTGACATATATATATTTATATATATACTTTTCCATATTAAAAATATCAACTTCGATAAAGACCATTTTACCGAGAAGCACCAGTACTGGATTTAACAGTTCAGTTCAACAAGCATCACCTTGATATCATTATCTCCAATGAAGGAGTTGTGGATTCCTTATTGAGTGTTTTCACACTTCTCCAAACATTGTGTACATGACCCAACGTACCCGGAGTTAGTCCTGTGTATTGGACATTGTCGATTGGCACATCAAAGCCATATAGACAAATATCTGAGAAGATGTTAACCTCTCAGGTCTAAGGATAATTTGTCAAATGGATAACCCTAATATAATCTGACAGTGTATTCCATAGGGTATCCACTAGTGAACCCGTTCAGTATTATGTACTTGCTACATATACTCACATGTTAGTCAAGAGTCACCACTCTCTGTGAATGAGATTCATCACACTATCTCATAGAACTACACATGTGCAAGCCATGATGAAGTACAATGCCCAACCAGTACTCTAGAGGCTTCGAACAATATTAGGTTTACAAGGAACTGGAAAATCATATCTCCTCGCAACCTTTGCATGATTTTCCTACAATGTTACCTATGGAACTTTATGTCATCATCAAATGAGACAGTAATTAATATAAATACCCTTTATAGTTGGTTGTGTGAATATGATGCTTGTCTAATCAACATAGAAAAGTCTCTTATTGGCTTTCGAGGGCATATATGTCGAACAGTAAAAGTCCTCAAGACATTGGAATTGATTGCACAAAGGTTACCTAGATTGACCCTAGGAGACCTAGATCATTTGGACATCACTCCAAGGGCCTAAAAATGTTTAAGCTGATTGCCTAAGGACCACAACACCATTCCCATCATTTTGGTTTCATTAAAGATGAGTTCCCTAAAAAATTTCAGTGGACTCGTTGACGAGTGCAAGAGACTCATCGATGAATGGAAGAACAGAAAAGTTTCAATTGCTTCTGTTCCCACTCAGCGAAAACTAAGGGCTTGTCCACACTCACTATTCGACGAGTGCCTACGGGAAATGTGTGTAACTGCTAGTTTTTCAACGGCTATCTTGAATTAAATGATCCCCAACGACCATATTGATTGCCCAACTATAAATAGACCTTATTTATGAACTAAAAACATAATTCTAACACTGTTCAATCATTCTTACATTACTTACAATCTTCCAGCAATCAATATTATATTTTTCATTGAAAACTTAGAATCCCAATCCCACCTTACTGGAGCATTCAATTCCAATCAATATTGACTGAGAATTAGCACTGAATTCCATTCTTATCCATCTCAGTTAGGAGCTTTCAAATTCGGATTTGCTATCCACCAAATTTCTGTAAAAGCTTAAGTCAAGAATTGAGGATTCTTGCACCATTTGAAGAAGTGTTCTTCTTGTATCCAAGAGAGGGTTTCTCTTGAAGAGGTTGGATCCTTAGCCTATGAAAAGGATTGTAAAGGCTTACTCTCTGCCTGTAAAGAAGAGTGTGATTAATGGAATCATGGAAAAATCCTTAAAGCGGGAAACTTAAAGGCGGGGACGTAGGCAAGTTGTTGAACCCCGATAACATATCTTGTGTGTAGTATCATTTTCTCTCCCTCTCTATTTTTATCTTTGTTTATTGCAGGTAGCTTTAGTGATTAAATTTTAAATTCCGCATTAATCACTTATAATTCTTAATTGCCATTGACCCTAATCATCCCCCTCTAGGGTCCATTATCTGGGCAACAATTGATATGTGAGCCTAGTACTCTGTTTTTAGATTTAACCATCTTGAGTTAAAGATTGTAAAATGACAAAATCTTTGCTACTACCTTAGGAGAGGGCCAATCGACCACCCGTCGTCTATTGTTCAATGGAGAAAACTATAACTGTTGAAAAACTAGGATGATGTATTACATCTAAGCTTTTGACTATGAATGCTGGAAAGTAATAGTCAAGGGTCCACATCTTCCCTTTAAAATAGTTGATGATATTAGACTTCCTAAAATTGAGGAAGAGTGGAATGAGGCTGATATTAAACTCATTTAAAGTAATGCTAAGGCTATTAATAATCTTTATTGTGCGCTTAGGCCCCAAGAGTTTAATAGAGTCTCTGGATGTGATTCAGCCAAAGAAATCTGGGATAAGCTTCAAGTTACATATGAAGGAACCAACCAAGTTAAAGAAGAAAAAATAAGTATGTTGGTTCACAAATATGAGCTTTTTTAAATGGAAAAGAATGAATCTATTAGTGAAATGTTTACTAGGTTCACTAACATTTTGAATGGTCTAAAAGCACTTGGTAAAGTTTATTCTAGTGCAGAAAATGTTAGAAAAGAGTTGAGGTCAGTATCAAGGGAATGGTCTCCCAAAGTGACAGCCATTCAAGAAGCTAAGGACTTGACAAAAGTTCAAATGGATGAGCTTCTTGGGTCTTTGATGACTCATGAAGTTATCATGAAGGGACATCAAGAAGATGAGCCCAAGAACAAGGAATGATTTGCTCTCAAGTCATCTCATCAAGAAGAAGAAAGTGATGAAGAGGAAAGTGAGGAAGATGAAGACATCACCCTCATGGCTAGAAAATTCAAGAGGTTCCTCAAGAACAAAAGGAACTTCAAGAAGAAGTCCTTCAAAAAAGAATTCACTAAGGAGGTATCCAAAGGTGACACTAGCAAGAAGGAACCAATCATATGCTACGAATGCAAAAATCCAGGACACATCAAGATGGAGTGTCCCCAACTCAAGAGAAGCAAAAGGTTCCGGAAAAAGGCCATGAAAGCTACTTGGGACGATTCCGAGGAAAGCGGATCAGATGCTTCAAGTGATGAAGAAGTGGCAAAATGGTGCATCATGGCAAATGAGGATGAGGTAAATTCTTCAATTAGTGAATCCCTTTCTTATGATGAGATTAGGGATGCATTTGATGAGCTTTTACATAGAATTTAAAAGAATTGCCTCTATGGACAAATCCTTCAAAAAAGAAATTTTTAGTCTTAAAAATTCTTATGAAGTTTTGAAAAATGATAAGACCTCTCTTGTAAAAGAAAATGATATTTTAAATGAAAAATTAAAGGAAAATCAAAATTCATCCCAAGGTTCACCTTGTGAGTGTGAAGAGCTTCAAGCTAAAGTCAAAGATTTGACTAAAATTGTTCACACCTTGTCTACGGGTGAAAAGAATCTTGAAAGACTTTTGGGCCAACAAAGATGTGTATTTGGAAAGGCCGGACTTGGGTACAATCCTTTTGCAAAACAAAAAGAATACTAAAACTTCTTTTCAAAATCAACTTATGTGTTAAACCCACCATCTAATGCATTCTTTACGTTTAATAGAAAGAAAATGGTAGAGAAATTTTGGGTCCCAAAGGGATCATCCATCCATCCATAAAGGTCCAAACATGGTTTGGGTCCCTAAAGGAACTTACCCTCCCAAGACAAACCAAAAATCAGTTTGGATTCTAACCAAAACTGTGTGGGTACCAGGAGGAACATATGTTGGAGTTACTTAAATCTTGTCTTGTAGGTATGTTTGAAATCTAACTCCTCCAAGTCAAGATGGTTCTTGGATAGTGGATACTCTAGGCACATGTCGAGGAACAAAAAGATTTTTATCTCAATCACTCCTAAAGATGGAGGGCATGTGACCTTCGGGGACAACGCAAAGGGGAAGATCATCGGTATAGGTAATGTTGGTAAGGACAATACTACTTTTATTGAGAATGTTTTATTAGTTGATGGTCTTAAACATAATTTAATTAACATTAGTCAATTGTGCGATAAAGGCTTAAATGTATCTTTTAAATCCAATGTATGTATCATTAAAGACAAAGATAACATTAATACAATGTTCATTGCTCATGAATATGAAAATGTGTATACAATTGATTTTGATGAATTAATTTCTCAAAATTTAATATGTTTTTCAGCTATAAATGAAACTAGTTGGTTATGGCATAGAAGGTTGGGCCATGGAAGCATGGATCTATTATCTAAATTTTCTAGAAAAGATCTTGTAAAAGGTTTACCTAAAACCGAATTTTCAAATGAAAAAATTTGTGATGCTTGCCAACTAGGAAACTAAATTAAATCATCATTTAAAAGGAAACTTGAAATACCAACTTTTAGGCCATTGGAATTATTGCATATGGATTTATTGGGGCCAAATGATATTGCTAGCTTAGGTGGCAAACTCTATGCTCTTGTTATTGTTGATGATTATTCTAGATTCACTTGGGTATTAATTCTATCTCATAAAAATAACGTGCATGTTTTATTTGAAAAATTTTGTAAAAGAGTTCAAAATAAAAAATGCTACTCTATCAATAATATTAAAAGTGATAGAGGTGGAGAATTCAAGGAAAAAGAACTTGAATCTTTTTATGAAGATAATGGTTTCAACCATAACTTCGCCACCCCTAAAACTCCTCAACAAAATGGAGTAGTTGAAAGAAAGAATAGATCTTTGCAAGAAATGGGTAGAACTATGTTGAATGAACATAAATTACCTAACTATTTTTGGGCTGAGGTCTATATAATCAATAGGGTTGTTATTAGAAAGAAACTAAATAAAACCCCTTATGAGCTTTGAAATGGAAGATCATCTAATATTGATTACTTTAAGGTGTTTGGATGCAAATGTTTTATTCTTAATAACAAACACAACTTAAAAAAATTTGAACCAAAATCTAGTGAATGAATTTTTCTTGGCTACTCATCCAACAACAAAGCCTATAGGGAATTTAATAAAACTTCCCTAATTGTAGAAGAATCTATGCATGTCATTTTTGATGAATCTAATCATTTTGAAATCAAGAAAATTGATGATGATGATCCAAATGACAAAATTGAAATCATATTTAAAGATATTGCTAATTTGGAACTCAATAAAAATGATAATGGAGACCAAGATAGTAATAAGAATGATAAAACCTTAGAAGTTGAAAATTTAGATGAAAATTAAGAAGAAAATGAAGTTCAACTTCCTAAGGCATGAAGATTAATAAAAGAACATCCTAAAGATCAAATACTTGGTAATATGGATCAAGGTATAAGAATAAAAAGAAACATTTGTAACCTTGCATTCCTCTCTCAAATTGAACCTAAGAATGCTCTTGAAGCAATTAATGATGAATCTTGGAGAATTGCTATGCAAGAGGTGTAAACATCCAATTTTTACACCCCAAGTCTAACCATGATTAAGGTATTTTAACCGTGGTTATCCTTAACCCTAGGTAAACCCTAACTAAACCTTAGGACTCAACCCTAAGCAAACCCTAGGTTAACTCCCTAATCCTAGGTAAACCCTAGTTAACAATCCTAGGTAAACCCCTAGTTGAACCCTAGTTAAACCTTAGGACCTAACCCTAATGAAACCCTAGTTAAACCATAGGTAACCCTAGAACCAAACCCTAATCCTAGGTAACCCAAAACATTAGCCATAGCCTAGCCCTAAAATCCTTAGGGCTTAAACACTAAGTCCAAGGCCCCTAGGGCCTGAACCCTTGGTTTGGGCCTATGGGGCCCAAAAAACTCAAAAGCCAAACCCCCCTTCACTGTGTGTGCATGGGCCAAGCCCAACTTGAACAAAATTCAGAATAACGGTAATTGATCTACTGCCATTCAATTTCTTGCCTGGCTTGGCAATGGCGGTACCGCCATTACCTGAGAGTCAGTTTGCAGCTTTGTAGTCCCTCCTGCACACTCCACCATCCCTTCAACCTCCTCACTCGACCCCCACAGGGTCCATACACATTGGAGACCTTCCCTTTAATCCCCATGATGTCCTCAAGCTCCCCTATAAAACCAAGCTCCCCCATAGCCTGTAGACGATCTGCAAAAACCCCCAGTGGAACCCCTGTGCATTTAACAAGGACTTAGCCCTTTCTCAAGCTTATGTAAGCCCTCCCAGAACACCAAAAGCATTCTAGGATTCCCCCTCGCATCTCTGCAGGACCCCCATGAGTGCACCACCACCTCGGCTAAGAATAGAGTAGCAGGGTAGGGCATCCCCTACCCCATTTTTTTTTATCCTTTTTGTATCCATTGTGAGCCCATAGTCACTTTCAGGGGACTTTACTGTATTTCTTGCTCTTTATTGTTATTCAAACCCAACACAGGGGTCTTTCGTTACCTTACTCATAGGTAAAGGGAACCCCTACGGGCATAGCCTCCTCCTTAAGCCACTTAGGCCTGCTTCAGACCTTCTAGGGGTCCCTCATTCCATGAGGGAACCCCTGGGATCCTTGTAGCACAGCCCCTGTGGGCACAACCATGGTTCTAAGCAAATCCAGGAATGGTGGTAAACTCGGTATCGCCATTCCTGGCTTTTTTTGTTGCAGCATGTTGGCACCCTTATAAGTGGGCCCTGGTCTAGTTCCAGGGCCTGGTTTAACTCCCCAGGCCTCCTTGAGCTTAACCTGGTCCTTCCAGGTTCATGCCATTGTACTAACCATTGTTAAAAATTTGAAAAATCAAAGCAGTGCATAATGGCGGTAGAATAACTACCACCATTATCAGTTATCGAGCAGGGTGAGTTTAGCCCTCTGTGGGGCCCACTCCAGGCCATCCCTAGGGCCCACATCAGTCTCATTCTCTTCCTTGAACTCCCCTCTTCAATCTCATGTGTAATGCCCCAGAATCACCCCTAGGAATTAGGTGGGACTTTAGACATTACTATCTTAACCTGTCAAACCATCCTGGAATGTACAAGGCATACTATAGTGGAAACGAAATAAATGCGGAAGCAAAACCATACGAAAACGTGAACTCAAGTTTTCTTTCTATACATATGACTAAATTCCAAGTTTGTACATACATGAAAAAGTAAAGGTAGACATGCCCACCTATCAAAATACAAAATGAAACCTCATAGTCTCTCCACTCAGTAGTAGTCTAGATAGGGCCACCTATCTAGGTCTCTATCCTCGTTTGCATAGGGATATGTGGATCCTTTTCTTCCTCGTATTCTTCTTCAACCCATGGCTCCAGGTTGGGGATGTCGAACTGACCTGCCGACATAACATGTACGGTTGAGCATGAAATACTCAGTATCTACAAACCACTAATAATATGTCGTAGTATTACATGATTTCATATAGGCAGTTCAAAGAGTACACATACAATGAAACACATACAGAAAAAAACCTCTTTTTAAATACACATGTGTGATACTTTGTAAAGCATATACTCTTTTCACATATCATTTTCACATGGCCTTGTTACACTTATCTTTTGCATATATCTTTTGGTGGGAGAGTACACTTGCGCATGACTAATGCCTACCCTACAAGGAGTAGAGTCCATTAGTGTATACTTGCACTTGACTGATGCCTACCCTACAAGGAGTAGAGTCCATCAGTACTAATGCCTACCCTACAAGGAGTAGAGTCCATTAGCTTTATTCCACATACAAGTGCACATGATTCATTAACCTCTTTTATTTGTACTTTTGCATATTTCGTTTCTCCTTGGGGTCGAATGACTAATGCCCACCCTACAAGGAGTGGAGTCCACTAGCATCCTCCCATCTTTGCACATATCATTTCTCTTTGGGACCGGATGACTAATGCCCATCCTACAAGGAGCGGAGTCTACCAATATCCTCCCTTCTTTGTACATATTATTTCTCTTTGGGACCGGATGACTAATGCCCACCCTACAAGGAGTGGAGTCCACCAGTATCCTCCCTTCTTTGCACATATTATTTCTCTTTGGGACCGGATGACTAATGCCCACCCTACAAGGAGTGAAGTCCACTAGTATCTTACCTCTTTACACATATTATTTCTCTTTGGGACCGGATGACTAATGCCCAACTTACAAGGAGTGGAGTCCACTAGTATCCTCCCACACACGCACTTAAAATTTTCACTTACTTTACACATACACATATGACAAAAATTCGATCATACAATACACGTGCATATAATCACTTGTGAGTAGCATGATAGACCAAAAAGAAACACTTTACATATATCCCATAATTCACATTTTTATCCATAGCAATAGCCCATATACACTTAGTCCATATAATTCCATTTTATCGAAACATATAGTTTTACTCTTGGAGTTTCCTCAAAACTTATGTATTTTAACCTGCTTTTCATCTTTGAATACTAATACACACTTTTCATTCCTTAATCTAAGGCATAGAAGCATCCCAATATAGTTCACATCAATATTCCCACTTTTATCTTGATTACAATATGGTTTATAACAACTAGCTTGTGAAGTCTTCATCTTTGAATCATAATAAATCATTTTCATTATTAATTCTAGTGCATAGAAACATCACAATATAATTCACATCACAAATTACATGTTTTTATCTTGATTTACCATATGGTGTAAGACAAATTATGTAGTGAAGTGTAGTTACCTTAGGGGATAAAATTCCCTTTGACCCAAGGCATGAAAAAGCTTGAGGAGGCTTGTAGAAGTAAAAACCAAGCTTGTGGATGAAGATCCAAGCTCCAATGGCGCGTGAGGACGAGATCCAAGCTTGAAAGGCCTTGGAGAAGGGATTGAACTCCTCTTGATCTTCTCATGATATCCCCTTTGTGATCGTTTCCTCATAGCTTAGCTCATGAAAAAAGCCTTGGCTTGCATGATCCTTCCTCCCCTTTTTGGACTTGAGAAGCTTGAAGATTGAATTTGAGGGTTTTCTTGATCTTGAGAGAAACCCCCCTTTTGGAAACCTAAGTTTCCCCATTTTTCTCTCAAAAAGTCATTCTCTAGGTGTTAGAAACCTTGGTCCCCCGAAAATGGGGTATATATAGGTGTTTGGGTTGAGAAAAACCCTAAAAAAAATGTGTCTGTGCAATCTCGCTTGAGCGGGCTTCCATCTCGCTCGAGCGGGTTGCTCTCGGTACTCAAAAACAGCATTTTGGTCAATCTCGCTCCAGCGGGTTTGGATCTTGCTCGGGCGAGTTTGTCAGCAAAAACGCCATTTGGTATTGTGGCTATAACTTATGACTTGGTGGTCAGATTTTGACAATTCAACTTGCGATGGATTCATATTTTGAAGAGGAAAAACTTTTATGTTTTATAAAACTCCTAATTTTGAGTTTTACTTTTCCAAAAATGGCTCTAAAGCCGACTGATCTGCAAATAGGTTTCGTCAACCCATATTGCAGCAGATCCGATTTCTGAAATCGGACGTTTGACTTAACCCCGACTCAAAATATGGAAAAATGGTAAACATGAACCTTGAAGAGGGTTCTAATACCTTTCCAAAAATTCAATACTCACTTGATTCTGAGCAACAATGGCTAAACTAGAGCCCTTTAAAGTTGAGGTAAATGCTGAAACATACCTTTTCAACACCTAGAACACTTCGAGTGTTTTCACACTCTTTTCCCTTGGGTCCAACACCCTACTCACATCTCATTTCTCCATATGTTTTTAACCTACCTCAATGATCATTAAATTCACACCGACATGCATGAGAGGCTCCAGCCTCTTTATGCCTCATGCACTAGCACTATTCACCTACAACCCATTTAAACAATTAGGGTATTTTATACCCTTGTTTTTAGACACTTAGAGTATCTTTATACTCTCTTTTGAGATTCAAAACACACACCTACAATCCTCACTTAACTCAACACACTAACTAGAACAAAATGGACCATCCTACTAAGAACAAAATATAAAGGCCTTAAGCCTTTACACACACCACACAAGGCACTATCCACACACTATTCATGGCACTATTCTCGGCCTAGGGAACTCGGTTCCGGGTTTCTACATACATACTAAGGGTATTTTCATAACCCATCCACCTCGAATCCAACCCCTACTCCATTCTCATAACTGCTGACCCTAGGTTCTTAAACCAACTAAGGTAATCCATTGGGCACAACCCAAATGCATGGGAGGCCCCGACCGCTACAAAATCGCTCAAATTGACACTTAGAGTGTTTTTTATACTCTTGCATGTTTTCCCAAAACACCTTACACTACTTGATTCATACACCAACTCCCATCACTCTCAAGCTATGAGGAAACCCTCACTCTCATTAACCAACCCAACTTATAATAAAGGCCTTTGGCCCTTCCAATATTAGTGCCCTTGACACAATTCACTCACATGAACAGTCCTTGCACATGAACAGTACTTGTAGAAAATCCAGGGCGCTACATCATGGGTTCAGAACCCTTTGGTTTCACCCCTAGCTCAATTCCCAAGCTCGCAAAGACCCCCAGGAAGTTTTGCTGTAATGGCGGTAATCTTATTACTGTCATTATTGATTTCATATCTTTGGGCTGTTTGTAAGAACCCAGGCTTGGTAGGAGGCCAGTCAAGGCTCTGCCTAGTCCACTGGGCTCAATCTTGACTTGACCAGACCCTTAACCATGATTAAACTCACCTTTGGTTAATATTTAGCCATGGTTAAGCTGCCCTTAACCCACAAAATTCTAAAAAAATACTCAAAAAATCAAAAATATTCAGAACAGACCAGAATGATCTTCTGTGATCATTTTCACCATGGTTAGGACCCTTAACCATGGTCAAACTCACTTTTGATTAACATTTAACTATGGTTAAGCAGCCCTTAATCCACAAAATTCTGGAAAAATACTCAGAAAATCAGAAATATTCTAAGAAGCTTAAAAATGGTATGTTTCAGCCATTTAACCATGGTTAGCAATCCTAACCATGGTGACCCACCTCCTAACCATGGTTAAGGAATCTTTAACTTTGGAAAAAAATCTGAAAAAATTCAAAAAAATGCTAACCATGGTGACCCACCTCCTAACCATGGTTAAGGAATCTTTAACTTTGGAAAAAAATCTGAAAAAATTCAAAAAAATCAAAATAATATAAAAAGACCAAAAATACAGTTTCTGGACTTTTTTTTTACCATGGTTAGCCTTCCCAACCATGGTTAGCACCCTTTTAACTCTGGTTAGCACCCCTAACCTCGGTTAAACCCACCTTTGGCCTATCGGGTCTATCTGGCAGCCTATCGGGCTCATCCTTGGCCTACCAAGCCCAATCTTTGACCTACCAGACTTGACCATACCTCTTTAACTATGGTTAGTAACCCTATCCATTGTTTAGTTTGATCTAACCCCAGTTAGCAACCTTAACCTCGGTCAAACTTTGTCATATCCTACTATGCTTTTCTCTTAGTTTACCTTATTAAATCCTTGGCCTACTGGGCCTAATACCTTGCACTTGACCAATCCCGGTCAACTTAACCCTAGTCTACCGGACTAGTTTGTTAGCTACCCTTGGTACACACACACACCCCCTAGCCTTGGCACGGGCTCAAGTGCCAGAACTAGGCTCAGTCTGATCTCACATTGTAAGTACGTAGGTAACCCAATCCGGGTTCGACCCTAGTTTAACTTTTCTTTCTTAAATTAGTATTACTTTAAATACTTAGGCATTTGAACAAACAACTTGACATTAATTATGATATTTATCCAGATCAATGATCTCTAAGACCTAGAGGGGGGGTGAATAGGTCTATCTAATAATTTCTAACCAATTTTAATTTTTCAATTAATATGTTTAGAAATCAATGAACAATTCAATCAGACAATCCACACAAATCAAACACAGAAGATTTTTACGTGGAAAACCCTAACGGGAAAAAACCACGGGACCTTGTCCAGCAATAAACTTCACTATGAAAAGATATCAAGTACAAGACAAGACCTTACCAAAACAGAAACGACGTTCCTAGGTATAGACTCTTACTCTTGATTTCCACCAACCAGCAGGTTCGATCTCCGCCGTAGCAGCTTCGGTTCCACACCGACCAAATCTTCTCAAGCTACTTCAAAACCACGATCACACACGATCGATCTCCTTCCACGAAGGCTCCGGATCAAACACCGGACACACACACAAAGTGTAGGGTTGTGAATCAATTTAGAAAGTTTCAAACCCTAGAGGGATCTCATACAGATCTGAGATCACACAATGCAAGATCAAAGGTTTAGATCTATACTTGCATTCTCTAGGATCTAAGAAAGAGGAGGGATCAACAAAGATCTAATAAAAGCAATAAGAAAAACCCTAGAAGAGTTTCTCAGACCTCTACTCTTTCAAAAATAACAAAGACACGAATTAGGTCTCCAAAAAGTTGTTTATATAGGGTTTAAAAAAAGAATCCAGAAAAAGAAAAATTCTTTTTACGGGGACCGATCGATCGGTGCTCACTACCGATCGCTCGGTCCAAAACGGATCGCTCGGTCCAAATGACCGATCGCTCGGTTATAAATCATCTCTCTGGAAAAATACCCCATACAAACTTTTTGTCCAGTCGATAGCCACCGATCGCTCGGTAGGCCACCGATCGATCGGTCTCAATACCGAGCGATCGGTTGAGACAGAATTGTTTTCAAACCATGATTCATTTCATTTTTATTTGATTCAAATGAGATCAAACAACTTTGTTAGGTTTAAAACTATCCTCCTAGGTATGTTTAGAGTTATCTAAGCCAAATCCAACCTAGGTAGGGGTCTCTAAGTCCATTACCTGTCTAGATCCAGAGTAGGAGCTTTTTCTTCTCTTTCTTCAATCTTCTTTAAGCTTTAGCTCTTCTCTTCTGACAAGTTGAACATGACTCGATGACTCGACTCACATGACCTATCTAATGATCACGGAATTTGCCAACACCTATTTAGGGATTTACAAATTAGCTTAAACCTAGAGAGTAGGGAACTATTGTAAAATAAAAGTCTTGGGGTGCCTAACACCTTCCCCAGACTTAACCGAACCTCTTACCCTAATCTCAATCGTAGACCAAGACCTTATCAAAATCTTGAAGACTTATCCCTTTTGAATTAATAGGTGGCGACTCTAAACAAACATAAACTCGTGAGATGTTTTAGGGTTCTAAAACCCGTGCTCACAAGAGGAACTAAATCAATTTGAAAGAAATCAAGTATGAGATTTAGTGCCTAGACCTAAAAGAAAATCTATAATTGGTACTAAAAGGATATTTATAAATAAAAAGGATGAAAGTGGAAATATTGTTAAAAATAAAACTAGACTAGTAGGTCAAGGATACAACCAAGAAGAGAGAATTGATTATGATGAAACTTTTGCCCCTGTTGCTAGACTTGAAGCTATTAGCATGTTGCTTGCTTATGTTAGTTTTAAAGATTTTAAGCTTTATTAAATGGATGTCAAAAGTGATTTCTTAAATGGATTTATATCGGAGGAAGTATATGTTGAACAACCTCATTGCTTTGAATATCATAAAATGCCTAATCATGTGTTCAAACTCACTAAAGCTCTTTATGACTTAAAACAAGCTCCTAGAGCTTAGTATGATATATTAAGTGGCTTCCTACTTGATAATGAATTCATTAGAGGTAAAATAGATACTACATTGTTTATAAAGTCCAAAAATGATAATATGCTATTAGTGCAAATCTATGTTGATGACATTATTTTTGGGTCTACTAATGATTTTCTTTGTCAAGAATATGTTAAATCCATGCAAGATGAATTTGAAATGAGCATGATGAGAGAGTTGAACTTCTTCCTTAGGCTTCAAATCAAGCAAACAAAGGAAGACACCTTCATCAGTCAAGCTAAGTACACAAGAGAGCTGCTCAAGAAATTTAGGATGAACAACTCAAAGGAAGGTGACACTCCCATGAGTCCATCTACAAAATTGGATAAAGATAAAAAGGGCATTAGTGTGGAAGAAACAAAATATCGAGGTATGATTGATAGTTTATTATATCTGACTGCTAGTAGGCCTGATATTCTGTTTAGTGTTTGTATGTGTGCTAGATTTCAAGCCAATCCTAAAGAATCTCATATGACTATAATTAAAATAATTTTTAAATATTTAATTAGAACAATTGAACTAGGATTATGGTACCCTAAAAACATATCACTAGAATTAGTTAGTTATTCTGATGCTGACTTTGCTGGATGCAAAGTTGATCGGAAGAACACTAGTGACACATGTCACTTCTTAGGACACTTGTTAGTTTCATGGTCATGTAAGAAACAAAACTCTGTAGCTCTATCTATAGCAGAGGCTAAATATGTAGTAGCTGAGAGTTGTGCTTAAACATTATACATGAAACAACAGCTAGAGGACTTCAAATTATTTTATGATAAAATTCCAATCAAAAGTGATAGCACAAGTGCTATTTGTATGACAAAGAATCTTATTCAACATTCAAGAACCAAACACATTGAAATTAGATATCATTTCATAAGGGATCATGTTCAAAATGGGGATGTAATGTTGGAATTTGTTGAAACAAATAACCAACGAGTAGACATATTTACTAAAGCTCTCTTTTATGATAGATTCAGTACATTAAGAAGAGGATTAGGGATGGCTAGACTTGATGACATTAAATGAAAATATGCCTAAAGTTGAGAAATTGATAATTTTAGTTGAATGTGCTACACATTGATTTATGTTATGATTAATATATTTACCTTACATGAATTGTGGTTTTGAAAGTCTAAAGCTATCTTATGTTCATTAAAAATAAAATTTAAAGGTTTGCAAAATTGGTTTTGATCTTAAAAATCTCAAAATTAAGGTTTTGTGTATGGACTCGGCGACGAGTCAGAGTATAGACTTGTACTCGTTGATGACTGCCCATTCCAGTAGCCATTTTTCAGCTACTTGACGACAAGTCCTTGATACTTGGCGACGAGTGAGGTTAAATTTAGGATGTCAAAGCCACTCGGTGACGAGTCCAACTTACTCATCGATGAGTGACCATGGATCTATAAATTAAAACCTAATTTCTTTTTTTGATTCATTGTTCCATCCCTTCAAATCTTAGTTCCCTCGCATTCCCAAAACCTCCAAACCTTACTCCCTTCTTCTCCAATCTCTTCCAAAATTCATTCTGTCTCCCTCATTTCACTCATTTTCAATGGCTCCAAGAATGAAGAACCCCACAGTGCTGAAGACCATGAAAGCCACGACAGCCGAGAAGGGGAAGGGCAAAGCTGCAGAGCCATCCCAGGAAGAGACTCCGAACCTGTTCTAGACCAAGGGTACTCAGGAGAACTACACTAGGTTCTTCATCAAAAGAGAACCTGTTTTGGGTAAGGTTCCCAATTTTGCACTGTTCAAAGAAATAGGTCTTGATGTCATTGCTTCAAAAATCCAATCTCTAAAATGGCATAGGTTCTTAGAATTACGTGAACCCATGTACCCAGACCTTGTCAAACAATTTTACTCTCACCTTCTTTTGAAAAAACCTCTCAAAAATTCACTTCCTATGCCCATGGAAAACTCATATCTTTTAATCTTGCTGACCTAAGATTTATACTTAAATTACCTAATGGGGAATTCCAAGAATACTCCACAAATTAGTGGGTTTCCCATGACGGGTTTAATGTGATAGATGCTTCAAAGGTAATGTGTGTCAACAAAGACATCACTAACCCTGTCCCTCCTAAGATCAAGGACCTCACCCTTAATGCTATGCTTGCTCACCACATAATCACCTACGATATTGTTCCTCAAGGTGGTGGTAGAGATTTCATTACCTTTTTCGATGTATTTCTTATTTGGTGCATCCTGACCACCCAGCATATTGATCTTTCTTTCATCATTGCAAATGTCATGAAAGATGTAGCCAAGAAAACTTCAGGTAGATTGCCTTTTGGTCTTGCATTGACCTGTGTCTTCAATCATTTCAAAATTCCCTTTTCGGTCTATCAAGACAAGAAGTTTGTTACTGACACTGATGTGTATTCTAAGGCTATCATCATGCGTATGAGAAACACATTGATTGAGGCCAGTAATGTTTGGGTTCCTAAATCCCAAACCATCCCTTCTTCTACTCCCTCTGTCATTCCAGACTCTCCAACTCCTCCACCTTCTCACTCCACTCCTCCTGTACCTCCTTTTTCCATTCTTGACTCCTCAAATCCACTCCCTTCTTCCCATGACCCCATTCCATCTCCTTCTCATTCTCCCATCATCTCTCTTGCCCATTCCCCTATCATTCCTTCATCTGCAGCAGCTGAGCTAGAGATACTAGAGGATCTAGAGATAGATGTTGAGCCAGTAGCAGAGACTGAGGGTGGGTCAGTTTGGCCTGATGTTATGATTGATGCAGACCTCCCTGAGTCATCTCATAGATAGGATTCATTTCAGTTTAAGGACCCAGGACAACATCAGTTTATATCCCCCAGCAGGTCAGCCCCAATAGAAGAGCTGTTGACTTTGATGGTTTGACAAATTGCTTCCATGGCTTCCAATATGGAGCAAGTCCAGTTCGAATCGAGGCAAAGTTAGATGTAGTTTTAGGATTCCTAGAGAGATTGCTTTGAGAGATTCCAGGCTTCTCAAATAATCAGTGTTGAGAGACTCTAGTCTGAGACTAGAGAAAGGTTATCCTCTCTAGAGTCCAAGATGGAGAGCTTTAAGTATGAGCTGAAGCAAGATGAGCCCAGACTTGCTGAGATTGAAATGGCTGGGAGTGTAGTCAAGGACAGAGTTGACTCATCATCTCTTTGATTAAGAGGAAGTCAGTGGAGAACTCTATAGCAAGTGAGAAGCTTTTGGATGATGTGACAAGTATATGCAAAGCTGTTAATGTCCAAGCTTCATTCATTCAACAGATGGCTAGTCCTTTGAATGATCAAGCTCATGTTGTCGGTGTCATGGTTGCAAAAGTTGATCATATTGCCATTGAAATGGCCAACACCTCAAAGAAGCTCCAGGTTGTCCCCATCCCCATTGATGTGGAAATTCCTTCTCACCCTCCACCTCCAGCATCTTCAAGTCAACAGTCTCATGAGCCACCCAAAGAGCAACCCAAGGAAAAACCAGCTAAACAACCTCAGGCCAAGACTGAAAAGGCACCTCAAGAGCAACCAGTTGAAATTTCTTCTGACTCATCTCAAGATTTATCCAAGATTGCCAAAAGAAAGGACACCACCTCCAAACCAGACAGTGCAAGGAAGAGGCAGAAGATTTGATGAAGAATTTATTTTTGGAGTTTTTTATTTTTTTCTGTTTTTGAATGTAATGACTGCTCCTGCATGTACTTAAACCTTTTTGATATATATGACATCCATTTTTCATTTCACATTAGTGATTCCTTTTACCTTTTCTTCCTTGTATATTTTTTTTTGATGATGCTAAGGGGGAGGAAAATGTGTATGTTGCAAATGGAAATACATTATATAAACTAATGCTTTGAGAACTTTAGTGTTTGTGGAACTTCTCTTGGTTCCAAAACTAATGCTCTGAACTTTGGTTATGATACCTTGATTAATGAATAATAAAAAGAACTTCAGTGTTTGTGGAATTCTCTTGGTTCCAAAGTATAAAACTCAGATCATCCTGAACAAAATTCTCTTGAACACTTTATTGATTCATGAATGATCTCAACAATGCTTTGAACTTTGTTATACTCTGAACCTTTTTATATAAATGCATATGTTAAGGGGGAGTTATCCTCAAATCCTTATTAGAATATATATATTGAGGGGGAGCTCAACCCAAGTCATTCACATTAATATGTTATCATCAAAAAGGGGGAGATTGTTAGCCTCAAGGTTACAACTCTAGGTATCCTTAATAATTTCGATGATAACACAATAATGGAATGATCTTAATAGTACTAATATTTCCATTGAGAATGTATAATTTCAGAGAAAAAGAATATATAGCTCATCATTAATGATACGAAGAATATGAAGAGTTCAACTAATCAAGGTCATCAAGGTCAAAGTCCAAGTACTAGTCACTTCAAGGGAAAAAGCTTCAAGGACTCAAAGCAATGTTATGAAGTCAAGTCAAATCTAAAGCTACACAAGTTCTATGGCAAGATCATCACTCATTGAAGACTAGTGTCAAAGTTTAGAATGTCTAGGACCTTGTAAAAGTCCTCAAGACATTGGAATTGATTGCTCAAAGGTTACCAAGATTGACCCTAGGAGACCTAGATCATTTGGACATCACTCCAAGGGCCTAAAAATGTTTAAAATGATTGCGTAAGGACCACAACACCATTCCCATAAGTTTGGTCTCATTAAAGATGAGTTCCCTAAAAAATTTCAACGGACTCATTGACGAGTGGAAGAACAGAAAAGTTTCAATTGCTTCTATTCCCACTCGGCGACGACTCAGGGCTTGTCCACACTCACTCGTCGATGAGTACCTGCGGAAAATGTGTGTAATAGCTAATTTTTCAATGGCTATCTTGCATTAAATGATCCCCGACGGTCATATTGATTGCCCAATGTAAATCCCTAAATAGGTGTTGGCAAATTCCGTGATCATTAGATAGGTCAGTTGAGTCGAGTCGTCGAGTCATGTTTAACTTGTCAGAAGAGAAGAGCTAAAGCTTAAGGAAGATTGAAGAAAGTGAAGGAAAAAGCTTCTACTCCGGATCTAGACAGGTAATGGACTTAGAGACCCTACCTAGGTTGGATTTGACTTAGATAACCCTAAGAATACCTAGGAGGATAATTTTAAGCCTACCAAAGATATTTGATCTTAGTTGAATCAAATAAAAATAAAATGAAAATGGTTTTGGCAAAAATTCTGTCTCAACCGATCGCTCGGTATTGCGACCGATCGATCGGTGGCCTACCGAGCGATCGGTGGCTATCGACTGGACCAAATATTTGTATGGGGAAATTTTCCAGAGAGGTGATTTAGAACCGAGCGATCGGTCATTAGAACCGATCGATCCGTTGTGAACCGAGCGATCGGTAGTGAGCACCGATCGATCGGTCCCCGTAAAAAGAATTTTTCTTTTTCTGGATTCTTTTTTTAACCCTATATAAACAACTTTTGAGAGACCTAATTCGTGTCTTTGATATTTTTGAAAGAGTAGAGGTCTAAGAAACTCTTCTAGGGTTTTTCTTATTGCTTTTATTAGATCTTTGTTGATCCCTCCTCTTTCTTAGATCCTAGAGAATGCAAGTAGAGATCTAAACCTTTGATCTTGCATTGTGTGATCTCAGATCTGTATGAGATCCCTCTAGGGTTTGAAATTTACTAAATTGATTCACAACCCTACACCTTGTGTGTGTGTCCGGTGTTTGATCCGGAGCCTTCGTGGAAGGAGATCGATCGTGTGTGATCGTGGATTTGAAGTTGCTTGAAAAGATTTGGTCGGTGTGGAACCGAAGCTGCTTAGGCGGAGATCGAACCTGCTGGTTCGTGGAAATCAAGAGTAAGAGTCTATACCTAGGAACGTCGTTTCTGTTTTGGTAAGGTCTTGTCTTGTACTTGATATCTTTTCATAGTGAAGTTTATTGCTGGACAAGGTCCCGTGGTTTTTTCCCGTTAGGGTTTTCCACGTAAAAATCTTCTGTGTTTGATTTGTGTGGATTGTCTGATTGAATTAATCATTGATTTCTAAACATATTAATTGAAAAATTAAAATTGGTTAGAAATTATTAGATAGACCTATTCACCCCCCCTCTAGGTCTTAGAGATCATTGATCTGGATAAATTTCAATTGGTATCAGAGCTTGTTCACTGATAAGGCTAATCCCTTAAGTGTGATCCTGTATTATCCGTGATCATGAGTACTCTAAGAGAAGGAGGATCCGTCTCTCGTCCACCACTTTTTGATGGAAATAATTATGCATACTGGAAAGCTAGAATGAGAGCCTTTCTCAAATCTATAGACGAGAGAATTTGGATGTCTATACAGAATGGGTGGATTACGCCCATAAAAACTGTAGGTGATTTGACTGTCGTCAAATATTCTGATGAATGGACCAGAGAAGAGCTTGATTCAAGTGGATGGAACACTAAAGGTCTCAATGCTATCTTTACTGTAGTCACTGCTGAGGAATTCAGACGAATTTCTTCATGTGAAACAGCAAAGGAGGCTTGGGACATTCTTGAAATTACCCATGAGGGTACTACCACTGTTAAAATCTCAAAACTCCAAATGTTAACCACCAAATTTGAACATTTAAACATGGAAGACAATGACACTTTTGATGAATTCTATGCAAAACTTAGTGACATTGTCAACGCTAGTTTCAATTTAGGTGAGAAAATATCTGAGTCCAAAATAGTTAGAAAAGTCCTTAGATCTCTCCCAGAGAGATTTCAACCCAAAGTCACTGCAATCGAAGAGAGTAAAAATGTTGACTCTCTGAAGATTGAGGAATTGGTTGGATCACTCCAAACCTATGAACTCAATCTACGTCCATCCAAGAAGAATAAATCTTTAGCCTTGAAAACCATCAAGGAAACTTTGGATGAGGATGACAGTGATGGAGATATGAATGAGGAAGAAATGGCTCTTTTCGTTAAAAAATTTTGAAAATTTTTTAGAACGAAAAAGAGGTTTAATCCCAAACAGGGAGGAAAATCTTTTGATAAGTCAAAGTCTAAGCCCTGGGAAAACAAGAAAAATTCCAAAAGTGGTGACAAGAAATCCCAAGGTATTCAATGTTATGAATGCCATGGCTTCGGTCATATTTCACCTAACTGTCCTAACAAGAAGAAGAGTAAGGGCAAGGTGATGAATGCCTGTTGGGATGACAGTGATTCCGAGAATGAAGAATCGGACAGTTCCTCTTCAAGTGAAGATACTGGAAATCATACGGCTTTCACTGTTTCCCTTTCTGGGATTCTTGAGACTACCTCTGCGGTTGATGAAAAGGATAGAAGTGATGAGAGTATTCATACTGAATCTAGTGATGACTTACAGAAGAGTCAAACTGACTCTGAAAGTGATGAAGATTTGAAAACAACTTATGATAAGTTGTATGCTGAAAGTTTGAAACTGACTAAAACAAAAATCTCTTTGAGCAAAAAACTCAAACTCATTCAAAATGAAAGAGATATCTGTAAACTAGTAGCAGAAGAGAAGAGTGCACTAGTTAGTCAGTTGGAAAAAGAAAAAGAAGCATTTGTTATAAAAGTTCAATGTCTTTTGGAAGAGAATGTCTCATTGACTAATGTGGTCAGAAAATTAGAAGTTGAAAGAGACACTTCCATGAAAGAAATTGAAGAGTTAAGAACTCTGCAAATGGAGCTTGAAACTTTTAAAGTTTCTCTTGTTGATAAGGTGAAATTTCTTGAAAAAGAACACCAAATTACCCTTAAAGACAAGACTGACTTGATTCAGAAGGTCTATACTCTTGAAAAAGAAGTAAGAATGTTTGGTAACACCAGCTGCCTAGATGAATTAGTTAGAAAGTATGGATCAAATTCTAGTAGATCTGGGATAGGACATGTTGACACACCAACTGGTCCTTTAGCTGTTGGAACAATGGCTAGTGCAGTGTTTGAGCCAATACATTCTGAACCTAAAGAAAATTTACCTTCTACATCAAGTACTAAGGCTTATACAAATTTTGTAAAGCCTAGAAATACAGCTCCTAGAGTGAATGCTTTAAGAAATCAAATTCCAGTTAGAAGAAATCTTCCTCCTCTACCAAGATTCATACCCACATGTCACTTTTGTGGTGTGAGAGGTCACATTCGACCTAATTGTAATGCATTTAGGAAAGCTCCCCGAAATGGTTCATGGAACCAAAATCTAAGTCAAGGGACTCTTCAAAGGCAGATTCAGGTTCTAGCTGAAAAGTCTAGAATGTTGAGCGATGATGTTAATAGAATTGCTCATATCTCTAGGACAAGGACTGGTCAATTTATTCCAAATGATTATTCAAGAGGAAATAATTTGACTTATCAAAAAACTAGAACTGAACAAAACAGAAAAAGGTCAAGGAGGACAAAAAGGAAAAAGGTCTTTACTACACAGATTAATGATCAAAGATCTAAACAAAGTTTAAAGACTGTGTATGTGAGAAAGGAAGACCTTAAGTGCTTTGTCATTCATACTGCCTTGAAAGCCCAAAACACAGAAATGTGGTACTTCGACAGTGGGTGTTCTCGGCATATGACAGGTAACAAGTCCTTATTTATTCAATTTGAGGACTGTCCTGATGGGACTGTTACTTTTGGTGATGGAAGCAAGTCTTTAGTCAAAGGAAAGGGTATCATCAATTCACCAGGCATACCTAAATTGAAAGATGCCTTGTTTGTTGAAGGACTGAAAGCTAATTTAATTAGCATAAGTCAACTATGTGATGATAATCATGCTGTGCACTTTACCCAAAATAAATGCTTAGTCATTAATGGTAAAGGTAAGTGTGTTCTAGAAGGATTGAGAACCACTGACAATTGCTACGGCTTAACTCCTAGTCCTATTCCCTCAAATGTCTGTTATAAGACTAGAATTGAGGAGATTGATTTGTGGCACCGAAGACTAGGTCACATGAACTTCAAAGACCTATGTAAAATCTCTAAGCAAGAGCTTGTGAGAGGTGTTCCCAAACTAGGAAAGCCTTCTACTGCTGTGTGTGGGCCATGTCAAATTGGTAAACAAATTAGGACCCCACATAAGAAGACTTCAAGTATTGCTACTTCATATCCACTGGAATTAATTCATATGGACCTTATGGGTCCTACAAGAACTGAAAGTCTAGGTGGAAAGCGATACATCCTAGTCATGGTTGATGATTTCTCTAGAATGTCATGGGTGGCATTTATAAGAGAGAAATCCGATGCTTTTGACAATTTCAAAAGTATTTGCCTGAAAATTCAAAATGAGAAAAGATGCCCAATCACTCGAATTCGAAGTGATCATGGAAAGGAGTTTGAAAACTCTAAGTACAACGACTTTTGTGATGAGTCGGGTATCAAACATGAATTTTCTGCACCTATTACACCTCAGCAGAATGGTGTAGTAGAGAGGAAGAACAGGGTTCTCCAAGAGATGGCTAGAGTTATGCTTCATAGCAACAATCTAGCTTCTCATTTCTGGGCTGAGGCAGTTCACACTGCTTGCTATATAGTTAATAGAGTTTTTGTAAGACCTGGAACAAGGAAAACCCCATATGAGTTGTGGAATAACAAGAAACCTAGTGTCAAGTACTTTCGAGAATTCGGAAGTAAATGCTATATCCTTAAGGATAGAGAGCAACTGGGCAAATTTGAATCCCGGAGTGATGAAGGGATATTTCTTGGGTATTCCACCAACAGTAGAGCTTATCGAGTGTATAACTTGAGAACCTCTACAATTATGGAGTCCATAAATGTAGTTGTGGATGACTCCGGTGTTGAAAATGTGCAACGTGAGGATGATGAAAGTGCTGAAAATGTAAATGTTGAAATTATTTCAACACCACCTATTGATAAGCAAACATCTCCATCAAAACCTACACATCCTAGGGTCATGAGTCCTCACACCCCCACTGATATAATTGGTGATGTTGAAAGTGGAGTGAGAACGAGGAAACAAATTGAAAATGAAGTTAGCTACATTTGCTATACTTCATCTTTTGAACCCAAGAATGTAGCTGAAGCTCTTGCAGATGATAATTGGATAAATGCAATGCAAGAAGAGTTACTTCAGTTTACTAGGAATGATGTTTGGTATTTAGTACCTAGGCCTAACAATACTAATGTGATAGGTACCAAATGGATTTTCAAGAACAAATCTAATGAAAAAGGTACTATCATAAGAAATAAGGCTAGGTTAGTTGCACAAGGATACACCCAAATTGAAGGTATTGACTTCGATGAAACTTTTGCTCCTGTAGCCAGGCTAGAATCAATAAGAATTCTTCTAGCTGTGGCTTGCCATATGAAATTCAAACTTTTTCAAATGGATGTTAAGAGTGCCTTTCTGAATGGCATTCTACATGAGGAAGTCTATGTGGAACAACCAAAAGGGTTTGAAGATCCACATCACCTTGATCAAGTTTATCGACTAAAAAGGGCCCTCTATGGTTTAAAGCAAGCTCCAAGAGCTTGGTATGAGAGGCTGACTACTTATCTCTTGGAAAACGGATTTTCGAGAGGGGGAGTAGACAGAACCCTTTTCATAAAGAATGTGAAAGGTGATATTGTCATCGCCCAGATATATGTTGATGACATAGTATTTGGTTCCACATTAGACTTACATGCTCATTCATTTGCTGAACAAATGAAAAATGAATTTGAAATGAGCATGGTTGGTGAGCTAAGTTTCTTCCTTGGTCTTCAGATCAAGCAATTGGATTCTGGGATCTCAGTATCTCAAATCAAATATGCAAAAAATCTAGTGAAGAAATTTGGAATGAGTTCTGCTAAGCATGCTAGGACTCCTATGAGTACTACTATAAAGCTTAGTAAAGATACTTCAGGGAAGGATGTCGATCAGACTAATTATAGAAGCATGATTGGTAGTTTGCTCTACCTAACTGCTACTAGACCCGACATAGCCTTTAGTGTTGGAGCATGTGCCCGTTATCAAGCAAATCCCAAAGAGTCTCACTTAGTTGCTGTCAAGCGTATCATTCGCTATGTGAGTGGAACTATGTCCTTAGGCCTCTGGTATTCTTTCGATACAAATGTCATTGTTGTGGGGTATTCCGATGCTGATTGGGCTGGAAATACTGATGATAGGAAGAGCACCTCCGGCGGGTGTTTCTATATTGGAAACTGCTTGGTTGCTTGGCTTAGCAAAAAGCAGAATTCCATTTCCCTGTCTACAGCCGAGGCTGAGTATATAGCAGCTGGTAGTTGTTGCACCCAACTTCTGTGGATGAAACAGATGTTGAAGGATTATGGGATTGATCAAAGCACTATGATTGTGTATTGTGATAACACAAGTGCAATCAATATCTCCAAAAATCCTGTGCAACACTCTCGCACAAAGCATATAGACATTAGGCATCACTTCATCCGTGATCTTGTTGAGCAAAAAGTTGTGTCTATTGAGTATGTCCAAACAGAGAATCAATATGCGGACATTCTCACAAAACCTTTAGATTCCCTTAGGTTTGAACTCCTTAGGAAATCCATCGGTTTGTGCGGAGTTGAGTAATGGTGTACATGTTACATAGCCTATGTGTTCTTCATGTTTTATTTATGTCATAGAGCTATTTTTTTTGTTATTTTCTTTAAGTAATAAAAAATCCAAAAACATTCAAAAATTGAAAAATATGCAAAAAATAATGTGTTTGTATGACCTCATTTGTCCTATCTTTTTGCTTAATGTTATTTCCTTGAAATCATATTTAACCATATAATCCAAGAATAAATATTTCATAGGATTGAATAAAATAGGATAGTTCAATTGTTGGTTCGATCTTGTGATTGAATTTGGTCATGCTAATTAACCTCAGTTAGAGTTGAGCATACAATGATGTTCTAATTTGCACATGCACTCTGACTGATTCTTTGGATGGTTTTAGTTCCTATTTAAAGGTTCTGATATTATACCATATGGTTCCCTAGATTAATCAAATCTAGAATAACCAATGTCATAAAAAATTCCATAAGGTGAGCCCCCTAGATATAAAAATTATTGACATGGAGAGGACTACCTGTGAGTTTGTGTGATAGCTACTAGTGAATGAAAACAGTGAGTAATGGCTACCTAGACAAACAGTAGATATCTATATGGATTGCTAGTGTGAAAGCCCCTACTGTCATTAGAAAGAGCTACCTTCTCACTTGAGTGAAAGTCACCAGTGTGCTAGTGTCTATATATGTGTACTCCAAAAAGAATTTTCATAATGAGTACAATTTGACTGAAAAAGATATGAAATAAATTTATTAGTCAAATATGGGGTAAAAATTGCTCATCAGATAAATATGGATGATTATTGGTTTTAAAAACTAGTTTTTGAAACATTTTAGAGTCCCATTTGAAATATAATGTCAAAATCTAGATTAAGGAAGGAAACCAATTCAAAGAGTCAAGTAATGAATTTTTATTTCATATTCACATTACTTCTAATTGTATCTTGACTCTGATTGTGAATTTGATGCAAATACCATATTTAATCACCGGTGAAAATCAATTAATGTTTACATAATCCTTATTTATGTCTATACTTGATATATCAATTCTTGGGTGATTATTATTTATGATTTTTATGAAATCACATGTTGCATATTTTTTTGGTCAGTTGGTCATTTTGAGGTGAAAATGAATTTTCAATGTTCCATTGGTTGAGGGGGAGAAAAGGTTTTAATTGTAAAATTTTTTAAAAAAACTTTTCAGACCACCGATCGCTCGGTGCTAAAGACCGATCGATCGGTCTTTCGTGAACAGTGTTATAAAACCCTCATTTCTATTTTTTTTGTTCACTTGTTCTCCGACCTCCAGAGCGATCCCTCGGTTCCTTCTCCTACAAATCCTTCAAACGGTCATTCCTTTCTATTCTAAAGGTTTCCCAAGCATCTAAAAGGTAAGATTTGTGGATTTTCTTCGATTTAGATTGATTTTCTCGTCTAATCTTCCATGGCTTTCGTTCTGTCGTTAATCCTTCTTGCCTATCTCATGTCTGGCGTTCCCAAACGTCGGAGGTTGGTCCTCAACAACCAAGAGGATCCTCCTCAAGATGAGGAAAACCTAGAGCCATCTACTTTCACTCCAATAGGGCATGGTATTTCCATTGGGGACAGACCAATTCGTAGAATCATTGATTCTACTGCTGAGAATCGCCAAAAGGCTTTGGCTGATAAAACTGGTAAAAACAAGGGTAAAGCCTCATCTTCCCATGCCAGTCTATCATCTTCTTTCATTAATCCTTCGGCTGCTCAACTTTACCGTGAATATTTTAGCAAGAAGGCTATCATGGTTGAGCGTGGAATTCAAATTTCGGACTTTGCTGATTATTATCTTCCTAAACTCATTACCGATCGTAAATGGGAAGGTATTCTCCATCTATCATGTCCAGCTCTGTCGCGACCCAAAACCCACCCTAGGAGTTAGAGTGAATCTTGGACGACTCAATCATGACTTACATGACTTGCTTGACAACCCAACCTGCAAAAAACCCACAGAGCATATACAATAGAGGACATTACAGCGGAAACATAACTATAAAACACAGCGGAAGTCTAACAAACCTCTAAGTATATACATATGGTCCAAGTTTATACAATAGTAACCAGAAGAAAGTGCGGACAGACCCGCCAAAATACATGAAAGTATATCTCTCATCTCACCCACAGCTATTCACTCAGAATCTACAACCACCTAATGGTAACCCTCTACGGGAGGTTCCTCCAAAGGCTCCTCGACGAACTCCTCCTCCACCCAAGGGCTCGGAGCACAGATATCAAACGGAGCAGCAGCTCCCTCAGAACCTGCCGACATAAGAAGTACGGCTGAGCATGGAATACTCAGCGGGTACTAAATACTAACCAATAGTCATAGCAAAACCATAGCAGTATAGGAAGCAGGAAGCATTTCACATATATAAAGCAGGAAACAATTCAAGCATATAAAGCAGGAATAATTCATATCATGACAATAAAGTAAAGGAGTATATAATCATGCTTGAATTCATAAAAGCCGATAAAACCCTTGAAAACACCGTGCACTTGACTTGACTGAAAATACCATTTCCTTGCTTGAAAACTTGTCATGTTTGTCTTATCTTATCGTATCGTGCGTGTCATGCCATGTCATGCTTGCTTGGAAAGTAAACTACTTGTGAGGGAAGGGAGACCCTTCTTCCTAAATGCCCATGCTTGTCATGCCATGTCATGCTTGCTTGTATCATGCTTGGAAGAGTAAACTACTTGTGAGGGAAGGGAGACCCTTCTTCCTAAATGCTCATGTCATGTCCTTTCACTTGTGAGATGTTCTTGTGAGATGTACTTGCGAGGGAAGGGAGGCCCTTCTTATGTGATGTATGCGCTTGTGAGGGAAGGGAGACCCTTCTTATGAAAATGCATGATTGTCTTGTCCTTGCCAAAAGCGAGGTAAAACATATCGTACGATATGCCCCACCTCTAAATCCCATTCTTGAAAACCTCGGTAAAATCATGTCATGTATGCGTGCTCGTGAGGTCGTGTGCATACTTGCATTTGGAATTAAATATGGCATTTGAGTAATTCATAACACATAACATCAATGATTTGGGCAATTTAATATTGATATCATTTAGGGAAAGCGAACAATCACACTATCATAACCCTAGCAATTTCCATAAACCTTAAACATGCATTTTCTTAATTTATCATTCATTTTATTCACCTTGGCATTTCATCAAACATGGTACATTCATTATTCATTAACCCTACAACATGCTTTTCTAGGTGGGTTATACTCACATCACACTTGTATGTTTATTATTAGTACAATGCCCTTCCCCATTCATTCATTACATCATCCACACGGCATCCATTCGCCAACATCCCTCTCCATTTACCATACATACCACCCATCTCATAATATATATATATATGAAGGAAAACAAGAAGAAATAAGGAAAGGAGAGGCTATAACTAGGAGGGTAGTAAAAAGCACCGACCTTGACAAATGGGGGAAGAAATCCTCCACCAAACGCACGTGAGTTGCTGCCCTAGCTTGAGGAGAGTGCCCCACACGAGCTCCACGAATGCTTGAACCGAAATCTTGAAGAAATTGGGCTTGAGGTTGATCTAGGGTTTCAAAACCCTTTGATTTCTCTCCAAAATGGAAACCTAGGTTTTGGAAAACCTTCTCCTTTCTCTCTAATCTCCCAAATCTTCTAAGGGTTGAGAATGAGCCCTAAAGGCTCGGGTAATCCTATATAAGAAAGGGTATAACACCCGAATGCCGAAAATGCCCTTAGTGAAAATTCTGTAAAACGCGAGGACCGAGCGATCGGTGTTAATGACCGATCGATCGGTTGCCTACCGATCGATCGGTTTCATAACCGAGCGATCGGTTGAAATTTCACTCTCTGGAAAATTTCCCCATAGAAAAATCTCGACCAGTCGATAGCCTCCGAGCGATCGGTTTTGGACCGATCGATCGCTCCATGGACCGAGCGATCGGTGGTCTGCAGGTCCAAACTGTTTTGGCCATAACTTTTGACTCGTTCGTCCGATTTTGACGATTCAACTTGCGTTGGGTTCGTACTTCGAAAACGAACATTTCTGACGTTTCAGAATTTCTAATTTCTTCCTTATTTATTAATTGCATTACTTTAAAGGAAAAATGGCTACGAAGGGTCATGCATAAATGTGAAAAGGTCCGGGGCTCTACATCCTTCCCCCCTTACAAAAATTTCGTCCTCGAAATTTAGACGCTACTTGCATTACAAATCAACAAGAAAATTACAAGTCATATACAAACTTGTAAAAAAAAAACTCATTCAATTATTTCTGGGTACTTCGCTTTGACTTCGGCTTCACGCTCCCATGTAGCTTCTTCCCGAGCATGGTGTTGCCATTGCACTAGGACCAAATGGATAGTCTTGTTGCGAAGCACTTGATCTCTTCGATCCAATATGTGAATCGGCTTCTCAACCAACGTGAGATCTTCTCGAATTTCCAACGGTTCCAATTCTAGTATATGCGAAGGGTCCGCAATGTACTTCCGAAGCATAGACACATGGAAGACGTTATGAACTGCGGCCATGTGAGGTGGGAGAGCTACCCTGTAAGCAACCTCACCAACTCGCGTGATAATCTCAAAAGGCCCAACATACCGAGGACTGAGCTTGCCTCGCTTTCCAAATCTCATGATCCCTTTACTAGGAGATACTTTCACAAAAACTTGATCCCCTACTTGAAATTCCAAGTCCCTACGGCGCGTGTCCGCATAACTTTTCTGGCGATCTTGAGCGGCTTTCAATCGATCCCGAATGATCTTAACTGTGTTTACAGTTTGCTCAATCAATTCTGGACCAAGTAATTTCCTTTCTCCTACCTCATCCCAATAGAGAGGAGACCTACAACTTCGCCCATACAAGGCCTCAAATGGTGCCATTTGGATACTTGCCTGATAGCTGTTATTGTAGGCGAATTCAACCAAAGGCAAATGCTCTTCCCAACTGCCTCTGAAATCCATCATACAAGCCCGAAGCATGTCTTCAATGACTTGGTTCACTCTCTCGGTTTGTCCATCTGTCTGTGGATGAAAAGCGGTGCTGAAATCGAGTCGGGAACCCATAGCTTCCTGAAAGCTTTTCCAGAATCGTGATGTGAATCTTGGATCCCGATCCGACACAATACTGACAGGCACTCCGTGCAACCTCACCACTTCCTTGATGTACAAAGCAGCTAACTGACTAGAGTTGAAAGTAGTTCGGTAAGGCAAGAAGTGGGCGGACTTCGTCAAACGATCCACTACTACCCATATCGCATCTGAACCCCTTGCCGTCTTTGGCAAGCCAACTATGAAATCCATGGATATGTTCTCCCATTTCCACTCGGGAATCGGAAGGGACTGTAATAGACCTGCGGGCCGCATGTGTTCTGCTTTCACCTGTTGGCACACCAAGCACCGAGCTACATATTCCGCAACCTCCCTCTTCATATTCCGCCACCAAAAGTGACTCTTGAGGTTCCGGTACATCTTCGTACCCCCTGGATGCACAGTGTACTTTGCCCGGTGGGCTTCATCCATAATCTCCCTCCGAAGATTTGCATTGGCTGGAACACATAGCCTTCCCTTGAATGTGATAGCACCTCGGCTAGTGAGAGAGAAGTCCTCACTACCCTTAGCAACTTCCTTGTTCCGATAAGCCAACAATTCAGCATCCGTGGCTTGGTATTCTTGGATCAAATCTATAATGTATGGCCGAACCGTGACATTTGCCAAGATAGGACTACGGACAGAGTCATTCACACTAATGTCCAGATTTGCCAAGTCTTCAAGTAGCTTCCATTCCTGCACTAACATGCATGCTAATAACCCCGGAGGTCTTCTACTCAAAGCATCAGCCACTACATTTGCTTTACCCGGGTGGTATTGAATGGTACAATCATAGTCCTTCAGAAATTCCATCCAACGCCTTTGCCTTAGATTCAACTCCTTTTGGGAAAAGAGATACTTGAGACTCTTGTGATCAGTGAACACATAGAACTCCACCCCATAAAGGTAATGACGCCAAATCTTAAGTGCAAACACGGCCGCCGCAAGCTCCAAGTCGTGCGTAGGATAGTTCTTCTCATGCTCCTTCAACTGCCTTGATGCATAGGCAATGACTTTCTTGTGCTGCATGAGTACACACCCAAGTCCAACGTGTGAGGCATCACTATACACCTCATACCCATAAGGTCCGGATGGCACCGTAAGGACAGGAGCTGTGGTAAGCCTCTTCTTCAGTTCCGTGAAACTGATCTCACACTTGTCGCTCCATACAAACTTAGCGTTCTTCCTTGTCAGGTAAGTGAGCGGTGCTGCAAGGCTGGAGAAACCCTCTACGAATCTCCTGTAGTAGCCTGCCAACCCAAGAAAACTGCGTATCTCCGTGACACTCTTGGGCCTCGCCCAATTCATGACTGCCTCTATCTTCTTTGGATCCACCGAAATGCCTTCCGCCGATACAACGTGGCCTAGGAATGACACCTCTTCCAACCAAAACTCACACTTGCTAAGTTTGGCGTATAGCTTGTGCTCTCTTAGCATTTCCAAAGCAAGGCGTAGGTCGCGTGTGTGATCTTCCCGTGTCTGGGAATAAACCAAAATGTCATCAACAAATACAATCACGCACCTATCAAGATATGGCCGGAACACCCGGTTCATCAAATCCATAAAGGCTGCCGGTGCGTTCGTGAGTCCAAAAGGCATCACCAAGAACTCGTAATGTCCATATCGAGTCCTGAAAGCAGTTTTGGGAACATCTTCCGCCTTAATCTTCAACTGGTGATAACCCGATCGAAGATCTATCTTTGAGAAAAATCTCGCTCCCTTCAACTGATCGAACAAGTCATCAATCCTAGGCAAGGGGTACCTATTCTTTATAGTGACTTTGTTCAATTGCCTGTAATCGACACACATCCGCATCGAGCCATCTTTCTTCTTAACAAACAACACCGGGGCACCCCATGGTGAGACACTTGGTCGAATGAAGCCAAGGCCTTGCAATTCCTCCAACTGAGTCTTTAACTCCTTGAGTTCAATAGGGGCCATTCTATACGGAGCCCTGCAAACAGGAGCTGTGCCTGGTGCAAGCTCGATCATAAACTCAATCTCCCTGTCTGGAGGCAATCCTGGCAACTCCTCTGGAAATACATCCAGGAACTCACTCACAACCGGAGTAGTTGATGAGTCCTTTGCCTCGGGGTTAGCTACGCCCAACGCCGCAAAACGAGCAATAGATCTGCTTTTCAACCCGCGAAAGTGGAATGGTTTTCCTTCTACTGGCTTGAAGAGCACCATTTTCTCAAAGCAAGCTACATGCCCATGATGTGCTGCTAACCAATCCATTCCCAATATGACATCAAAGTCTTGGAATCCAAGGACGATGAGATCAACCGCCAACTCGTGGCTTCCAACTTGGACCACACCATTTCTATACACTTTATCTGCCAATACTGTTTTGCCAAGAGGAGTCGAAATGGCTAACTCCGGTTCTAGCTGACTTGGCTCCCCAGAAAAGCCTTCTGAAAAACTCGGCGAGACAAACGAATGAGTAGACCCGGTATCAATCAACACTCGAGCCAAATACTCATTGACTAGTAGGGTTCCTGAAATTTTAGCTAGTTACGTCAATTCAAGCCTCAACAGTGTATACACGTAGGTAAATATATATATAGCATACCAACTACGTACACAAGGAATAAAACATAACACAACAATCACGAATAAGGAAAATAACTCCTAACGCGTACCTTGCACCACATCGTCAGATGCAAGTGCATCACCCTCTGTCAAGGCAAAAACTCGCCCCTGGTTCGCCTGGCGAGACTGAGGTGTAGACCGGGTAGTCTGAGATGACGCCTGGTATGATCCTGCTGGGCGTGTCGGGGGCCTACTATCCTGAGACTGGCCTGGTAAATGCCGGCTAGGGCAATCCCTGATCATGTGGCCCTGGCGACCGCAATGATAACATCCACCAGATGCTCTTCGGCAATCTCCTGCCGGATGCCTTTTGCCGCATGAAGTGCAGACCTCATATGTGTAGGCTGGAGGGACCAGAGGTGGTGTATACCTCGCTGCCTGAGGGGTAACTGGCCGTGGGGCCGGAAGAGCCTGAGGTCGAGGTGCCTGGGGTACATACTGCCGGGGTGCTGGAGGCACATAAGTCGGCCTCATCTGTGGTGCTGGCCATGTATACTGATAAGGACCAGTCCGGGCCCGCCTCTCTAAAGGTACCGAACCACTAGATTGGCCTCTCGCCAATTCTCTCTTCTTGGACACGGTCTCTGAATTGGTCTCAACCAACAAGGCTTTATCCACTACTTCGGCGTAAGTGGTGTGCCTGAAGACCGACACTTTCTCCATGATGACATCCTTGAGCCCTTGCTCAAACCTCCTCGCCTTCATTGCCTCGGTGGCAATCATATGTGTCGCGAAGCGTGATAGCTCCGAGAACTTGGCCTCATAAGCGGCCACCGACATCGAACCTTGCTCAAGGTTGATGAATTCTCTCTCTTTCTTTTCCCGTGCACCGATCGGAAAATACTTCTTGTAGAACGTGTCCTTAAACTCCTCCCAAGTCCACGGTTGACCTTGCATGGTCAAGTCCCGTGTCCTCAATGCGGACAACCACCAATGGTGGGCTTCGCCCTCTAGCATAAAAACTGCCCATGCCACTTTCTCTTCCTCTGTAGGAGAGAGCACCGCAAATATCTTCTCAACCTGGAGGATCCAAGCCTCCGCAGTAAGAGGGTCCACACTCCCGTGGAAGGATGGAGGCCTCAATCTCCTGAATGCCTCAACTCCAGCCGTACGATGTACCGGAGCTGCGGGCGGTGGAGTAGGTGCCGCTGATGCCGGTATAGTTTGCCGAGCCGCCAGGATGGCGAGTGTCTCAGCAATAGAGCCTAAGACCTGGGAGAGGTCCGGCTGCTCATCCTCATCTCTGGAAGAAGATGAAGCTCTGGTGTGTGGTCCACGACCCCGTGTGCCCCGCCTCATGACTAAAGTCCTGAGAACAATAGCACCACATGAGTCTCACTCGAAACCACAGTTTATTTCCATGTCACTTCACAATAATTCAATTTGTATTAGTTGTATAATACTAATATACATCACATCAAGTCATCAGAGTATTCATCACATTATACTTATACTTTAGTGTTCTAGCGTACCTAGGACCCGTACTTGGTTAAAGCAACCATTGTAGACTAAGACTAAAGTTTAGTCTTAAACTTGGAACCAGACTCGTTCCCGACTCACTTCCTTCCTAACTTGTTTCCTAACATATGCTCTTGTCAAGCCGTGGTATAAGATTCTAAGTGACCCTAGAGACCTAAAGCCTAAGCTTTGATACCACTTCTGTCGCGACCCAAAACCCACCCTAGGAGTTAGAGTGAATCTTGGACGACTCAATCATGACTTACATGACTTGCTTGACAACCCAACCTGCAAAAAACCCACAGAGCATATACAATAGAGGACATTACAGCGGAAACATAACTATAAAACACAGCGGAAGTCTAACAAACCTCTAAGTATATACATATGGTCCAAGTTTATACAATAGTAACCAGAAGAAAGTGCGGACAGACCCGCCAAAATACATGAAAGTATATCTCTCATCTCACCCACAGCTATTCACTCAGAATCTACAACCACCTAATGGTAACCCTCTACGGGAGGTTCCTCCAAAGGCTCCTCGACGAACTCCTCCTCCACCCAAGGGCTCGGAGCACAGATATCAAACGGAGCAGCAGCTCCCTCAGAACCTGCCGACATAAGAAGTACGGCTGAGCATGGAATACTCAGCGGGTACTAAATACTAACCAATAGTCATAGCAAAACCATAGCAGTATAGGAAGCAGGAAGCATTTCACATATATAAAGCAGGAAACAATTCAAGCATATAAAGCAGGAATAATTCATATCATGACAATAAAGTAAAGGAGTATATAATCATGCTTGAATTCATAAAAGCCGATAAAACCCTTGAAAACACCGTGCACTTGACTTGACTGAAAATACCATTTCCTTGCTTGAAAACTTGTCATGTTTGTCTTATCTTATCGTATCGTGCGTGTCATGCCATGTCATGCTTGCTTGGAAAGTAAACTACTTGTGAGGGAAGGGAGACCCTTCTTCCTAAATGCCCATGCTTGTCATGCCATGTCATGCTTGCTTGTATCATGCTTGGAAGAGTAAACTACTTGTGAGGGAAGGGAGACCCTTCTTCCTAAATGCTCATGTCATGTCCTTTCACTTGTGAGATGTTCTTGTGAGATGTACTTGCGAGGGAAGGGAGGCCCTTCTTATGTGATGTATGCGCTTGTGAGGGAAGGGAGACCCTTCTTATGAAAATGCATGATTGTCTTGTCCTTGCCAAAAGCGAGGTAAAACATATCGTACGATATGCCCCACCTCTAAATCCCATTCTTGAAAACCTCGGTAAAATCATGTCATGTATGCGTGCTCGTGAGGTCGTGTGCATACTTGCATTTGGAATTAAATATGGCATTTGAGTAATTCATAACACATAACATCAATGATTTGGGCAATTTAATATTGATATCATTTAGGGAAAGCGAACAATCACACTATCATAACCCTAGCAATTTCCATAAACCTTAAACATGCATTTTCTTAATTTATCATTCATTTTATTCACCTTGGCATTTCATCAAACATGGTACATTCATTATTCATTAACCCTACAACATGCTTTTCTAGGTGGGTTATACTCACATCACACTTGTATGTTTATTATTAGTACAATGCCCTTCCCCATTCATTCATTACATCATCCACACGGCATCCATTCGCCAACATCCCTCTCCATTTACCATACATACCACCCATCTCATAATATATATATATATGAAGGAAAACAAGAAGAAATAAGGAAAGGAGAGGCTATAACTAGGAGGGTAGTAAAAAGCACCGACCTTGACAAATGGGGGAAGAAATCCTCCACCAAACGCACGTGAGTTGCTGCCCTAGCTTGAGGAGAGTGCCCCACACGAGCTCCACGAATGCTTGAACCGAAATCTTGAAGAAATTGGGCTTGAGGTTGATCTAGGGTTTCAAAACCCTTTGATTTCTCTCCAAAATGGAAACCTAGGTTTTGGAAAACCTTCTCCTTTCTCTCTAATCTCCCAAATCTTCTAAGGGTTGAGAATGAGCCCTAAAGGCTCGGGTAATCCTATATAAGAAAGGGTATAACACCCGAATGCCGAAAATGCCCTTAGTGAAAATTCTGTAAAACGCGAGGACCGAGCGATCGGTGTTAATGACCGATCGATCGGTTGCCTACCGATCGATCGGTTTCATAACCGAGCGATCGGTTGAAATTTCACTCTCTGGAAAATTTCCCCATAGAAAAATCTCGACCAGTCGATAGCCTCCGAGCGATCGGTTTTGGACCGATCGATCGCTCCATGGACCGAGCGATCGGTGGTCTGCAGGTCCAAACTGTTTTGGCCATAACTTTTGACTCGTTCGTCCGATTTTGACGATTCAACTTGCGTTGGGTTCGTACTTCGAAAACGAACATTTCTGACGTTTCAGAATTTCTAATTTCTTCCTTATTTATTAATTGCATTACTTTAAAGGAAAAATGGCTACGAAGGGTCATGCATAAATGTGAAAAGGTCCGGGGCTCTACAAGCTCCTATTCAGTTGGTTCAGGAATTTTATTCCAATTTTTCTGATATCAACTTGAAAACTTGGTCTTTCAAATCTAAAACTTTAGAAAAATCTGTGGTAATAAATCCTGATTTAATTGCTGCTATTCTTGGTTGTCCTCGAGTTCCAAATGCTTATTATCCTTATAGATATAAGACTGATGAGGATAAAGAACCCATGGAACAAGTTGTTACCTTTCTAAGTGGCACTCCTTCATTTTGGGTTGGTTCTCTTATTGAAGTGTCTAAACTCACTAGGGATGCAAGACTTGTAAACCTAGTCATGAGTGCCAATATCCACCCAAAGGTTCATACTGCAGACCTTAGGGAAGAAAGAGCTCGTTTTCTATTCAGTCTTCTTCGTGGGCATGATATTGATCTTGCAGCACATTTTATCGATTTGATGATTCAAGCTCATCGATCTGACACTGTAGTTGGAGCCCTTCTTTTTGGATCTCTTATCACTAAACTTCTTGGTTTACAAGGGGTATTTGCACCTCCTGGTGCTCCTACTCGAGTACCTAAGGGTCCAATCAATAAAAAGACCCTATCTCAGAGTTTCTCACATGCCTCAATTCGAGATACAGAGGAGGGAGCAGAAGTTGGTGTTGGGTCATCTCGTCCTCCACCGACCACTATGGATGATCTTGGGAGGATGATGAGAGAGATGCAGATGGATCTCCGGACTCATATTTCTTCATACGAGGAGTTTACTACAGAGGTTCGTGGTAGACTTGGATCTCTCGATGCAGCCGTGCTAGGAGTACAGAGAGATGTTCGAGATTTTCGGGCTTACTATGAGTCACAGCTCACTTCTGATGATGACCAGGAGTGATAGTTCGTGATAGGAGTTTATCTTAGTCAAGTGCCAGTTTTTCTTTTGACATTTTGATGTATTTTGTCTTGGTTGTACTTAGTACAAACCTACTTGGATATTATTGACTTGATATGGATGTATACATTTGAATGGTTTATGCTCATTATTTTCTATCTCATCTCCTTTCAATGGTTTATGCTTTCCTTTACTAATCCACCTTTGGCATTTTGAGTCAAAAAGGGGGAGAATGTGTTAAATTGTATTATACCTGTTATGGATGATGGATGAGATTTTGGAATACTCACCAGTTATGGATTGTGAATTGTGGAATTGTGAATGGTTTTGACTGGTTATACATATTTTCATTCTTATCCTATATTTTATTTCCCATGCTTCACAGGTTTTTGATTTAGCATATGCAGGCAAACAGGTTCTAAGTTTGGTAAATCATGACAAGTTAACATGTCAAAAGTCATGTAATTATTTTTGAGTCATGTAAAGGTCAAAGGTCAATTTTCCATTTTTGAATCAATTGGGAAAATTCGAACCTAGTACATGAATTAGTCTTGTTTTGTCCCGGAATTGCCAAAGGGGGAGATTGTAAATCCCTAAATAGGTGTTGGAAAATTCCGTGATCATTAGATAGGTCAGTTGAGTCGAGTCGTCGAGTCATGTTTAACTTGTCAGAAGAGAAGAGCTAAAGCTTAAGGACGATTGAAGAAAGTGAAGGAAAAAGCTTCTACTCCGGATCTAGACAGGTAATGGACTTAGAGACCCTACCTAGGTTGGATTTGACTTAGATAACCCTAAGAATACCTAGGAGGATAATTTTAAGCCTACCAAAGATATTTGATCTTAGTTGAATCAAATAAAAATAAAATGAAAATGGTTTTGGCAAAAATTCTGTCTCAACCGATCGCTCGGTATTGCGACCGATCGATCGGTGGCCTACCGAGCGATCGGTGGCTATCGACTGGACCAAATATTTGTATGGGGAAATTTTCCAGAGAGGTGATTTAGAACCGAGCGATCGGTCATTAGAACCGATCGATCCGTTGTGAACCGAGCGATCGGTAGTGAGCACCGATCGATCGGTCCCCGTAAAAAGAATTTTTCTTTTTCTGGATTCTTTTTTTAACCCTATATAAACAACTTTTGAGAGACCTAATTCGTGTCTTTGATATTTTTGAAAGAGTAGAGGTCTAAGAAACTCTTCTAGGGTTTTTCTTATTGCTTTTATTAGATCTTTGTTGATCCCTCCTCTTTCTTAGATCCTAGAGAATGCAAGTAGAGATCTAAACCTTTGATCTTGCATTGTGTGATCTCAGATCTGTATGAGATCCCTCTAGGGTTTGAAATTTACTAAATTGATTCACAACCCTACACCTTGTGTGTGTGTCCGGTGTTTGATCCGGAGCCTTCGTGGAAGGAGATCGATCGTGTGTGATCGTGGATTTGAAGTTGCTTGAAAAGATTTGGTCGGTGTGGAACCGAAGCTGCTTAGGCGGAGATCGAACCTGCTGGTTCGTGGAAATCAAGAGTAAGAGTCTATACCTAGGAACGTCGTTTCTGTTTTGGTAAGGTCTTGTCTTGTACTTGATATCTTTTCATAGTGAAGTTTATTGCTGGACAAGGTCCCGTGGTTTTTTCCCGTTAGGGTTTTCCACGTAAAAATCTTCTGTGTTTGATTTGTGTGGATTGTCTGATTGAATTAATCATTGATTTCTAAACATATTAATTGAAAAATTAAAATTGGTTAGAAATTATTAGATAGACCCATTCACCCCCCCTCTAGGTCTTAGAGATCATTGATCTGGATAAATTTCACCCAACTATAAACAGACCTTATTTATGAACTAAAAACATAATTCTAACATTGTTCAATCATTCTTACATTACTTACAATCTTCCAGCAATCAATATTTTGTTTTTCATTGAAAACTTAGAATCCCAATCCCAGTCTACTTGAGCATTCAATTCCAATCAATCTTGAGTGAGAATTAGCACTGAATTCCATTCTTATCTAGCTCAGTTAGGAGCTTTCAAATTTGGATTTGCTATCCACCAAATTTCTGTAAAAGCTTAAGTCAAGAATCAAGGATTCTTGCACCATTTGAAGAAGTGTTCTTCTTGTATCCAAGAGAGGGTTTCTCTTGAAGAGGTTGGATCCTAAGCATGTGAAAGGATTGTAAAGGCTTACTCTTTACCGGTAAAGAAGAGTGCGATTAGTGGAATCGTGGAAAAATCCTTAAAGCGGGAAACTTAAAGGCGGGGATGTAGGCAAGTTGCTGAACCCTGATAACATATCTTGTGTGTGGTATCATTTTCTCTCCCTCTCTATTTTTATCTCTATTTATTGTAGGTAGTTTTAGTGATTAAATTTTAAATTCTGCATTAATCACTTAGTTATAATTCTTAATTGCCATTGACCTTAATCACCCCCCTCTAGGGTCCATTATCTGGGCAACAAACAATGCTAGGGAGAGCGCTGGAAGGGGCATTGGAGAAGGAAATCCTGAGGTTATGATCAGCCCGACTTGACACAAGTTTTGGGATCCATTGGCCAAATGATGGCACTCCTTGTAGCTAGGCAACTTGTTGCAGCTGCACCTGAACATGTAGAAGTGATGCACCACCACCACCACCTCCTCCTCCTGTACATCATACTGTAGGAATTGAAGCTTTTAGGAGACTGAGCCCCCCAACATTTTATGGTACTACTGATCCAATGGTGTCTGAAGCATGGATCATGCAATTGGAGAAGGTTTTTAGGGTACTCCGGTGTACAGATGAACACAGGGTTGATTGGGATTTATTTGTTATGGAAGGGGAAGCCGAACACTGGTGGAGAGCTACGGTAAGGCAGAGAGACATTATGAGATCAGGACAGTCATGGACATGGGCAGAATTCTTGGACTTATTTTACAGGCAGTACTTTCCAGCATTTATCAAGGAAAGAAAGAAATTGAGTTCCTCACCTTGGAACAGCGAGAGATTACAGTGGTAGAATATGAAGCAAAGTTTGCTAAACTATTTTGATTTGCACCTCAACTGATCTCGAATGAGAATATGAAGGTTAGAAAGTTCGAAAGGGGTCTAAGGGCATTCATCAGAGACAAGGTTTCTATACTACAAATAGGAACTTTTGGAGAGATAGTGAACAAGGCTAAGATAGCCGAGAAGAATTCTGAGGAGTTCTTCAAGAAGAGGGATAACATCATAAGGGACTGGAGAATGGTTTGAGGCCAGACTAGTGGGCTAGTGCAACCAAAAAAGAAGGCCAAGCCTGCCCTATATCCGGTGATAAGGTCGGTGCAGATTACTCAGAGGCCTACACCTGCCCCTCGCCCTACCACGACTACGGCATCAGTCAATTGTCCTGCCCAACCTACTCCTCCAGTAGTGTTTGAGACTTGTGTTCATTATGGGAAAAAGCACAAGGTTGGGAAATGCCTCACTCTCACTGGCGAATGTTTTTAGTGTGGCGAATTCAGACATTAGATTAGGGATTGCCCTCAGTGGTCATAGCCAGCAACTCAGCAGTCCCAGATGCAAGGAAACAGGCCTCCAGTTAGGCAGGCACCACAACAAAAGCCTCCTCTGGCGCCTAAAACTCAATAGGCTCTTCAGCCCCCTCGCCAAAACACTCAAGGGAGAGTCATTGCCATCTCAGAGTAGGATACTCTAGCCTCAGATGATGTGGTCCAGGGTACGTATGACTTATAATTTAATTAAGTAGAAATAATTGCATGTTGCAGATTGATTGTATGATATTGTACTTGTAGAAACATGACATTATATAGGTATATATAGATGATTTTATGAAATTATGAACATTGTATGATTTAGATTATGACATTCTAAATTGACACTTAGTTATTTTTGAACTCAGGATCGCTATTAATAAACGATTGTCTAGCACACGTATTGATTCACATGAGATCAACACACTCTTTCGTCACACCTAGGTTTGCCCAAGGTTTTCCATCAGAGTCGAGTCGGCTAGATAGTGAGTTGTCCATTGCCACTCCCCTCAGTAGCTCAGTTATTAGAAGTGAGGTGTACAATGCCTATATTATCCGTATCGAGCAGCACGAGTTACCAGCAGATTTGATAGTACTCGACTTCCAGGATTTTGATGTAATTCTGGGCATGGATTGGCTTTCAACCCACCACAAAAATGCGACTGCTTCAAGAAAAGAGTCAATTTCAAACCAGTCAATAGAAGTCCTTTCCACTTTCGGGGATTGAGGAAAAAGGACCTTGCCTGATTTATGGCACTGAGCATTACTACATCAGAAATGCTAGAGTTGGTACACATTCCGGTGGTTAGTGAATTTATGAATGTATTTCCAGAGGAACTGCCAGGCCTACCACCAGATCGAGAAGTAGAATTCATGATAGACTTAGCCCCGGGAACATCACCAATATCGAGAGCACTTTATAGGATGGCTCCAGCTGAATTAAAAGAATTGAAGGAAAAAATCGAAGAATTGCTTCACAATGGTTTTATCTGACCAAGTGTATCACCATGGGGAGCTCCGATACTTTTTGTGAAGAAGGACGGATCGATGAGAATGCGCATTGATTATAGGTAATTAAACAAGGTCACCATAAAGAATAAATATCCTATACCAAGAATAGATGACCTGCTTGATCAAGAGCAAGGGGCAAAATTCTTTTCCAAAATCGACTTAAGGTCAGAATATCATCAGTTGAAAATTATCAGAAGATATTCCTAAGTCGGCATTCAGTATAAGATATGGACATTACGAATTCTTGGTGATGCCATTCGGGCTAACAAATGCACCTGCAGTATTTATGGATCTAATGAACAGGGTGTTCAAGCCAGTCCTTGATAGTTATGTTATAATCTTTATGGATGATATCCTTGTATATTCCAAGACTAGAGAGGATCATGACCATCACCTCCGGATCATACTTGAGACCCTAAGAGAGCATAAGTAGTATGCTAAATTGAGTAAGTTTGAATTTTGGCTAGAGAAGGTGGCATTCCTAGGTCATGTGGTTTCAGTGGATGAAATTTCAGTTGATCCTATGAAAGTTGAAACTGTATCAGATTGGAAGAGGCCGAAGAGTGTGACGGAGATAAGAAGTTTCGTAGGCCTTGCTAGGTATTACAGAAGGTTTGTAGAGGGAATTTTGAGCTTGGCAGCACCACTCACCCACTTGACTAAAAAGAATGCCAAGTTACATGGAATGAGAAGTGTGAAGAAAGCTTCATAGAGTTGAAGAAGCACCTCACCACAGCACCCATCCTTACAGTCCCAATGGGCAGTGGAGGATTTGTAGTGTATAGCGATGCTTCTCATGTGGGTTTGGGATGTGTTTTGATGCAGCGCGAGAAAGTTATCGCTTATGCTTCCCGGCAATTGAAAGATCAAAAGAGGAATTATCCTACTCATGACTTGGAACTGGCATCAGTTATTTTCGCCTTTAAGATCTGGAGACACTATTTGTATGATGAGCAATTCGAGGTGTTTATGGACCATAAGAGTCTCAAGTATTTATTTTCACAGAAAGAACTTAATTTGAGACAACGCCGTTGGGTAGAATTTTTGAAAGATTATGACTGTTCAATTCAGTATCATCCGGGGAAGATAAATGTAGTAGCTGATGCACTTAGCAGAAGGCTCTCCAGTTTAATTACACACCTAATGGTCAAGGAGCCGAATTTGTTAGAAGACATGTCTAACAATGAAACGAGCTTCAGCGTTTACTACGGTAGAGTATTATTGGCTAACATTTCAGTCTGACCATATATTTAGGCTAGAATTAAAGAGTTGCAGGAGTCAGATGAAGAACTCTTAGCCTATCGAGCTAAATCCTTGGAAATTGGGTAGGAGGATTTTTCAATGAATGAGAATGGAGCTATAACCTTCAGGGGTAGACTTTGTGTACTAGTAAATGAAGAGTTAAAACATGAAATTTTGGATGAAGCACACAGATCTAAATATATAGTTCATCCCGGACGTACAAAGATGTACCAAAATCTCAAGAAACATTTATGGTGGAAGAACATGAAAAGAGAAGTGGCTACACACGTGTCCAAGTGTTTGGTGTGTCAGCAAGTCAAGGCTGAACACAAGAGACCAGCCGGATTACTATGGCCTCTTCCCATCCCCGAGTGGAAGTGGGAAAATATATCAATGGATTTTATTGTAGGTTTGCCAAGGACATCTAAGAATTTTGATGCAATTTAGGTCGTAGTGGATCGTCTAACTAAGTCGGCTCACTTTCTTCCCTATCAGACCACCTATAATTCTAACAAGTTAGCGGAATTGTATATAAGGAAGTAGTCCGATTGCATGGAGTGTTGGTCAGTATCGTTTTCGAAAGAGACACCAAGTTTACATCAAGATTCTGGAAGAGTTTTTACCAAGCCATAGGGTCTCGCCCGGACTTTAGCACAACATTTCACCCATAGACAGATGGTCAGATAGAGAGAGTAAATCAGATCATTAAGGATATGCTTCGGTCTTGTATACTCGATTTTCAAGGCAGTTGGGATGAACATCTACTATTGGTCAAGTTTGCTTACAATAATAGCTACCAGGCTAGTATCCAGATGACTCCTTTTGAAGCATTATATGGTAGGAGTTGTCGGTCTCCTCTTTGTTGGGATGAAGTAGGGGAAAGAAAACTTCTAGGCCCCGAGTTGATTGAGTAGACTACAGACAAGGTTAATTTGATCAGGGAAAGTTGAAGACTGCTCAATGTTGGCAGAAAATTTATGCAGACACTGGAAGAAGGGATCTAGAATTCCAAGTTGGAGATCAGGTCTATATCAAGATATCTCCTACCAAAGGAATCCTGAGATTTGGAAAGCAGGGCAAGTTGAGTCCAAGGTATGTTGGGCCATTTGAAATCATCAGAAGGGTAGGCGAAGTAGCATACCGGGTTACTTTACCTCCTCATATGGCAGCAGTCCATAATGTCTTCCATGTCTCCATGCTAAGGAGTACATTCCGGACCCATCTCATGTCATTGACTTGGAACCACTAGAAATTCAAGAAGAGTTGACGGTGATTGAACAACGAGTCCAAATTTTGGATCAAAAGGAACATGTCTTGTGAAAAAATACCATCCCTTTGTTCTCCTACTTTGGCAACACCACTCCATTGAAGAAGCCACATTGGAAAGAGAGGATGAAGTTCGAGAAAAGTATCCCCACCTGTTTGACTAAAGTATGAAATTTTGAGAATGAAATTCTTTTAAGGGGGGGGGGGAGGATGTAATGACCCGAATTAAATTTACTTGTTTTCATGATTATATGATTTAATTCCCTAGATAAATACGCTTGAATTATTCATCAATCCTATGAGAAATTAATGTGTTTAAAATCTTGAATAAGAAAACCCATTTATTTCATTCAATTGAGCTGGTTTAGAGAAATAAATTGTATGAATTAAAAGTAGCAAAAGAATTTAAAAAAATAAAAGGGGATCGGCACAGCCAATCGATTGCCCACTGGCGGCGATTGATCACCGACGACGATCGATATCCCTCTGGTGGCAATTGATCACCTGACGCGGTGATTTTTGCCATGTTGCGTGATTTTTTTATTTTTTTTAACTTCCTGGGGTCTCCAAACTCTATAAATAACCCTCCAACTCGAGAGTTAGGGTTTCTATAGGCTTCTAAACCTAAAAGAGAGAAAAGGAAGAGCTTTCTGAGAGATTAAATGTTGTGACCCAAAATACCCCCTACGAGTTTATTCTAAGTCTAAACCAACAGTTTATACAAAATGTGAAGTCTAAAGTGGACATTCCCCACTTTCAAAATACATGCCCTCTTCCTCACATCACTCAAGAATAGTCTAGGTAGGGCCTCCTATCTAGAGCTCCATCATCCTGGTAATGATCCATGGCAAGCTCCGGCTCGTAGTACTCCTCCTCTATCCAGGGCTTAGGAGCGTGTGCATCCACAGAACCTACCGAAGTCAACAATTCGGTTGAGCGTGGAATACTCACTATATACAAACTACTAAATAACATTACTATAAACGTCAAGGATAGCATATGCATTTATCAGAACGAAACAGGCTAAAGCAAAGCAGAATGAGCATAGAACGTAGAGCAGTTCATAAAACAAATAGCATGTGAGCATTTCTTTTCAATGCATATATCGTTGAGCATTTCACTAACCATATACTTTAAGCTATAACAAATCCGATACTTAGAGTGATTCACAAAACCGATAACAAAGTGATACTTTACAAGCTAGGAGATAGACTCCCTTGAGTTCAAAACGAAACGATACTTTACAAGCAAGGCAGTCCCTTAAGAACACCCTTGAGTTCAAAACAAAGCGATACTTTACAAGCAAGGAGGTAAACTCCCTTGAGTTCGAAAATCAAGCGATACTTTACAAGCAAGGAGTTAAACTCCCTTGAGTGAAAATCAAAGCGATACTTTACAAGCAAGGAGGTAAACTCCCTTTGAGTTCAAAAATCAAGCGATACTTTACAAGCAAGGCCTAAGCCCTTGAATCTCAAAAATCATTCTTTGAGCGAATCCACTTTTGAGAAAAACCTCTTTTAGCAAAACCGTACTTGGAAACCTTAACTTAGATCAAAAACCCTTTTGAGCCAAAATCTTAACTTATGAACTTGATAAAACACTTTTCTTGTGAGAAATCATCTAATTATGTGAGACTTGTGAACATCGAGTGCATATTGTACTTGTGAGCATTATGTGGACTTAGAAAGCTTGTAGACATAGCATCATATTCATAGAACTCAATAATAGTGATAAATTACATCTCATAGCAAACTTAGGAGTATACTTAAACATAAAATCCCTTAGAGGCATTTAACCAAACACATAGAGTGCCTAATAGTGGTAGTTTACATCCTAGTATAAAATCAACATCCAATCAACCCAAGAACATACTTAAATCATGATTTTCTTAAGAGGAAAGTACATGGTAAGTAGTAGAGTGTATCTACATTGGTGAAATCAATGAATTTGATTCCAAAGGCTTTGAACAAGTGATAACCTTGAGTTCTTTGTTGAAAAACACCAAAGAAGGGAAGATTTGATCTTCTTCTTCAAGCTTGAGCAAACCCTAGCTTTCCTCCTTCTTCTCCTCTCAAATCCCTCTAAAAATTATGCTCTAAGGGTTTCTGAAACCCTAAGGCATGAGCTAGGCCTTTTATAGGCAAAGGGGTGGTGGTTAAAGACTTAAAAACCCTTAATGAAGAAAATCAGCGTATGACCGATAGATGACCGATCTATTGGTAGTGGACCGATCGATTTGTGTTTTTGACCGAGCTCTCGGTAGTGGACCAATCTCTCGGTGGTTTTGACCTAGCTCTCGGTTAAAAACCAACTCTCTGGAATTTTTCCCTATACAAAATCTTGGACTGACCGATAGCTACTGAGCGATCGGTAGTGGACAGAGCGATCCCTAGCGACCGGTGCTCTGCAGAAATGCACTTCGGTATTTTGGTCATAACTTTTGACTCGGTGATTGGATTTTGACGATTCAACTTGCATTGGATTCTTCTTTGAAAGAGGAACAACTTTCAAGTTTTGTATGAATCCCAATTCTGAGATTTGAGCAGTCAAATGGGCCCACAAGTGGACTGGTCCAAACTGACTGTTGAACTGACAGTAGACCACCCTATGGAAATCCCACATTTGACTTAACTTCTATTCACAATCTGGAAAAGTGATAAACATGAAGTTTAAATAGGGGTTCAATACCTTTCCAATGGTTCAAGAATCACTCAATTCCATTAAGAGACGACGAAACTATAGATCTCACAAGTTGAGGGAATGGTAAGAAATCCACCCTCTTTGACACTAAGAGTATTCTATACTCTCGTTTTGGTTCACAATCCCCCATACATCATACCTCTATGTCGCACCTACCAATTTAACACCATAACACTCATTTTAACATGAGACACCTCATTTCCATTCAAACCAACACCAAGATCACACGGAAGACTTGGCCTTTACATACACCGTTCATAGACACTATTCATAGCACTATTCACAGGCTATGAAAGAGAGATCCGGGGTTCTACATTAAAAGGGAGAAACTGAAGAAGTTCAAAGATTGGATCAGAAAAAGAAAGAAAGAGGCTTGAAGATCGATATAGAGACTTATTCACAAGCAATAGATCGTAGGGAAGCGATCAAGTGAGGTAAAATAACAAATCTAGTGATCCATATTTTAAATCTTAACCTAAAAGGATGAATTAAAAGGAGTAAACATAAGTAGGAATGTAAGAATATGTAGGATCTATGAACATGTTTATGATTCCGTTTCATTATTCTTGAATCGTTAAAATAAGATGTGAATAACCATATTTATGAGTCTGTCTCATTATTGTTAGACATGATGCCTAGAAAAGTCATTTATATTGTTAGACTTTTATTAATTTGATTAATAAAGATTTCTTCTTAATCTATTGTCTATTCATTATAGGTAATTGACCATGATCATGAGATGATCTATACGATATGAGATATCGATACAAGTCCATAGGATATATTGTAGGAAAGTTATGTGATTGGATTATCACAGGCAGATATAACTTTCTGGTTCCTTATATCTTATATAGTCACAAATGTGGGTGAAGCTGGACACTTCCCTTATATGGCTGCCAGAATGCTAAGATGTTCTCAATAGTTAAGATGTAGTTCTATCTCAAACTATTGTAGTGGAGACTACACATCAGCATATGGGTGCTTAAATGTACACTGACTGATTGCATTAAATGAGAGACCTCTTGCATAAACATACTATCAAATAGTTGGTCTTTCATTCACATTGAACAGTTTCGATGATCCTTAGATCTGAAGTGTTCATCTATGACTGAGCAGTGATTTGATTGTTTTGATTCCACCAACGTATTTTTTAACTTAGGGAATACAATACAGTGACAGTTGGATAATCAGAAAGCAATTCGAGTCATGATGAATTTCAAACAAGAAATCCATGCTCATTTATTTGAGAGATTATCCAAGTTCCGGGTAAGACAGTTGATTAAGTTCAAATCCTGCGCAGGTGATTTTGAAATCAAAATGAGTTTTGAAATATACTCTTATTGAAAGATATTATACTTATTAAAGGATTTTCTTAAAAAAAATTTCATGAGAAATTGTTTCTCATGGCTTAATCATAAGTCTTGGAAACCCGGATGATGTGCAATGGGCTATGGGTTAGATAGTATGTCAATCTAGAAGGCCCATTAGGGATAATGTATTGGAAGGATAAATCAAATTTAAAAGTTCATGTGGCGGGATCCGTATTGGTAAATGCTCATACCTTGGGATTCAATTGCAATATGGATATCTCACGTCACTTACAATTCCGATGTAATTCCTGTTTAGGGTCAATGGGATAACATTGGGTAAGCCAGGGTAAGAATGTCCCAGAGCAATCTGTGGAGGTGCTCACATAAGAAATACAAGCTCAATAATTGATTAAATGTTAATCAATTATTTAAGTGAATAAAAGTTAATCATTTAATTAAATAGATTAAAAGTTAATCTATGGTTTAAATTAATTGTTAATTTAAATCTAGGGATTATTTTAATAATTATTTAATTAACCTAATTAAAGGGAAAATGGGTTTGACCCATATCCATAAACCCATTAATATAGACCTTTAATATGGGCCCAAGCCCATGGGTTTAAACCCTAGGGTGGGATGCCCACTTTGGAAATCCTAATTGGATTGGGATTTGGTTACTTGAATAATTATTGAGTAATAACTCTATTAATTAAGGAATTAAAATCCAATGGTTGGATTGTAATTAGGATTAAGATGACATGGAGTTGGAATGCAAATAGGAGTGTTAAACTCCCCAAACCACACGCCCCCTTGATGCTCACGCCCCCCCCCCCCCCCCCCCCCCCCGTCTTTGTGTTTTGAGGTATCCTAGTTTGACTAGGATTCCTCCCTTTGTTGGTTGTTGACTTATCTCTATTAATTAAGGAATCCTCATTTAATAAGAACTCTTTAATTAGTAGGTCTTCTATAACTAGAGTAGTTATAGATAAACTAGGAAATTATTTATTAAATAATAAGAGTTATTATTGTTAAATAATTCCTTAAGAGATAAGGTAAAATTGGAGTTGGATTAGGATTGGATCCTTGTCTATAAATACTCAAACACCTAGACCATTAAGCATAATTTTCCAGAATTTTTTCACTCTCCCTCTCCTCTCTCTCCAAACCGTGGGCACCTAAGGGAGTCTCCCTAGGATTTTCGTGAGCTATAAGGGTGGTCCAAGTTGGGTTTTGCTTTTCTAGGATTTTGAACCTTAGTATTTTTGGTGATAGAAGGTCTACACCATTGATCCATCTTCTTTCTCTTGCTTCAATAATTCCAAAGGAGATTCTAAAGCTTCGTGGGGATAGTGAAGAACAAGGATCGAGCTTCTAGTATGTTTTGGAGAAATCTCTACAAAGAGTTCTGACGGTTTGAGTGGATTAAGCTTCACTGGTGAACATCATTCACCGAGGTGATATGACTAAAACTCTTAGATAATTTTGATGCTTTCTATGGTGTTAAGATCTAGGGAATCCAGTTTTCGTATAAATTTTTATCCGGATCCCCCTTCACGTGACACATGACTGAGATCAGGTGGGTAGTGTTATCTGATAGATATGTCGTGTCACATGACTGAGATCAAGTTTTCCTGATAGATATGTCATGTCACATGACTGAGATCAGGTGGGTAGTGTTATCTGATAGATATGTCGTGCCACATGACTGAGATCATGTTTTCCTGATAGATATGTCGTGACAAATGATTAAGATCAAGTGGGTACGTGTTATCTAATAGAAATGTCATGAGGACGGGCTCCCCACCGTGGCTGAGTCAGATGGTTATGTTGTCTGATGGAGAGGCCATGAGGACGGGTTCCCCGCATTGGTCAAGATTAGATGATTTGTGTTGGTTCTAACAGGTGAAGGCCCAGATTATGTATTTGAGTCTATGGACTCAAGGTTGTATGGAGTCTATGGACTCAAAGTTTGATTTTATTGGGTGTAAGCTCGGTTGATCTCGATAGTTATCATGGTGGTATGGGATGCTATGGTAACATGGTGTTTCGAGTCTATGAACTCTAAATTAGATACTAAGTCTAAGGACTCAAAGGTAAAGGTTGAACACGGGCGAAAGAACAGTTGAATGAGTCTGTGGACTCAAGGATAGAGTATGAGCGGTTATCTGGAACGGTAACCTGGTGTTGTAGACGATGATTGGATGAATTTGAAAATTAGAGTTTGGGAACCTTGAAATAGGGTGAAATAGTCTTGAGTGACCTCGGGTCACTGATTATGATATTATTATTCTGCATATTATTATACTACGAAAATTAAACTGTACTACTATATCATTATGAATGGATGTTACTATGCAGAAAATAATCTAGATGAATTGTGGATTTTGCTGGGCTCTATAACTCACCCCTCATTATATGTCTTCAGATTCTGAAGCAGTTGCCAATTGGTAAGGAGCTACGCTTGATATATTTTGGAAAGTGTATCAGTATATTTGTGGCGCCAAAAGTAAAGGGTAATATAGTCAGTGAGGTAATGCATCTGCTTATGATGGGTTATTGTGATGACCAGCCGTTATTGCTTATGTAAGCTCTTGAATAAAAGTTTGAAAATTCTGGCATTTTTGTGGGCAAAGTCTTCCCGCTTGCCTAGTAATGAAGAATGGGACACGCATCTCGAAACATGAATCCTTCGGTGTGGGTTCAAGGCGTCACAAGTTGAATAATGAGTCTATAGACTCCGAGGTGGAAGCCTGAATGGGTGAAAGCCCGGGATTGTGTATTGAGTTATGGACTTAATGGTATTGGTCGTAATTGGGCGACGACTTGGGATTGTGTATTGGGTCTGAGTACTCAAAGTGATGTTGAGACTAAATGATTCAAGGTATGCTTGCAAATGGGTGAATGATCGAGTTTTGTATTAAGTATAAACACTCAAGATTGGTTTGGTTTCATCAGGTGTATAACCAATCGGTTCAAAAATTGAGTTACAAACTCAAGGGTAGAGGTTTAAGGGCTATGGCCCAGTTCATAGAGTCTATAGACTCGAAGGTAAAAGGTGGTTGATTGCCTTAAATGGTAACCTGGTGTTATAAACACCGTTGATATTTGATGAATTTGATAAATGGAAAACACTAAGAGGTTGAAGGCCTCAAATAGGGTGAAATAGCCCTGAGCGACCTTGTGGTTGATATATGATAAAACTGTTATGAAACTATAAGTTAGGGCTTACATGAAGTTATTACTGCCTTTGTTATTCTACATATTATTGTAATATGGAAATGCGAACTATATTGCTATATCATTAATGATTAATGTTAATAGATGAAATATAGTCTAGATGGATTGTGAATTTTTTCGGGCTTCTTAGCTCATATTTGTTCTTATCGCCAGGTTCAAAGTATTCATTGGAGTTGCTAAATTTGCAAGGAGTCATGTGGAATACTTCGGGAAAGCGTATCGGTGCATAGTAAAGGTCATGCATTTGCTTATAATGGGTTATTGTGATGACCAGTGTTCTTGTTAATGTAAGCTTATAAGAAAAGTTTAAAATTTCCTGTAATTTTGGTGGGCAAAGTCTTTCGCTATGCGTTAATGAAGAATGGGCATGTGTCTCAGAAACGGGCGTGTGTCTCAGAATATAAATCCCTAAGGCGCGGGTTCGGGTTGTCACAATAGTAGTCTCTTTCACCTATATAGTGAACAATTATATTGAATTACTATTAACGATTATGCATGCAATGATTTTAACAAGGAAACGGAAAAAGAATGATGACTCATGAAAGAAAAGAAAGAAGAGTAAGATAAGAAAAGAAAAAAATGATGAGATATTCATGACACTTCCGCAGTCTATTTTATGCATGATATATATGTTGAAATACCATGATGAACCTGCTTATATGAATGATGCTATGAAATGTTACAATGAACCTGCTCATACTGATGATTGTGTTATCCATGATGAACATACTATTTTGATGTTTATGATATTTCTAGTAAGGAGTTCATATTCACCAAGCTCCTGTTGTTCAGCCGATATGTTTTCATGTCGACAGGTTCAATTTTCGAGGTAGTAGAGGAGCCTTGGGTGGAGGAGGATTTCGGTGTATAGGAAAAAGGTGACCATCCCGAGGAGGGAACGAGAGACCTTGATCCCATACTATTATTTAGACTTTCTCTTTCGATTAAAAGTTGTAATAGATACTGAAATTGACACAGGGTCTCATTTTGATGATTGTAGGTTACTGTTATGTTGAGAATTATGTTTGGAGGATTATGATATTGTAGTTGTTAGATAGACTTGTTATAAAAGTGAATTAATTAATGATGTTTAATATTAAAAGAAATTTTCAGGTTCTTCATTTCTTATTGTCTTGCGTGCTTTAAGGTAAATTCAAGACTAGCAATGTCACATGTGTAAAGGTCTATTTTAGCCTAGATGAGATTTTGAGGCGTAACAATAATCATAATTGGTAAAACCTTACAAAAGGGACTTTTGTGAGTACAAGGAGCAAAATATTGCTCGTTGCTTAAATAAGATAAATCAAACACACTTTAAGTAACTATAAAGCCAAATTGTAATAAAAAACAAATTGAAATATCGAAAATGTATCAACATATTAAAAAATACGAGAGGGTTCATGTCGCGCCCCAAAATACCCCCTAGGAATTAAGGGATACTTTAGAGGTGACTATTCGTACCTGTCAAACCATCCTGTAATGAACAAGGCTAACATGATATAATGTCAATAATAATCAGAGTGCGGAAGCGTAAACCAAAATTTTCCTTTCTATATAAGGTGGTCTGTATCCCAAGTGAAAATACATATACAAAACCTATCAAGGTAAAGGTGGACATGCCTACCTATCAAAATATCCAAATACAAAAAGAACTATTGAGCCTACTATGCTCAATAGTAATCTGAATATGGCTAGACATCTCGGTCTCTATCCTCTTGTGACTGCATCGGGATAGGAGACTCCCTCTCCTCAACATACTCTTCCTCAACCCAAGGCTTAGGGTTGAGGGCTTCCTCGGTACCTGCCGACATAAAAGTATGGCTGAGTATGGAATACTCATCGAGTACAAGCTACTAGCTAACAATAGTAATAACCCTCACACAACAACAATGAACCATAATGTACAATAATCAGTTTTAAGCAACACTAGCAACATATGACATTTATAGCATTGAAAATAAAGCAATATGATAATCTTGACATGCGTGCATGAATGCAAAAACTCCGGTAAACTCATGTTTGGAAACCTGGATTTGTTCTTGAAAATAGTCTTTCGTGTTTTTCAAAACTTGCTTGTTATATTTAAAAACCTGTTTCTTGTCTTGGTCTTGCTTGTGAAAATCATGCATGCGTGTCTTGTCTTGTTTGGAATCACATGTCTTGCTTGTTCTTGACTTGTATACTTGTGAGCCAGAGGTTAGTGCCCTTGAAGTGACTTGTAGAACCCTGAATCCGTATCTCACTAAGTGTGAATAGTATGTGAATAGTGCCCAAGTGTGGTTTTGTTCACTAATGGGCCTTATGTTAATATATGAGTTTGGATTTATGGCGTGCATGTTCTAGTAGGTCTATATATCCTTAAGGAGTGTGTTAAAATGTGTTAGAATTGGTTTGGAAAAGATTCAAGTAGTAAAAACAAGGTTTTATAGCAAAACAGGGGATCACTGATTGCTCGGTGCTATCCTCCGATCGACCAGTCCTCTACCGATATATTGGTAGCTATCAACTAGTTAAATTTTTTGTATGGGAAAAAATTTCAAAGAGGGTGTTTTCAACCGATCTCTCGGTTGAAACCACCGATCGACCGGTAAGCCACCGATCGCTCGGTCTGTACCACCGATTGATCGGTTATATGCAGATTTTCTTCATTAAGGGTGTTTAAGACTTTAGCCATTTCCTCTTTGGCTATATAAGGCTTGTTCGTGCCTTAGGGTTTCAAAAACCCTTAGTGCATTGTTTTTGAAGGATTTTGAGAGGAGAAGAAGAAGAAGAACTAGGTGTTGTTCAAGCTTGAAGGAAGATCAAGTCCTTCCATTCCTTTTGGTGTTTCTCTACCAAGAACTCAAGGTTCTTGCTTGTTCAAGCTTTTGGGAATCAAAGTCTTTGATTTTACCAAGGTAGATACACTCTACTACCAATCTTGCAACACTACTAAGTTACCAAATATTGTTCTTGTTAAGCTCTTCTATGCATATATCTTGATTAGTATGGTGTGAAAGGATGTTGTTTGTATACTTGGGTGTAAGATATCACTATTATGCCTTCTATGTGTTTGTGTAAATGCCTCTAAGTTTTTGGGTGTTTTAAACGTGTTATTCTTCTCATATGTTCATATGTTCGCATGTCTCGCATGAACCGATGTTTTCCTTGGATTTCTCAAAGTAACGAAAAAGGGTTTTCAATAATGACTCACAAGGAATAATTCTAAGCAACTCTATGATTTCTCTAAGATCGGTTCACAAGCTCTACGGATCATACTAAACTCACAAGAACTCTATGATAAGCTCTAAGATCGTCTCACAAGCTCTAAGGATCATAAACGAAATTCTCTAAGATCTCTATGGTATTGGCACTATGGTATTGCTCTATGGTATCTCTGTCTCTACGGATCATAAATGACTCTAAGTAACTCCATGAACTCTATGAACTCATAAGACTATGATTATCATTTGACTCACACGGAATTGGTTTTGGTTTTCGGATTTCCTCACATGTGTTATATCATGGTTTCCCCACTTTGACATGTTTTAAAGGTTTCATTCTTCATGAGTTGTATGCTAGATTGCCTTATTGTTATTAGTTTGTATACGCTGAGTATTCCACGCTCAGCCGATATTTGTTACCATTGGCAAGTGCTCGGACTCCGTTTGATCTGTGTGGCACGGAGGCTTGGGTAGAGGAAGAGTATTTTGACCCGGAGCCTTCCATGGACCACTACCAGGATGATGGTTCAGTAGATAGGTGTCGAGACTTCGATTTCTGTTGATTGATTTAGGAAGATACAGTATTTTGTTATGTGAGAGTGGGACTTGTCCACTCCACCTTTTGGATTCTCACATATGTATATTTTGGTTGGTTCCTATTTGGACCAAGTTATAGGAGTATTTGTTTTGCTTCCACTACGTTTTGTGTATTTTGTTTCCACTGTACATTGTATATCATTTCCGCTATGTATGTTCAGGTACTCTGATAGGTTTCCATGTGTGCCTTATGTATCATATCGGAGGTATGATACGGCAGTCACGAGTCAAAGTATCCCTAACTCATAGGGGGTATTTTGGGTCGCGACATGACTTGTGAGCCAGGAATGTAAATTCCCTTCCGTGAAATAGATATATATATAGAAAGGGGTACACCTTCTGTAACACCCCGAAATACCCCCTAGGAGTTTAGGGATATTTTAGGTGTCACACTGCGTACTTATCAAACCATCCTGTAATGCACAAGATAAAATACAGTACTAACAACGATAATCAGAGCGTGGAAGCTAACATATATGCGGAAGCGTAAACAAATTTTCATTTCTTCTAATGATCCAAAATAGTATTCCAAGTTAACATAAATACAAGACATGTCTAAGTCTAAGGTGGACAGGCCCACCTATCAAAATACACAAGACCCTCTCATATTCTCCCCTCAACAGTAGTCGAGGTATGGCCACACATCGAGGTCTCGGTCCACCTGAGACTGTAATGGAATAGCTGGCTCTCTCTCCTCTATATACTCTTCCTCGACCCAAGGCTCCGGGTCGAGGGCTCCCTCAGTACCTGCCGACATGAAAGTACGGCTGAGCATGAAATACTCAGCGAGTACAAGCTACTAGCAGACCATAACAATAATAAAAACACACAATAGTAATATCATACAAGCAGTAATAGAAACATCACAAAAGGAACAGTATAAGGCATGATACAATACAAGCATCCTGACGTGCGTACATGAATGCGAAAACGCCGATAAAACTCATGCTTGAAAACCCATGTCATGTCCCGGTATGCCTCGTAGAAATCATGTATGCGTGCATGCATGCATGCATGATCATCATTTTGTAAACCTCCATCTCGTAACTTGTGAGCCAGAGGCTAGCACCCGAATCTCCCTGGGCTGCCAACCTCCTTGATATGCAATGCACTTGTGAGCCAGAGGTTAGTACCCGAATGTCCCTGGGCTACCAACCTCCTTGTTATGCAATGCACTTGTGAGCCAGAGGTTAGTACCCGAATGTTCCTTGTTATGCAATGCACTTGTGAGCCAGAGGTTAGTACCCGAATGTCCCTGGGCTGCCAACCTCCTTGATATGCAATGCACTTGTGAGCCAGAGGCTAGCACCCGAATCTCCCTGGGCTGCCAACCTCCTTGTTATGCAATGCACTTGTGAGCCAGAGGTTAGTACCCGAATGTCCCTGGGCTACCAACCTCCTTGTTATGCAATGCCTTCTTGTTGTATATTATATGCACATGCTCTTGAAATCTCGGTTCATGCTATCATGCGTGCTCATGTGCGTGCCAATAATAACAATCGTGGGAATGCGCTTAACAAAAGAGATATGACATTACAATTCAATTCATAATATTAGCATAGGTAACTTAAGTAATTCACATGACATTGGATCAATTCATCGTCTATAAGAACACATGCATAAAACCTATTTCCATTTTCTTCATTTAAACAATTTATTCATAGTTTAGATATTTTGTCAAACACATAATATGCTATTTTCCTTCATGGTTCATTTCCATCCTTTTAGTGCATATTTTCCATTCAATCACATAAAGGTAAGTTTATTATTTGTGAAATGCCCATCCTCCATTATCCAACCCACAACCCACACATACCATACATCACCCATTCGACATCCAATCGCCACATCCAACATTCCATCCACACATCCACACATTTTCCATTATCTTGTTTATATTTAATGGGGGATAACACATTTCATAAGGAGGAAAACATAATATAAAGAATCACGTTTTTATATAGAAAACCTAGATCTTTGCTAGGGGAAGTTAGTAGGGTGTACTAACCTTAGATCAAGGCTTGATCCTTGGTAGAAATCTTGATTGAAGCTCCAACTTGAAAGAAGAACACCTTTGCTTGAAGGAGACTTGAGTTGGGGAAGAAACCCCTTTTTAAAAACGTGCTTGGGTTGCTGCCCTAGCTTGAAGAACGCTCTCCATGAGTGCTTGAGCCGTGATCTTGGAGAAAAAACCGGACTTGAAGTGATCTAGGGTCTCAAAACCCCTTTGATTCTTCTCCAAAAGTAAAACCCTAGCTTAGGAAACCCTTTCTCCTCTCTTCTAATCCCCCAAATCCTCTAAGTGTTGAGAATGAGCCCTAAAGGCTCGGGTTAAACTCTTAAGGTAAGAGTGAACCGACCAAAAGACCATAATACCCTTACTGAAATTTCTGCAAAAACACGAGTGCTGAACACGTCGAGCTGTGAATAGTGCCAAACACGTTGTGCTGTGAATAGTGCTGAACACGTTGTGCTGTGAATAGTGCTGAACACGTCGTGCTGTGAATAGTGCCGAACATGTTGTGCTGTGAAGGGTGCCGAACCCGTTGTCACGTTGTGTTGTGCATGAACACGTTGTGCTGAGCTCGTTGTCCGTTGTCTTATGTACAACGTGCCCGTTGTGAGCTGTACAATGTACACGTTGTCTGCGGCACGACGTACCCGTTGTCTGTTGCACGACGTACCCGTTGTCAGTTGCACGACGGATACACAACGTATACGTTATCTGCTGCACGACGTACCCGTTGTCTGTTGCACAACGGATGCACAACGTATAAGTTGTCTGAGCTAGAGCTACGTTATCAGAGTACGTTGTTAGAGCACGTCATCAGAGCTACGTCCTTAGTGCCTTCCGAGCTACGATTGCCTGCAGGTCCAGACTGTTTTGGCCATATCTTTTGACTCGTTCGTCCGATTTTGACGATTCAACTTGCGTTGGGTTCGTACTTCGAAACAGAACATTTCTGACATTTCAAAATTTCTAATTTCTTCCTTATTTATTAATTATACTATGAGGAAGGCCAAGTAGCTACGAAAACGGTATTCATTAAGTATAGAAAAATCCGGGGTGCTACACCAACCTCCTTGTCTTGTTTTCTTGTGAGCCAGGTATGTCATATCTTGCGATATGCCCTACCCTTGACATTCATGCTTGTTTTCCTTGGGAGCTAGGTATGACATATCCTAGGGATATGCTCTACCCTTGACATTCATGCTTGTTTTCTTTGGGAGCTAGGTATGACATATCCTAAGGATATGCACTACCCTTGACCGACCTGATGTCCGGCTTTATCGATTGTATTGTGAATCACATTCTTGTTCTTGTTTGTTTCATTCAAATACTTGTACTTAAAAAAACGTCGGTTCATGCATGCATGCGTGGGTGTGTGTAGTACTTGTAGTAATCATAATGACAATATGACATGAAGGATAGTGTCTAGCATTTCAATTCATAGTACAAACATGTGAGAATTTAGATAATCTATATGGCATTTGATCAAAGTTATGAATTTGAAGGAAACTACACATATTCATGCTTTCATATCTTTTATTGATTAGGGAACTTCTCATTTAGGCATTTAACCAACCACATGACGTACAACATTTCATAGTCGTTCCATTTCCTCTTGTTAGTGCATACATTTTATCCACATCAAGTGTGTTCATTATGCTTGAAATACCCATCCACCATTTTCCATCACAAAGCATTCATCACACAATACGGCATCCAATCGCCTCACATCCACCATCCATTCTTACATTCCACACATTCACTTATTCATCTTGTTTAGATTTTTGGGGAAAATGGTGCATTTCAAGAAAAGGGAAAATAGCGGAGATCAACAAACTACATTCAAGAGAAAAAAACCAAGTTATTGCTAAGTGAGTTAGTAGGGTGTACTAACCTTGAGATTAACTCCTAATCTTGGAAGAAAACCCTTGATTGAGCTCCCAACTCAATAGGATCCCTCTTTGAAGAAAATACTCCAACCTTGAAATAGGGATAGATCCTTGCAAATCCAAAACCCCCTTGAGCAAAAGCCCTAACCCTTCTTCCTTCTTCTCTCTCAATCTCCCCAAATTATTTGCTTGAGGGTTTGTGAAGACCCAACCCATGAAATTTGGGTTAAATAGGAAAAAAGGGGGGTCAAAGACCCATTGACCCTTAAAATTTCGGCAAAACCAAACCAAAAGGGCAAAATCCCGCATGACCGGTCGACTGGTCAAAAATGACCTCTCTGGAAAAATAACCCATACATTTAGTGCGATGTTCGGTTGACCGGTAATGGGCATCGGTCGACAGGTGGCTGTTCGGTCGGCCGGTAGCAAATTCGATTGACCGGTTCCCTTGTATTTTTCCCATTTTTCTGTTTTTCTCATTTTTCTGACTTCGGTATTTTGGCCATTACTTTTTACTCGTTCGTCGGATTTTAACGATTCAACTTGCGTTGGATTCTTTTTTCGAAGGGCAACGTTTCTGGTGCTTTAGAATCGTCCAATTCTTCTTTATTTATTTGTTAAACTACATGAAAGGTCGAAATGACTATGAGGACACTATTCATTAGGTATGAAAGTTCTGGAGTGCTACAATTCAGATGGAAATGTCAGAATTAAAACGTGATGCGAAAGTGTGTATAATATCATTATTTTATATTTTTCAAGTTAATTTTTTGTTTTGTTTTTGCTAAGGGTATGATTTAACTACGGTTAGTGGTCAGAACAATGGTTAGTGATTAGCTTGAGAGATTGGAGCGCAAGGAGGTTGGGTGTTTGCCAAGCTTATGTTAGTAAGGCTTATTTATGACCATTTGATCATTTTGAAAAACCACATATCCTAGGCGGTAAATATTTTGGTTTTCTGAGTAATAATTTGGATATATAATAGTTAAATATAGGGAAATAGTTAACGTACCTGGGAAATGGATTTTAAAATTTGGACCTCATTGGTCCATGCTCCCCCACTTAAATATACACTAACTGTGGTGTATATTTAAGAGAGTGGCATGGAACAATGAGGTCCAGCCGGATTTTAAAATCCATTTTCCAGGTATGCTAATCGGGAATGATTTGAGTAGATTCATGTGTTTTCACCGACCATTCAGATCATATCTTAATGAGCCTAAATTTGAACCCAATCCTAATGGTTCAACGAAGTAGTCAATCTTGCACAACCAGACAAGTATTGGACTGTTGGCATAAAATAACATGTAGGGTAGCTTTGACAAATATTATCAAAGAAAAAGAAATAGTTCATTTTGAAGAAAACTAGCAATTTCCAATAGAGATTTTCCTTCGAGTTCTGCCAATATAGTAGTTTTTAGGCTAACTTCAAGTCAACTAAGAAGTCAACAAAAGAGGAAGAAATCAAAGTCTAACAAACATTTTATGGCCGCCATCTGCAGAATCCTTGCCAGTCAACCATGGCTTTGTGCCGTGGCCGTGGGTGTGTACATAGTGTGTTTGTGTTGCTAATAAACCAAAAAAATTAACCACCATTTTCTATTATTATAATGTGGAATCATCATGAAACCATAGACACAAGGCCTTTTTTCTAAAACTATTTTTTCAAAGAGCGTTAATCCCCTCCAGCGGTGTCTTTCCCCTTATCACCGACATGTGTACCTTTTAATTATGATTAATTCTCTTTAACAGTAATTAGTATTTGTAATCATATATTTTTTTTTTCTAAAAATTAAGGTTAAAAATATTAATTCGATGAGTTAGAGAATCTTAATCATAGTTTAATGAAGTAAAAAGGGCACGTGTCAGCGATGAAGCGGCCGAGACGCCATTCCTTGCTCCACCGACCGAGAAACATTTATTTTTATTTTTCCTTTCAAACAATATTCAAACAGAAATGCTACCCCAGTCGAAATCCTTCACAGAGGCAATGTAATAGCAACAGGTGTCAAACTATCTCCCGCGATTATTGGGTAGCAACCCACGTGTTGGGCGGGAGCGCCCAGAGGCCGCCCGTGTGGTGCGCATGCCTCCCCCACCACCCCCCCCTTAAACTCCTTTCGGGCTTTAATCGAAAAGAAAACTATGAAGAAGCAAGTCCTATGACCCGGAAACTACTGCATATATATATATATAAATATATATATGACTCTTGGACTAAATATTAAATTCATACCAAGAAATGACAGGGACCATTCATGATCCGTTGAATTACATTCGTTTGAACGGGAGAAAAACAAATGTAAACATCGATTTTTATTGACTTTTAACGTTGCGAATACGGCTGGGACTGAAGACGTTGGGAAAATTCAAAGGAGAAAGAATTCTATATCGCCTATATAAACCGATTCCCAGGTCTGCAAAACTCCACACCTTCTCAGCTTCAATCTTTACCATGGAATTCTTCACCCTATCCTTGTCTCTGATTTTCTTCATCGCTTCTCTCTCTCTTAGCGTCTTTGCTTTCAAACGGAAAGCCGCCGGTGCCACGAAGCTGCCGCCAGGGAGTTTGGGATGGCCCATTCTGGGTGAAACTCTGGAATTCCTGTATGGGAAGCCTGAGAAGTTCGTGGGAGATAGGATGCGAAAGTACTCACCCGAGGTCTTCAAGACGAAAATACTCGGAGAGGAGACCGCTGTCATCTGCGGCCCAGCTGGAAACAAATTCCTCTTTGCTAACGAGCAAAAGCTCGTCAGCGCGTGGCGTCCGCATTCCATGCAGAAGCTCTTTCGCTCCTACCAGGCAGCTGCTCCTGCTCCTGCTCCAATTCCAAACTCACGGGAAGCCGAGACAAAAATCTTGCGCTCTCCGGGGTTCCTGAAGCCGGAAGCTCTGATGCGCTACTTGGGGAAAATGGATTTGATCACCCAACAGCATTTGCAGACTTACTGGGTAGGCAAAGAGGAGGTAAATGTCTACCCTCTCGCCAAGACCTTCACCTTAACTTTGGCCTGTCGTTTCTTCTTGGGCCTGGACGACCCAAATCGAGTGGCAAAGTTTGTGAGCAAGTTCGATGACATGACCATGGGGCTCCATTCAATGCCTTTGAATCTCCCCGGGACGACATTTTATCGTGCAAGTAAAGCGGCCAGAGCAATTCGGAAGGAACTTGAATTGATAATCAAGGAGAAGAAAGCAGCTATGTCAACTGGGGCACAGATGCAAGACATTCTGTCACATATGATCGTGGTTAGTGACCCAAGTGGAAGACATATGCCAGAGGCCGAAATTGCGGATAAAATTATGGGATTGCTAGTTGCAGGCTATAGCGCGGTCGCCACTGCTATAACTTTCCTCATGAAGTACGTTGGAGAGAGACCCAACATCTACGAAAAGATCCTTGCTGGTAAGCAGTTGAACTCCAATTTTCTGAATTTTTAAAAATTATATTGTTTTAAAAAGACTAATTCTGAAAATTTACCTAATAATCTATGTCCATTTATGAAGATATGATATGTTGGACTAATAGGCGTTTTGTTTGTGAATCAGAGCAATCGGAGATCATAGCATCGAAAAAGGATGGAGAGTTACTAGAGTGGGACGACATGCAAAAGATGAAGTATTCGTGGAATGTGGCATGTGAAGGGATGAGGCTCACAGCGCCGCTTCAAGGAACTTTTAGAGAGGCCATAACTGACTTCACCTATGGGGGTTTTACCATCCCAAAGGGGTGGAAGGTATGCTGCAATTAATCATCTACCCCTACAATGTGAATTTAGTAATTAAATGTGGGCACCTAAATCAACCTTTATTTCTTATTAATATTGTTAACTTTTTATCGCAGATATATTGGACCGTGAGCACGACGAACAAGAACTCCAATTACTTTCCGGACCCAGAAAAATTCAATCCTTCGAGGTACGAAGGAAATGGACCTGTTCCCTTCACATATGTTCCATTTGGGGGAGGACCTCGAATGTGCCCAGGAAAAGAGTATGCTCGATTAGCAATTCTCACTTTTCTCCATAACGTAGTTAAAAACTTCAAGTGGGAAACTGTGTTTCCGAATGAGAAGATAATAGGCGATATGATGCCCACCCCAGAGCGAGGACTTCCAATTTGCCTCCGTCCTCACTAGTCTTTAGGCTTTTCTATGTCTTCATTTTTTTTCTTTTCTTTTTTATTAGTATATTTTCCAAATTTTTTGAATATGGATGATCTTGCTGTACCATCAAAATGGATGTTCATGGCTGCCATATATTCTTTGTTTGTAACAATAAGCATGTACCAATTTAGTAAACTGTTCTACTTCTATTAGAATCTAAATACAGAGTTGGCATCAACCTCATCCGTCAGCCATCCACTTATTTTTATTTTTATTTATTTTTGTTAAGGAACATCTTCTATCCTAACTTGGCATCATTCTTAAATACAGAGTTGGCTGTTGGCATCAACCTCATCCGTCAGCCATCAAATTTTTTATTTTTATTTTTATTTTTTTGGTTAACGAACTTCGACTATCCTAACTTGGCATCATTCATGTCTGTATGAACATGACTGATTAATTTCGTGGACCAACAGGCCAAGCTTTAATAGACAAATGGTGCATATTAACCTTATCGGTGAACCACCCGCTCTGATAACAATTAAAATTCCTTAATTCAATGATTCCTTTGACCTAGGGAGGGTTGAATACGTCTACTTAACAAATTCTACCAATTTTAATTTTAAGCACTCACAATTATCAATCACAAGTGAAAACACAAACTTTTTACATGGAAAACTCTTTCGGGAAAAATCACGGGCACTACGTGAAAAGGGGCAAAAAAAAACACAAATTTATGCGAAAAACAACGAATTTTAGCCGTGGTTACATTAACTATGGCTCCTAGCCGTAGTATAAATTTTTCGGTAATAACCACAGTCAGTGTCCATCTTTTTTGAGTCCGAGTGGTGTTCTAATCGCCTACACTTACTACTATTGTGGTCAGCGTTTTTAATCACAGCCATTAATTGGCATCTGATAGTTGATCGAAGAGAGTTTAATGAGTATCGTGCTCCCGCACAATACTCATTCCACGTCTTATCTGGTGAAATTCCTCTTCTAAGTAGTTTCAATTGAAACCATCTCTAAATCCCTACTTTTCTTCTGCTTTCTCAACACACAAACTGTCGTTGATATTTGATCGGTTCTCTCGGCTCTCGGCTCTCGGCTCTCAGCTCTCAGATCCCGGCTGCCGTCTCCATTTCTTCCATCTCATCAGGTGAGTCTCTCTCTCTCTTTCCTTCTTTCCATTCTCATCCTTTCTGTTTTTTGGTTTTTGTGGAATAACTGGTTGATGTTGATGGTAATCGATCTGGTTTAAGTCCTTTTAGTTCTACTTTTTTGGGTCTTAAATCGTCTGATATTTATTCTCCTTTCAGCATTTGGTGGTCTGAGATGATTTCTAGGCTTATTTTTTTACTGGTTTGAACTAATAATATAGTGTGTTTGTCTGCAATAGTGATTTTCCTCTCTCTGGTTTCCATTTGTGGTGGTGGAGTATGGCAAGCATCAGAGGGTTTAGGGTTTATCTTCCATGATGTTTGAGTTACATAAGAATTTTTAACTTTATATTGACTGAGCAAAGTATACAGTAAGCATGTGGGGATTGTAATTCCTCACATAGCTGTTACTAATTTGTCTTGGTATCAGGATGTTGCGAATGAAATTTCTAGAGAGTTGCAGGCTAAGCATTTTGAATCTGACTCCAAAGCAGAAACCCCCAATTTTTGGTTAAAATCCAACAAATTCGACTTTTTTTTGGAAGAATTCTACCTCCATTGCGTCAAATTTATACTACTTTTTTCAATGTTCATCCCTCATTGGTCTCTGTAACTTTTCAAGGGCATCAAGTCTCTTAAATTTATTATTAATTATTGAGGGTTTTTTTCTCTTTTCATGCAATAATTTCCGAATTCATTCACCGAATTAGGTATTCTTCAAATCAAATCTTTAATGTGTGAAAATCTCAAAGGATGTCTTTCCTGGAACTTGGTGATTCTTTTGGCTTTTTCTACCATTATATTTACCCTTCATATTGTCATTATCTTTGCTTTTGACCGAAAAGCTACTAATTTGCAACTAGTATTTTGAGGAACTCTAATTGATTTATATCACAACTTCCAAAGCTATTTTATGGTGTGATTTTAGATATATGAATTACAAGTAGTAGGAAGAGGGAAAAACAATGACATATTGGATTTTTTGCTTAGCTTGGGAATACTTTATATTGGAGAAGATTTTTAATAAAAAGCCAATGGAAAGAGCATTTACCAATGGGATATGTAGTAATTGGGTCAATTGTGTTCCATGACTTGCAAGAATGAGATAATATGATGTTTAGATGGGCTAGACTGTACTAGCTTTGCCGAGCATGTTAATATATCATTAACAAGTTAGAAGTATATTGATATAAAAGCCAGTTAGGAATTTATGACAACTATTGTTGTGGGAGTACCCATACAACTTATTCTTAATTAGTTAAAATCTTGTAAGTCTATATAATTTTTTAGCCATTTAATTTTCTTTTTTTCCAGTTAACTAGAAGATGTCTTCAACACCTCCAAACAAGAAGTGGATGACAGCACCAAGGATGTCTGTTGAATACCTCGAAGGAGTTGCATTATTCCTTTCGTTTGCAAAACAAAATTGTAAGGGTGTTGATTGGCATTGTTGTCCTTGTGTCAAATGTCATAATCTACAAGGGAAGAAAACTCTCGAAGTTATTTCAGAGCATTTAATTTGTGATGGTATAGATGAGTCATACACGAGATGGATCCACCATGGAGAACCATTTCCCATCTACCATGAGGAACCATTTTCCAGAAGTCATATCGACATTGGGGCTCCTAATATGTCAGCTAGTAATCATGATGAAGATATGTTCCCAAGAATGACAAATATGTTAAATGACACATTTGGACGTGTTAGTCCTGATGACCTAGATGCATGCCAGAGTGAAGTTCATGCTGAAGATGATGATCAAACTTCGGGTGATTTACAGGAGGACATTCAGTACAAGAAGTTGATGGAGGATGCGATACAACCCCTATATCCATCGTGTCGAGGTGAGCACACAAAATTGTCGATCACAGTTCAGTTGTTGAGCATGAAGGCTAGACATCAGTGGTCTAATAAGAGTTTCACAGAGTTGTTGGAAATGATAAAAAAAATTCTTCCAGATGAGAACACTTTGCCGGATAGCACCTACACTTCCAAGAAATTGATTAAGTCTTTGCGTATGGACTACGAGATTATCCATGCATGTCGTAATGATTGCGTACTCTATTGGAGAGAGCATGCAATTAAAGAGAGTTGTCCTACGTGTGGTGAAAGCAGATGGAAACCAGTGGACGACTCGAAGCCAAGGACTAAACGTTTACCGTGGAAGAAGCTACGATACTTTCCATTATCCCAGAGGTTACAAAGAATGTATAGTGTACCGTGGATTGCAATGAATATGACATGGCATGCAAACTCAGTTGAAAATGATAGCCACATGCGTCATCCAGTAGATTCTTCTTGTTGGAAATCAATAAATACTAGGTGGAGTGACTTTGCTACCGAGTCTCGTAATGTTCGGCTAGGACTTGCAACGGATGGATTCAATCCTTTTGGGAACAAGAGCAACTCTTATAGTTGTTGGCCTGTCATGATTGTTCCGTACAACCTTCCTCCATCTTTATGCATGCGTAAGGAGTTCAATATGTTAACACTATTGATTCCTGGCCCAAATGGTCCAGGGCATGACATTGATGTCTACTTGCAGCCATTGGTCGCCGAGTTGATTGAATTGTGGTCTATTGGAACTTTAACATATGACTCATACACTAAGAATAGGTTCATTATGAAAGCAATTTTGTTATGGGCTATACATGATTTTCCAGCATATGGCCATCTTTCGGGTTGTAGGACAGCAGGAAAGTATGGCTGTCCTGTTTGTAGCGAAGGGATAGACTCAATGTGGCTAGCACATGGAAAGAAGTATGCTTATATGGGCCACAGAAGATTCTTAACAGATGCAAGTCATCCTTTTAGGAGCCAAAAGTCACAATTTAATGGGAAGGAAGAACATAGGAAGCATTCCCGCCGTTTGAGTGGGTCTGAAATATTAAGAAAAATGGAAAATATTCAGACCAAGTTTGGAAAGGTAGCAGGAAATAAGAGAAAGAGATCCAAGGATGAGGAGAGAACTGCATGGTCAAAGAGATCGATCCTATTTGACTTACCTTATTGGAAGGTGCTTTATTATATTTTATGATATTAATGTGATGTGGTATACATCACTTGTATACTAACACATATCGTTAATTTGTACAGGATCTGCCTATTCGACATAATTTAGATGTGATGCACGTGGAAAAAAACATTGCAGAGAACTTAATTGCAACAATTATGGACACAAAGGGTAAGACTAAGGATGATATTGAGGCCCGTCAGGATCTAAAGGCAATGAAGATAAGGAAAAACTTATGGCCAGTCGAAAAGAATGGCAAGTTATATTGTCCCAAAGCTCCTTTTTCCTTGTCCCGATTGGAGAAGGAAATAATTTGTAAAACCTTGTTTAATTTGAAGGTTCCAATTGGATACAGTGCAAATTGGAAACATAATGTTAGTTTGCAAGATTTTCAACTCAAGGGCCTGAAGTCACATGATTATCACATCCTCATACAACATCTGCTACCAGTGTTGCTGATGCACGCATTCAAGAAACATAAGCCATTGCGTGCCGCTATTTTGCAGTTGTCGATATTCTTCAATACCCTATGTTCCAAGGTTATTAACCGCATAGAGCTTTCGAATATGAGAAAGCGCATTGTGGAAACACTATGTGTGTGCGAAAAGTACTTCCCGCCTTCATTTTTTGTTTCTATGACACACCTTGTTGTGCACTTGGCAGAGGAAGCACAAATATGCGGACCTGTTAGATATCGATGGATGTATCCGTTTGAGAGGTAATTGTAATGTTTGAATTAATTATGTTTTTTAAAATTAATGTGTTTAACATAGATATCTGATTGAAGATATATGTACAGGATGATGAAAACATACAAAAGATATGTTGTTAATCAAACTTTTCCAGAGGGGTCTATTACAGAGCAGTATCTCATGGAAGAATCAATGAGGTATTGCATGGAGTACATACCCGAGGGTAGAGAAGGAAGCCATAAGAGAGGACAAAGTATATTTATGGATGATGATGTTGAATGTGCCTACCCTATCGATAAAAAGGGGAAGGTATATCGTCTTCAAAATTTGTCGTTCCAGCAAGCGCGCAGATGGGTTCTACAACATTGTCCTGAAAATGTTGAGTGGGCTGAGTAAGCAATATTGAAATTCAGATATTATTAATTATTATTTTGATTTGATATACATGAATACTTATCTAAAGGAGTACCTATTTCATTCACAGAAAGTATCAGACATATCTTCAAGGCCACAAGTCTAGCGATAAAAATCGAAGGGACAATCAACCAATAAAAAAGGCGATGGATTACATTCCTTGGTTAAGACAACAACTAGAAAAAGAACAAATATCTACCCTAAAGAGGCTTGCTGATGGTCCGAACTTTGACGCCATGTCATATAGTGCATATGCAATAAATGGATATGTTTATTGTACAGCGGATTCAGAAATGAGCATGACGACACAGAACAGTGGAGTCTTCATGAAGGCTGTAACAAGTTTTAGGGCAAGTGCCAAGGATAAGAATCTTGTGGAAGAAGAAGTCTCCTATTATGGCATCATTAAACAAATACTTGAATTGGATTACTATGACTTCAAAGAAATAGTCTTCTTTTGTGATTGGGTGCGTATAGAAGATAAAGTAAATGGATGTTATGTTGATCCAGAAACGAACTTAGTATTTGTTAATATGGAAAAGTTCAAAAGAAATTCATTTGAAGCCGATGAGCCGTTTTGTCTTGCATCTCAAGCCACTCAAGTCTTCTATTGTAAGGATCAAACTAGGGAGAATTGGTATGTTGTCTTAGATGCTCCAAAGAGATTGAATCGGGATGTGGATGCTTATGAAGATCCCTTAGTCTTTGAAGCAAGAACAAAAACAGATGCTTTAACATCAGCATTGGTAGCTGATATAGTAGAAGATGATGAAGATTAATGTATATATCATGATAAGCCTAAAGATTATATTATTTTGATTATAAACATCAATGGCTGAAATGATTAATGGAATTTGATCTTTTAAATTCTTTTTTGATTGTTGCTACAATTGTTAAAACTCTATGTGAATTCCTTATTTTAATATATGTTGTGTTTGAAAATTTTGTAATAGAGTACGGTAGTTGTGGATTAATTGTGTTTGTTTATCAGATAACACACAAATGTATCGTTTAGACATTTGTTCTTTTTATATATATATAAAGAGAATTGCTATTCATATTGCTAAATTTGTTTAATTTGGTTACAAATTTTTGGGTTGTATCAGTTCTTTGATTCCATGACTGGACATCCGTCGAGTGGGTCTCAGCCCAATGAGTCTCAACAGGGAGGGAATCTTCAAAGTGGTGAGTTTATTATATTCGTTAGTTTAATAATTGTTATTAATTGTTTGTTAGTAATATATTATTTGTTTAGGTACCCGTAAACATATAAAATTCAACGAGGAGGGACAGCCAATTGAAGACGACGCAGCAAAGTTCTCCACATTTGTAGGACGGATAGCGAGGACACATTGTCCGCCTACATACACTGATTGGCGTTTTGTGCCAGATGCAATTAAGGAGCTTATATGGAGCAATGTTCAGGTGAGTGCATGTGGTTCGTTCATTCAAGCATTCGTTAACTTATTTATTCTTTAGTTCAGTTATTAATTATTTGATTTCTAATGTTTATCACAGGCCGGTTATGACGTTCCAGCTATGTACAAAAGCCAAATATTGTCAAAAGCCAATCTAGCGTGGAAACAGTGGAAACACGAACTCCGCTTGCATTATGATGACTTTCAGACGGACGTTGAGCGGAAAAGAAATCTACCAAATCGTGTGAGGAGAGAAGATTGGGAGCGTTTTGTTGATCTCTGCTCAACAGTAGATGACCAGGCTCGCCGAGAAAAGGGAAAGTCATCTAGGCTACAATTGAAGAGCCCGCATACATCTGGTAGACGAGGAGCGGCTAGGACTGCGGAGAAGTTGGTAGTATCTGGATAAAATTATTATTTTCTTATAATTTATTAAAATATTAACGTCTAATTATGTATTTTCTTATTCTTTTACAGAAGAAGGAGAGTCCTAGTGGTACAATAAATAGGACACAATTATACATGGCCACCCACATCAAGAAGGATGGAACTTGTCCTTTTCCCACTTCAAGCCAGCAAATAGTGAGAACAAAATCTGAGTGTTATTTATTTATGTCAATAAGCAAGTAATATAAGTTTTACTAATTATTATTTATTTTTTATAGGATGAAATTAGAAAAATTATTAGTATGGATCCATCATTAGGACAAGAAGATTTAGACCATGACCCTGTTGCACTGGTATGTGATACATTGAATTCCGCTTGTATTGTGTTTGTTCTAGTTAAATTTCTTGTTTAATATAAGTTTTTGCTTACTCAGGTTTGTGGTCGTGATGGAAGGGGTCGTGTACGAGGAATGGGTAGTGGTGTTTGTAAGACTACTCTTCATGCGTCAGCTCCTTACAAGGAGATAGCTAAACAGGAGAGGAAAACACGTGAAAGCCTTGAGTCGAGACTTAATGCCATGGATCAGCGTTTGACTGAGTTATCAAGCCAAGTTTTTGCACAAGGGGGACATATGCCAAATTCCTCAGAGTTTTGTAGTACTTCTCAGGTACAATTTTTTTATTTATGATATTTCTTGTTTGTTTTGTTTGGTTGTGTTATGTTTGTTATGTATGTCTTTTTAATCTTGTAACTTACAGAGTTTAAAATCATGTTAGCTTAGTATTATTCCTACAATTTCTCAACATTAGAATGAGGTTGATTTTACTTTATCCGAAGATATTTCAAGGTGCATATTTAGTATTATTCATTTATGACTATGTCACTATTTTGTATATATGGGCTGGTTTAGATGCAACTCTCCAAAACATATTCTAATAATTAGTCATGAATTAGTTATTAGGTGGTATAGAAATAGACATTACACTCACATAACATAGCTTGGCCATTGCATCCATACGTGCCCTCTACTGTCTTCTTCCCCCCTCAATCCATAAAGCCGATAGAGTAGAAAAACTTGGCGTTCTATTTTATGGTGGATTTTTTAAGTAACAACTCATCTACTCTCTAAACCATCCCAGTAAAACAGTACCATAGATAAATCCCTTAACAAACAGCCTCATCGCTCTCTCTTATACTCCACAAACAAATCCTATCTCTTTCTAGAACAACCCACCAACAGGCCTCTTATTTCCTTTAGTTTCCAACCCAGCAGAACCCCATAACTGGCCCCTGTCTTCTCGCTGAACCATCCCAGCAAACCCCACATAATAGGCCACTCCCTTATCTAAAAAAAAACATCCCACATATGTCTGTGAAGACAGTCACTATCTCTCTCTAAAATACCCAACAAACAGATCATCTATGTCTTTAAAACAGTCTGTTATATCTACCTAAAGGGTTATATAACGACAATGATGCACTGAATACTAGTCGAGATAGTTTGAGTGGTATTCTTTGATTGAAAAGTTATACCATTTGTTTGAATCTGAATGCAAAGAAAGCTCTTCAGGGTTTGTGGGTGTAATGCCCTTGTGGTAAGGGGCGAGTGTGGGTGGAGTATAGTATAGTGTGTGAGTATGTTATTCTGTTTAACTAAAAAGATCAAAAAGGCTTGTCCCAAATAGGTGGGTTTCAACTGTGCTTGTGAGCTCTTATAGGACCCACTGTCCTCTCTTATTGAGATGTTATGTGAGTGTAATGTGGGAGAAATTTGTACCTGGGAAGGTGAATGATTCAAAGAAAATCCGAATTCGAGATTTTGTAGCATAAGGATGAATGGGGGGAGGGGAATTGGAATCTGAAATGCAGAGATAATGAGAGAAAGACAGCAAAAAATAGGGAGAGATGGACAGAGAAATCCTGAAGAGAGAGATGACATTGAAGATGGGATTTATCAGTCAATAGTAGGAGAGAGTCATTCATGGGTTTCATGAATCTAAGGATTCTGAAGGGGATGTTTTTGAGGAGGCCATGGATTCACATCCGGAAGATGTTTCTACACAAGAACATCTTCTGGAGCATCCGGGAAAGCCTGTTTTGGAGGAAGTTAATCTTAATGGAGATGAGAATTTAGAAAGGACTTGAGATTTTGATTCTTTGGAAGTTAATGGAAGCTCCAATGGAAAGCTGGAGGCTGATAATTTTGAAGAGGCGGTCAACCAACCTTTTGAAGATCAGAGTCATGAGGAGGAACAACCGACCATTGTTGAAGAAAAGATAGAAGATTTGATGGCTGCAGAGCCTGTTTTTGAGATTGGGGTTGGAGATGTAGTGGTTGATGAGGAAGATACTGCAAAGAACCTACCCGTCGAAATAAATGGGTTGGAGAATGGTGGTGTGGTTGGTAATGGTGAAGCCAAGATGAAGGGGAGTTTTGTTGTTGGAGAAACCAAACCCTTGATGGATGGTAATGAGGTGGATGGGGGGTGTGATGTAGTCCTCGAGAAGTCTAGAAATGGGGATTTGGATAATACAAATTTGGCGGAAACGCCTGTTATTCATGAAAAAGGGGAAAATGGAGATGACAACAAGGTGGAGGCAGGTGAGATTGGATTTTCTCAAGAAAATGAATCTAATGGACAAATTTTGCATCAAGATGTTGAGAGGGGAGAATTGGAAGACTCTTTAACCCACTTAGATTGAGAGCATCACGTTGACAAGAGTTGGGAACTGGAAGACGCTTCAGCTAGGCCTAATACAGAGCATCAGGATGATGAGAGTTGGGAACTAAAAGACGCTTCAGCTAGCCTACATACTTCTGTTGGTGAAGGTTCAGAGAATTTGCTAATAAGAAGCTCACTGCCTGTTGAATATTCTACAGCGAAAAGGAGGAGAATATGAAGGCTGATGCAACTGAATTGAAAGCAGAAAATTGTGGGGATTCTAAACCTCAACCTGTCGATGAGAAGGTTGACGAAGGTGGGCACAACCATGCTGTGGTCGAGGAGCCTAAAGATCAAGAAACATGACATGAGGGAGAGAAGCACAGGTCAGAGAAGAGCAGAGAACCAGAAATTCTGTCAGCAGCTGATGTTGTTTCGTCGTCTAGAGATCCTGCAGATCCTGCTCCCCCTCCTCGCCCTGCTGGCCTTGGCCGTGCTGCCCCATTGTTAGAACCTACTCCTCGTGCATCGCCGCAGTCTCGAGTGAATGGAGCTGTACCTCAAAGGCAAGCTCAGATCGCTGAAGACCCCATGAATGGCAAGGCTGAGGGGAATGATGAGACCTGTGAAAAGCTCCAGATGATCCGGGTGAAATTCTTGCATGTTGCTCATAGGCTTGGGCAGTCGAGGCGGTTGGACAAGAACCCCTTGATTTCTCTTGCACTATCATGGTTCTTAGAAAGACTGGAGTAGGCAAAAGTGCAACCATCAATTCTATATTTGATGAAGTTAAGTTCAGCACCGATGCATTCCAGTTGGCCACAATGAAGGTCCAGGATGTGGTGGGAACAGTTCAAGGTATTAAGGTACGGGTCATTGATACGCCTGGCCTTCTACCTTCCTGGTCTGACCAACACCAGAACGAGAAGATCTTCCAGTCTGTTAAACAGTTCATCAAGAAGACTCCTCCAGATATTGTTTTATATCTTGATAGGTTGGACATGCAAAGCAGGGATTTTGGTGATATGCCATTGTTAAGTACAATCACTGAAATATTTGGGCCGTCCATATGGTTTAATGCCATTGTGGTTCTGACCCATGCTGCATGTGCTCCACCCGATGGCCCAAATGGTACTGCTTCTAGTTATGATATGTTTGTCACCCAACGATCTCATGTGGTCCAGCAAGCAATTCGGCAGGCAGCAGCTGGAGACATGCGACTCATGAACCCTGTTTCATTAGTGGAGAATTACTCTGCTTGCAGAATAAACAGGGCTGGATAGAGAGTCTTGCCAAATGGTCAGGTTTGGAAGCCTCATTTGTTATTGCTCTCCTTTGCATCAAAGATTCTGGCAGAGGCAAACACTCTTCTAAAGTTGCAAGACAGTCCACCTGGAAAGCCTTTTGTTACTCGTTCAATCCCAAAAAATTATAGCCCCCGCCCCATTCATGTAACCAACCATATATACTACTCTTTCCAAATTAAAATTATCTATTAGATTTTCCTGAACAAAAAATGTCTGATATTAGCAGGGACTATAAATGTTACACTGCGGAATTTAATTTGGTCTTATCCTTACACGCTGTATTACTATATATGGTTCACATGCTCATCTTTGGGCTATAGAGAGCTGTATAACACAATTGGTTTTTTTCCAAAAAAAATGTATTACTAAGTGCGGTTAATAATGCTACTTACAAGCTAAATAGCATATTAATGGGTAGCATGAGTGATGCTGGACATTATGACACTGTGTTACTAATAAATATACGGCAGGGGTTATCAATCATATCAAATATCCAGTATAATTCACATTTATGCATAAAAACCATACTAAATTGTATAATGCATAATATGTGTAGTAGCATGTAAATTTTGTGTAGTAGCATGCATAAAGACCATATTATAGCATGCATTACAATGTATCACGCATAGAAAATTTATTGAATTTTTTTCTTACCCATGCACGTGATGTCGTTGTGAATCATGTTGTCCGAACAAATCTAAAAAAAAATCAGTTTTCAAATGTTACAAGTACAAGCTTTCCTGGCAATTACAGCTACCATTGATAATGTTAGTATTCTGGTACACTTTGTTAGGATAAAAATCTTGACTTCCATAATTGATGATATTAAATGATACAGGTTCTTTGGAATACGAAAAATAAACGACCCTTAGTAGTAATGCATTAACATTTCAGCATTTCTATATTATATCTGAGGTTATCCATACTTACTCTTTGTCAATATACAATGCCCAATTTTTTTTGCAACTCGGAGTGTCCCCAACCCTAAGATGATTTACTACCATAGATGATTTACAATGCTTTGGCATCGATAACTATAAAGTATCCCAAACCAAATCTTTTAGGCTTGTTGGTTTGGCATGGACAACCAATATTGAATTTTAAAGTGTTTAATTTTTAATTATTCTTCACTTTTGTTTTTTTTAAAATCCATGCATCGCACGGGCATGTTACTAGTAGGTATGATACCTAGCCTAAGGATATCTCTTGAAACGCCACCTATGAAGAGAGTGAATTGTTAACCTTTTGATTTTTTTTTTTTTTAAAGAAATAAATATACCGCTTTTAGTTAATATAATTACATATGTACCCTTAACGATATCAGGTATAATACCTTGGCCCGCACGACTTTCCAGGGAGTAGGGAATTGGGACCTGTGTCATTTTCTCTCTCCTCTAACTTTCGTCTTCTTCCTCTTGTATGTTCTCTATAAATCTCCCATTTTGGACATTCAACTTCTGCTCTCATCAAAGACACTGTTCTTAATTTATGATCCAAGGAATTAACAGCTTTCTAAAATTATCCTCAAATTATTTTAGTGAATTTAGGTAGTACATGATTTTAGTGAAAATTGCTATAAACCCTATTACCAGGTATAATAGCAATAAGACCTAAAAAAAAAAGAAGTATAATGGCATTGTTGTGGAATCCGATCGCTCCTATATATATTACACAATATATGCAAACAACAGCCATTGTTCACTATTATAGCAATTGTTATTTCACCTGTTGACCAGCTGGTGATGATCACTCTGCTTTCTTGCTTTTCTGATTATTTCCTAAGCTTACAAACTCCCTTGATCAATTGCATTTAGTTTTTATTTTTATCTCTACCTAGCTAGTGATAATTTGCTTGGCTATTTAAATCATTGTGAGGAAATTAGGAGAACCTGGCATTAGTGTTAAGCCTCCAGAAATTAGGAGAACCTGACATTAGTGTTAAGCCTCCAGATTCTTTCTTATTCTTCTTCTGCCTCTTTGACCGGTGCATCGTACGGGGTGTTTACTAGTAATTTTATATTTAACAGTCTTTAGTTTTGATTGAAATGGAAAGTAATGATTAACATTTTGTGAAGTGTCTGACATTATTTTTCTCATGTTTGTAGGTAAGACGACAATCTTCAGTCCTCCCTGAATCTCCAGCTATCATGATATCATCACGTTGTTTATTGACGAATTTCAAGAGGAAGACAGTTGCACTTGGACGCATAAATAGAGATGCAACACCATCTGTCGATTCGTATAGCATCATCATAGATGAAGTCTATGATATCCTTGCAGATTTGTATGAAGGAGAAGGGACACTTGGAGATATTACACCTGGGGATATTATTACTTGGCCCATACCTTTTACAAAGCTTCTTTGATTTTTCTCATGTGTAGTTAGAATTTTTTTATTTATTAGTTTTAGTATTTTTTTTTGGTTAAGAGATAACTTTCGACCCACAGTAGAACAATTGCAATTACAGGAAGTATATTATGAACATGTTAATTTTGACTTTTTTTTATTCATTAGTTGATAATTTATTTTTAGATGAAACATATAATGAACATGTTGCTACAATTTTGACTTGAAGTATATTATGATGTTTGAGTGTTTGAAGTAATGGTTAGGTTTTTTAATTGAATTGTGATTGTAGGGTGTTTCAAGTGATGGTTTAGTGTGTCATACGTATTGTGATTGTTAGGTATTGGATACGATGATTGAGTGTAGTATAGTGGATTGTGATAATTGATATAGTATTTAATGAATTGTAATGTATTACAGGTGATGTATGGCTAAAAAAATAAATATATTTTTTTAAAATTTTTTTTTTAAAAACAACGGTTTCAGACCGTTGTTTAGGATAAAAGTGATTTCCAGCAATGATGATTAAATCAAACAGAACAACGGTCAATAACCGTTGTTTTTAGAAAAAAGTTTTTTTTAAATTGGTATTCAAATCAAGAAAAACCACGGTTTAAAACCATCGTTTATGATTAAATAATCAACGGTTGGAATCCATTGTTTATTTAATCATAAACGACGGTTTTAGACCGTTGGTTTGTCCCCTCTTTTATGACTGTCATTATCCGTTGTTGATAAAAACCACGGCAAAATTCTCGACGGTTTATACCACGGCCAAAAACCGTGGTTTTCGACCAAAAACCATGGTTTTTAACAGTGGTTTTTAGCGCTTTTTGACGTAGTGGGGACCTAGTCCAGCACAAATTGTTAGCCTCAAGGTTACAACCATAGGTATCCCTAATAATTTTGATAATAGCATAATAATGAAATGAAATATATGGTACTAATAATAATGTTTAAGTGCTTATTTATTTCAGAAGATAAAGTTGATAGCACTCCAATCATGAAAAAGGATGAAGATTACCCAAGAGAAAGTTCAACCCAGTGTATATAAAAATGAAGATTTAAGATAAGATCATAGTCCAAGTCAGGTCCATTGAAGACAAAAGGCAAAACCACAAGACCCAAGTCAACCCAAGTTTATCTCTCAACAATTTAAATGCATTTATTCTCTATTTTAAGAGTTTATAGGACTTATGTAAAAAGTCCTCAAATGAATGGTAAGTTGAAAAAGCTCGAGAATCATAAATTGACCATAAGAGCCTAGGACACCTTTTTGGAAATCATTCTAAGGCCCTAAGGGATCATAAAATCATGTTAAAACATAGCTAATTGACCTAGGAAAACAATTCCATCTCTTTGGTTTGATCCAAAACAGTATTCAGGATTTTCAATCTGAATTCGTCGACGAATTCTCAGTAAGAACTGAATTTGGCGACGAAGTCATGACAGAAAGTTTGAAATTTCATTCTATCTTTTGAATTCGGCGACGAATTCTCTGGTTAGCCAGAATTCGATGACGAAGTCAAGTCAGTATTTTTAATATTTTAATTCTATCTTTCGAATTCGGCGACGAATTCAAGTGGGAACTCCACTTTGTCGATGAAATTATGTTTGAAATTGATAAATTGTTGTAACGGCTAGTTTGCAACGGATCAAAAAGTATTTAATGTTTCTCCAACGGCATTATAGGATCATATGCTATAAAAGGAGTTCATTTATGAACAAATAATAACTCTTGATCATAGCAGTAACTCCTATTGATCACTCATTCATTGCTATTGATTCTCACTCACTCTCACACTTAAAAAAATCCCCAAAATCTCTCTTGAGCTCATTTAACTCTTATTTCCTTTTGAGAGACTTTATTAGAGTTTGTTTTTCACTCATATCCAGCTTATTTAAGGAGCTTTCATTTTGGATTTTCAATCCAAAACTCATTTATTGAGGGTAGTCAAGAATCTAGGATTCTTGCACTGAAGTTGTTGCTTCAATTCTATTAAGAGAGGGTTGAGCTCTTGAAATGTTTCAGCTCGGCCTAAAGGAGAGCTTGTAAAAGTAATATCTCAACCTGTAAGAGAGATTGTAAGGGTTTGGACTCCACCTATGAATGAGCTTGTGCGATTAAGGAATCGTGGTGAATCCTCTAGCTGGAAGCTGAGGCGGGGAGTAGGCTGGTTTGCTGAACCTCGTGAACAAAACCTGAGTTTGCATTCTCCTTATCTCTTTTCTCTTTCTTTTTATATCTCTATTATTTAGCTTGCTGCACATTTAATTTATTCCGCATCTTGAACTTATAGTTCATAAAATTTTTAAAATCTGCTATAGACCCTATCCACCCCCCCTTTAGGGTCATTACTTGGCTAATAATTGGTATCAGAGCCTAATACTCTAAATAGATCTAAACAATCTGAGTAATCGATTTTTAATGGCAAAAAACGTGTTTGCAACAAGTCTAAGAGAAGGACAATCCACCACTAGACCTCTATTGTTTAATGGAGAAAATTATAACTATTGGAAAACTAGAATGATGTATTACATCCAAGCTCTTGATTATGAGTGTTGGAAAGTAATAGTCAATGGCCCTCATCTTCCCACAAAAATCGTGGATGATGTTAGAATCCCCAAGGTAGAGGAAGAATGGAATGAAGTTGATATTAAGCTCATTCAAATCAATGCTAAGGCTATTAGCAACCTCTACTGTGGTCTAAGTCCCCAAGAATTTAACAGAGTTTCTGGATGTGACTCTGTTAAAGAAATATGGGATAAATTGAAAGTCACCTATGAAGGGACTAATCAGGTTCAAGAAGAAAAGATTAGCATGCTTGTTCACAAGTATGAATTATTCAAAATGGGAAAAGAAGAATCTGCTGGTGATATGTTTAATAATATTTTAAATGGTCTGAAATCTCTGGGTAAAGTGTATTCAAATGCAGAAAATGTGAGAAAGATTCTGAGATCACTGCCCAAGGAATGGATTCCAAAAGTAACAGCTATTCAAGAAGCTAAGGACCTCACCAAACAACCTATAGATGAACTGCTGGGATCTCTTATGACTCATGAAGTCATAATGAATGATCAAATGCCTGATGGACCAATAACCAAGAAGGGGTTGGCTCTCAAAACCACTCAAGTTGAAGATAGTGATGAGGAATCCAGCAGTGATGATGAAGATATAGCCTTAATGGTAAGAAGGTTCAAAAGGTTACTTAAGCTTAAGAAGAACTTCAAAAAGAGACCATACAAGAAGTTCTCAAAAGAGGTGAACAAAACTGAATCAAGCAAGAAGGAACCTCTCACTTGCTATGAATGTAAGAAGCCAGGCCACATAAGGACTAACTTCCCTCAACTCAAGAAGAGCCAAAAGTACAAGAAAAAGGCTATGATGGCGACTTAGGATGACTCAAAGGGAAGCAAGTCAGGAGATTCAAGTGATGAAGTGGTGACAAACTTTTGCCTCATGGCAAATGAGGATGAGCTAACTTCTTCCCCAAATGACTCTTGCTTATATGATAAAATAAGAGAAGCATTTGATGAACTTTATATTGAATTTGGTAGAATAGCCAAATTCAATAAATCTTTTAAAAAGGAAATTAACACTCTTTTACAAACATATGAAACTCTACAAAATGAAAAGAGTGTGTTGGCTATTGAGAATGAGGAATTGAGTAAGAAATTAAATGATGTTCAAAATGCTCCTCATGACTCACCTTGTGAATGTGATGAGTTAAAAGCTGAAGTCAAAGACTTGACTAATATAGTCCTTACATTCACAAATGGTCAAAAGAACCTAGAAAGACTTTTAGGATAGCAGAGATGTGTCTTTAACAAAGCTGGACTTGGTTATAATACTTTTTCAAAGCAAAAAGATTATCAAAACTTCTTTACAAACTTAAGTAGTAACCAAACTCCACCATCTACTTCATTTTATAATGGTAAGATAGTTAGAAAAGTTTGGGTTCCAAAAGGAACATCTTCCCTTCTAAAAACTAACCATAAAGGACCAAAAATTATATGGGTTCCCAAGGGAACTAATCCTCCCAAATCAAAACCCAAATCACTTTGGGTACCATCCAAAACAGTTTGGGTATTGGGGGAAAGCATCTTGGAGTTACTTGAATTGGATGTGTAGGTATGCTTCAAGTCAAGGACTTTCAAGACAACATGGTTCTTGGACAGTGGATACTCAAGACACATGACCGGGAACAAGGAGCTATTTGCATCAATCACTCCAAAAGATGGAGGTCATGTGACATTCGGAGACAACGCTAAAGGGAAGATCATTAGCATAGGTAACATTAGTAAGAATAAATCTGTTTTTATTGAAAATATATTACTTGTTGATGGTCTTAAACATAATCTCATTAATATTAGTCAACTTTGTGATAAGGGATTGAATGTCTCATTTAAGTCAAATATTTGCATGATTAAATACAAAGATAATCTAAATACTTTGTTTGTAGCACATAGAAATGAGAATGTTTACACCTTAGATTTTGATGAACTTAAATCTCAAAACATGATGTGTTTTTCTGCTATAGATGAAGCAAGTTGGTTATGGCATAGAAGACTAGGAAATGCTAGTTCTTTTATCTAAACTCTCTAAAAATGAAAAAGTTAAAGGATTACCTAAAACTAAATTTATTAAAGATAAAGTTTGTGATGCTTGCCAACTTGAAATACAAATAAAATCTTCATTCAAATCTAATAAAATAATTTCTACCACTAGGCCTTTAGAACTTTTGCATATGAATCTTTTTGGTCCAAATCAAGTAGCTAACTTAGCTGGAAAAACTTATGCTTTTATAATTGTGGATGATTTTTCAAGATACTCTTGGGTACTATTTCTTTCTCATAAAAATGAAGCACCATTTTTATTTTAAAAGTTTTGTAAAAGAGTTCAAAATGAAAAAATGTTATTTTATTAACAACATAAGAAGTGATAGAGGAGGAGAGTTCAAAAATAAAGAGCTTGAGTCATTTTGTGATGAGAATGGTTTTAACCACAATTTGTCAGCTCCTACAACTCCACAACAAAATGGTGTAGTAGAAATAAAGAATAGATCTCTTCAAGAAATGGGTAGAATTATGCTTGATAAAAATAAACTACCTAATTATTTTTGGACTGAAGCCATTAATACTTCATGTTATGTAATTAACAGAGTTGTTATAAGAAATAAGTTAAATAAAACTCCCTATGAACTTTAGATTGGAAGAATTTCTAATATAAGTTATTTTAAGGTGTTTGGATGTAAATGCTTCATACTTAATGATAAACAACATCATAAGAAATTTGATGCAAAATCTGTGGAATAAATTTTCTTTGGATATTCTACTAATAGCAAAGATTATAGAGTAATCAATCCATGTGGTATTTGATGATTCTAATCCATTTAACAAACCTTCTAATAATAATTATATTGATGAAATTGAAAATCTTCCAAAAGAATTATCCAACTTAGATATTGATAAAGAAAACAAAGATGATCAAGAAAAAAAACATTCAAAAGATAAATCCATTGAAATTGAAAATGAGGAAGAAAATGTAGATGAAGAATCCTATCAACTACCTAAAGCTTGGAAATTAATAAAAGATCATCCTGAAGATCTTATACTTGGTAATATGGAACAAGGGATTAGAACAAGAAGAAATCTAATGAACCTAGCTTTCATAAGTCAAATTAAACCTAAAAATACCTTAGAAGCTATTGAAGATGAATCTTGGGGCATTACTATGCAAGAAGAATTAAATCAATTTGATAAAAATCAAGTTTGGGATCTAGTACCTAGACTAAATAAAAAATCTATAATTGGTACAAAATGGGTCTTTAAAAATAAAAAAGATGAAAATGAAACTATAATTAAAAATAAAGTAAAACTAGTAGCTCAAGGTTACAACCAAGAAGAGGGGATAGACTACGATGAAACATTTGCCCCGATTGCTAGACTAGAAGCTATAAGAATGCTACTTGCATTTGCTAGTCATAAAGAATTTAAATTATACCAAATTGACGTAAAAAGTACATTTCTAAATGATTATATTAATGAAGAAATTTATGTAAATCAACCACCTTGTTTTGAAATTCATAAATTCTCTAATCATGTATTTAAGTTAACTAAAGCCTTATATGGATTAAAGCAAGCTCCAAGAGCTTGGTATAATAGGCTAAGTAGTTTCTTAATTGAAAATGGATTCACAAGAGGTAAAATTGGTACAACTTTATTCATAATGACCAAAAATGATGATATGCTAATAATTCAAATCTATGTAGATGACATCATATTTGGATCAACAAATGAATCTCTTTTTAAAATGTTTGCTAAAACAATGCAAAAAGAATTTGAAATGAGTATGATGGGTGAATTAACATTCTTCTTAGGACTTCAAACTAAACAAGGAACTTTTATTAATCAAGCTAAATATACTAAAGAATTACTTAAAAAGTTTAGAAGAGAAAATACTAAAGTAATGGATACTCCTATGAGTCCTTCAACCAAACTTGATAAGGATGAAAAAGGGAAAAATGTTGATGAAAAATTCTATAGAGGCATGATTGGAAGCCTTTTGTATCTCACTACAAGTAGACCTAACATCATGTTCAGTGTTTACATTTGTGCAAGATTCCAATCCTGTTCAAAAGAATCTCACTTAATTGTTGTAAAAAGAATTTTTAGATATGGCTTGGAATAATTGATTTATGTTTATGGTATCCTAAAGACACAAATTTAGATCTAATAAGCTATTTAGATGCAGACTTTGCTGGATGCAAAGTAAATAGAAAAAGCACTAGTGAAACTTGTCACTTTTTAGGACATTATCTTATTTCATGGTTTAGTAAGAAACAAAATTCAGTGACCTTATCCACAGCTGAGGCTGAGTATATGGTAGCTGGACTTTGTTGTACTCAAACTCTCTACATGAAACAACAGCTAGAAGATTTTAAACTTATCTATACTAAAATTTCTATTAAGTGTGATAATATAAATGCAATTTGTATAACTAAAAATCTCATTCAACACTCAGAACTAAACACATAGAAATAAGATATCATTTGATTAGAGATCATGTGCAAAATGAAAATGTTATCTTAGAATTTATTGATACAATTAATCAGCTTGCTGATATTTTTACCAAACCTCTACAATATGATAGATTTAGTGCTTTGAGAAGAGAATTGGGTATGACTAGTCTTAGTGAGCTAATCTAATCAAGAACAAAAAATAGAATCTTTGAATTGATATGTTTATAACCTGTTTGATTATTTTAGAAAAATGATTTGAATGCCTTGTGATGATCATAGATGCCTTAATGAACAAATGGTTTGGAGAAAAATAGGTGAAATATCTAAGAGAAATCAATTCTTCAAACTCAGAACTGAATTCGGCGACGAATTCAATTTGGAATTTGATTTCGGCGACTAATCCATGGGTAAAATGGAAAACAGAATGTTTTGTGTACCAATTTTGGCGACGAATCTGGATGATTCATCCATTTCTTCGACAAAGTCAATCCGAAATGGAAAACAGAATGTTTTCTGACTCTAATTCGATGACGAATGCTGGGCTGAAACCCATTTCGGTGATGAATTGAGTCGTGTGTATAAATAGTAACCTCCAAATCCGATTTTTTTAAAACCTAATATTTTCCCTTAAAGTTCCTATTCTATTGATCTCGCACCAAAATACTCTCCCATTTCTCTCCAAATCATTCCCAATCCTTGAGAAAATGCCTCCTAGAATGAAGAATGCAACAATAGAGCCACCAAAGAAGAAATCAAGAACAGATAAAGGGAAAGAACCTCCTGTGAAATTCAAGGAAGCCAAATTCGAAAAGCTTTTAAGAGAAAAATTCCTACCTCGTTCTCCTCTTTATGGTAAGGTCGTTAATTTCCTAAGTCTTGATGCCTATGGCCTAGAACCTATAAAAATCTTTTTCTCTGCCCTAAAATGGGACAAATTTCTTGAATCAAACGAACTCATGTTCCCTGAGTTAGTTATACTCTTTTACACCCACTTTCATTTCAATCAATCTGAATCACTCATTACTTCTTTTGTCTTAGGTAAATATCTCTTTTATTCTAAATCAGTTGTCATCCTTTTTAAAAATCCCTTAGTGCACCCTTCAAACTTTTGTGAATGGTCAGTGGACCAGACATAAAGGATTTGATGTGATTGAAACACTAAAAATGATGTGCATAAACCAAGATTTCACCAATCCTTTTCAACCAAAGCTTAAAGACCTTACCCTCACATCTAGACTCATTCATCATATAATAACCTATAACCTAGTTCCCAGGGCTGGTGGTAGGGAATACCTTACTTATTTTGATGTATTACTTATGTGGTGTATCCTAACCACCACACCAATTGATCTCTCTTACATCATTGTCCATTGTATGGATGATGCATTTAAGAGAAAATCAGGGTGTCTTCCTTTTGGTCAGGCTCTGAAAAAAATCTTTAAACATTTCAATGTTCCCTTATCTTCTCAAACAGATTTTGTCACCCCTGATGACTCCTCCATTTATAGCAAGACAACCATTCAAAGAATGGGCTATACTTGGAATGAAACCCATAAGGTTTGGATCCCCAAACCCTCTGCCTCTCAGTCCTCCACCATTCCTTCTAGTTCTTCAGTGCCTATTCCTACTTCATCCATGCCTACTTCTGCTCCCACTCTATCTATCCCTTCCTCTTTAACTGTACCTTCAATAGAGCATCAGGTTGAGTAGCAACCAGATTCTGCCCTAGCAGAGGACCCTGCAGATGTGCTTCAGGGTGAACAGCACCCTAGGGATGAGATGTCTGATTTGTATGACTTCGTGGATGCTGGAGAGATCCCAGAGAGTTCTCATAGACAGGTGTCTCCTCACTTTGAGGACCCTGGTCAGTTTGACATTCCTATTTGAAATGAAATTTGAATTTAATTTTTTGCATCTTTGGCAGTATACACAAATACGATATGCCTTTTTTTTGTGTATGGAATTTCTCTTGTTTTGATCCAATATGTTGTGAATAGAATTTAAATTTGAAACTTATCTTTGTGGAACTTCTCTTGGTACTTAACAGGGTGATATATACTTTAACTCATCATAGATATGCATCTAAATAACAACTGTGATTATTATTTTAAAATGCATATGTTTAGGGGGAGGTTACCTCATAGTTTAATGAAAAACATGTTGTGACGAGGAGCTTAACCTCATTTCATTACATTGTTATGTCATCATCAAAAAAGGGGAGATTGTTAGCCTCAGGGTTACAACCATGGGCACCCCTAATAATTTTGATAATAACATAACAATGAAATGAAATATTTGGTACTAATAATAGTGTTTAAGAGCTTGTTTATTTCAGAAGATAAAGTTGATA